>RPOG01000129.1:28987-491542 GCA_008086565.1 Thalassoma bifasciatum
ATAGCAGAGTATTGTTGAGTATAGTGGAGTATTGTGGAGTATAGCGGAGAATGGTGGAGTATTGCGGAGTATTGTGGAGTAAAGCGGAGTATTTGCAAAGTGTGTTGTGGAGTATTGTTAAGTATAGCAGAGTATTGTTGAGTATAGCGGAGTATTGTTGAGTATAGCGGAGTACAGCGAAGTATTGTTGAGTATAGCACAGTATTCGCGGAGTATTGTGGAATATAGCAGAGTATTTGCAGAGAATTGTGGAGTATTGTTGAGTATGGCGGAGTATTGTTGAGTATAGCGGAGTTTAGCGGAGTATTGTTGAGTATAGCAGAGTATTCGCGGAGTATTGTTGAGTATAGCGGAGTATTGTTGAGTATAGCAGAGTATTGTTGAGTATAGTGGAGTATTGTGGAGTATAGCGGAGTATGGTGGAGCATGGCGGAGTATTGTTTAGTATAGCAGAGTATTCGTGGAGTATTGTTGAGTATTGCGGAGTATGGTGGAGAAAAGCGGAGTATTTGCAGAGTATTGTGGAGTATTGTGGAGTATAGCGGAGTATTGTGGAGTAAAGCGGAGTATTGTGGAGTATAGCAGAGTATTTGCAGAGTATTGTGGAGTATTTATGAGTATAGTGGAGTATTGTTGAGTATAGCGGTGTATTGTTGAGTATAGTGGAGTATTGTGGAGGATAGCGGAGTATGGTGGAGTATTGCGGAGTATGGTGGAGAAAAGCGGAGTATTTGCAGAGTATTGTGGAGTATTGTGGAGTATAGTGGAGTATTGTGGAGTATAGCAGAGTATTTGCAGAGTATTGTGGAGTATTGTTGAGTATAGCGGAGTATAGCGGAGTATTGTTGAGTATAGCAAAGTTTTTGCGGAGTATTGTTGAGTATAGTGGAGTATTGTTGAGTATAGCAGAGTATTGTTGAGTATAGTGGAGTATTGTGGAGTATTGTTGAGTATAGCGGAGTATTCGTGTAGTATTGTTGAGTATAGCGGAGTATTTTTGAGTATAGCAGAGTATTGTTGAGTATAGTGGAGTATTGTGGAGTATAGCGGAGTATGGTGGAGTATTGCGGAGTATTGTGGAGAAAAGGGGAGTATTTGCAGAGTATTGTGGAGTATTGTGAAGTATAGCGGAGTATTGTGGAGTATAGCGGAGTATGGTGGAGTATGGCGGAGTATTGTGAAGTATAGCGGAGTATTGTGGAGTATAGCGGAGTATGGTGGAGTATGGCGGAGTATTGTGAAGTATAGCGGAGTATTGTGGAGTATTGTTGAGTATAGCGGAGTATAGCGGAGTATTGTTGAGTATAGCAGAGTTTTCGCGGAGCATTGTTGAGTTGGCGGAGTATAACGGACTATTGTTGAGTATAGCAGAGTATTGTTGAGTATAGTGGAGTATTGTGGAGTATAGCGGAATATGGTGGAGTATTGCGGAGTATTGTGGAGTAAAGCGGAGTATTTGCAGAGTATTGTGGAGTATTGTTGAGTATAGCGGAGCATTGTGGAGTATAGCAGAGTATTGTTGAGTATAGTGGAGTATTGTGGAGTATTGCGGAGTATTGTGGACTAAAGCGGAGTATTTGCAGAGTATTGTGAAGTATTGTTGAGTATAGCGGAGTATTGTTGAGTATAGCGGAGTATTGTTGAGTATAGCGGAGTTTTGTTGAGTATAGTGGAGTATTGTGGAGTATAGCGGAGTATGGTGGAGTATTGCGGAGTATTGTGGACTAAAGCGGAGTATTTGCAGAGTATTGTGAAGTATTGTTGAGTATAGCGGAGTATTGTTGAGTATATAGTGCAAAAACCGTTATAGATAGCAGAGAAATACGTTTCTGATGACCTTCCCAAGGCTCAGGGGTATCTATTGATGTAAATTTCATGTCTGTGGAGCCACAGGTTTTACCAGAAATGTGAGTTAAGAAAGTGTAACTTTTTCTTAATCTCTCAGAAAGTCCCTTGAGATTTCATGTGACCGAGAGCCATTTTACCGCCCGGCCACTGTGAGCACTGTGCCGGGTTGGCACCATGGGGAGCGCAGAGCGCACCTATAAGTACAGGTGCGCTTGATTGCGTTCCCTCTTTTCACCTGCTCCTCTGTGTTGGGGAATACCGGTGCAGCAGGTGTCGTGGATCGGGGGTTCTCCTCCTTTGGCTTAACTTCACCATCCTCATGGGTGTCTTGATCTGCTGTTTGGGGTAAGGTGCTCCCGTGCCGTTGTGATAAATTGTGTTGTGCGCTCTGGGCGCAGGGGTGACAATTTACCGACTCTTCGCAGTGCGGCTGGAGCTGGCAGCTGTGTCTGGGTGGACGGGCTGCTCCCCTAGAGGATCTCCTGGTGTGTGGCATCTCGTTCTTTCAGGTGGGTGATTCTTGTCTGCCTTGGGCTGCACTTTCCGGTCCTGGAACGGGATGCTGATTTCTCTCTCTTTATTCAGTTGCTTGCCCTCCTACGGCTCCCCACTCACCACGCTCCACAGGACGGGCGCTGTTTTCCTCTCTTCGGTTTAAAACCGTAACTTTCCTCTGAGGAAATTGGACCGGAGGAGTCTGTCGATTGGACCCTGGCTCCTCGCGCTGACTATCCTTCGGTGCAGCTTCGTCATCCCCGATCTCTACGGAGGCACAAGTTGGCCGGCGGGTAATTTTAGACTCTTTTAAAATAAGTTTGGTTTCTTTTGGGTGGGAGTTTTGACTTGGACTGGGTTGGGTTCTTTTTGCTTTTCATTTCTCTTTGTGGGTTTAGGTATTTCCTTTTTATTTTTCTTCTGGGGAATAGTTATTTTTTTTCTGCATTGTTTGTGCATGTAATTATGTTCATTGTCTACTGATGTATAGTTATTTTCATTTGATTATTCCTACTTTTGGTTTATTAATTTCGGTAGATTAATTTGCATGACAGTAGTTATTTTCCTTTGATGATTTCTGCATGTTAATTCTATTGTTTGCTTTTTGTGCATGAGTTTGGGTTATTCTTTGTTGGATTTATTTACATTTAATTGGTTTGGTTCAAGATTTTGTTTTCTTTGCATGAGCGATTTTCTTGGTTCGCTTGCTTGTGTTGAGTTCTCTTTTGATTTGTTTGAATCTTTTGGTTCCCTTATTTGATTTGAGGGTTTCTGTTCATGGGGCCTAATTTGTGTTTTAAAAAGAACGTGAGCTTTTAATCTAATTGTAACAAAATAAAAATAACCAATCTCGTAAAACTGAAACCGTCTCAGCCTGGTGGTATCAAACCTGTGTGCGGGCTGATCAGAACTTTTCCCAGAGGGGAGACCCTCTGGGTGGCGTTGTTGTTGGTTTCTTTGAGTAAAAACGTAGAGCAACTTGCCACATTAACATTAGAGCAGATGGGGACAGATGATGACTTTCTGTGACAGATAGCCACCTGCAGGCTTTTTCCTTTGTCCTTTTGGTGTCAAGGGTCCTTAATCAGAAGCAGAACAAGATTACCTACGTTTTGAGCTCAAATTTGAGTATGTGGAGTGAAATTTGTGGCCCCTAGGCCTGTTTATCCAAAAAGTTTCCAGGTCATTTCTCTCCTGCCACACTCTAAAATTCAAATCCTCACTCTACAGTTTGAACATTCCACCACATACACACCAATGTTAAACTGCTGCAAGGGCTGATAAACTTCATGACCTTTGAAGGAGTTTTGTGAAGAAACTATAAATGCTAGAAAGAAGCTGAAATATACTGAAGAAAGCCAAACGATGGCTGAACATTTTGCAGGTAGAATGAAGTTTCTGGCTGAAAGTATGACTGAATGAGAAGGGTCTGAATGAGGCTGAAGTAATTCCCTGAAATCTTCAGAATCTGAAGCTCTCCCAGTCATTCCAGATGGAAGAAAAATTGTGAAAAAANAAAAAGTTTCCAGGTCATTTCTCTCCTGGTCCACACTCTAAAATTCAAATCCTCACTCTACAGTTTGAACATTCCACCACATACACACCAATGTTAAACTGCTGCAAGGGCTGATAAACTTCATGACCTTTGAAGGAGTTTTGTGAAGAAACTATAAATGCTAGAAAGAAGCTGAAATATACTGAAGAAAGCCAAACGATGGCTGAACATTTTGCAGGTAGAATGAAGTTTCTGGCTGAAAGTATGACTGAATGAGAAGGGTCTGAATGAGGCTGAAGTAATTCCCTGAAATCTTCAGAATCTGAAGATCTCCCAGTCATTCCAGATGGAAGAAAAATTGTGAAAAAATTGAAATATCTCTGAAAGTATAAGTGAAACCGGTCTGAAAAGTCATAGCGCACCAGTCCTGAATGAGCCGGTCGTTTTGAAGTTTGAACGGTGAAAATCGGTTGAAATTTGTGGAAGAAGAAGCGATCCAAAAAAGTGGGCGGAAGAATAAGAAGAAGGATAAACTTTTTTGACACAGAAGAACATAAGCTGTGAATGCCTTCTGCATTCACAGCAATTATGAAAGTAGGAACATTTTCACGCGCACACTGTGAAGGGAACTCAAGGTATTGGGATTGAACAGCAGGGTAGCCTTAAGAAAACCACTAATCAGTAAGGCTGATGGGGAAAAAAGGTTTCAGTTTGCTAGGGAGCATAAAGGTTGGACTGTGAGGGAATGGAAAAAGGTCATATGGTCTGATGAATCCAGAGTTACCCTGTTCCAGGGGGATGGGCACATCAAGGTATGAAGAGAAGCAGGTGAAATGATGCACCCATCATGCCTAGTGCCTACTGTATTTTACTTATATTTTACTCTACTTTGTACTGTACTTTTTCACACATGGATTTGCCTCCACAGAGTCCAGACCTTGACCCCATGGACTCAGCCATCATCAATACAAGATCTTGGTGAAAAAATTACTGCAGCACTGGATGGAAATAAATCTTGTGACATGGTGAATGAGGCTGTAATCACAGCTAGAGGTGGTCCAACAAAATATTAGAAGGTGGGACCATTTTTTGTGGCAATTTTTTTTTTATTAAGCCAGGCAGTGTAGGTTTTGTCAACTTGCAAAGGATACCCTTGAAGAAATCAGAGAGATACTTAAAAAATTGAGCAGTTTCTCTCAACAGGCGATCAGTGGCAGATATCACTGGCTGAATCAGTTTGTCTCTTAATCATCTCCTCACCCTTCAGTTTGTGATACAGCACACTCAGGCCTGGTGGTATTTGAGAGCTGAACTAAACATAGCCATGACAGCTCTCTCTCCTCATTACAACATACCCTGAACACAACACCGGGTTACAATGGACGGAGTCCTGTTACCCCAAATGCTGCTGTACTTCATTAGTGACACCGGCCAACAAGGTGAGTGTGTGTTTGCACAAGATCCTTTATAGACAATAATCTGGTAATTAGTTTATTGTGTTTACTAATGGCTGTATGATTTGTCACTGTGCCCCTCCCTCTCTGTCAGTGCATTGGCATGTGTGGTGCATTTGTTCACGGCTGTGGCATGAGACACAGCTGTCCTCAAATTTAGCGTCTCTTCACTTTGATGAAGACTTTTCTTCATTCAAAGCTGAACTTGCTGTTATATTATGAAAATAAAGTGAATTATTAAATACTTTTTTTATATATCTGAAAGGTGCAGCATGATGTGAGACCTCACTGAGTTTTCTGTCCAATTTGTTGTTGTTGTTTGTAGATGTAGACTTAGAGACTGCAGGTTTTCTCTCTTTCTCTCTACACTTGTTTTCCTCTCTGTCGCACGATGGGCAGCTATAGCTCAGCCCTTTTACCTGGTAAGCCTTGCAACTACATTGTTCTTACACCTGTTGTGACATATTTCAAAATGCTAGCATGCTTTAATACTGCATTTAGAAAAGACTGAAAGCTAATGCAAGCTTTCACAAAGGGGAGTGATTACTGCAAAATTTGCCTAACCTTTTTGTAGTGATGGGTTGAAGTAGTTTTTATGAGGTGTTATAATATTGTTCTCTGTTTTTCGAAGACACTGAGGAGTTTGAATCAATCGTGTCAATCGCAGAGAAGCTGAATGAGCAGGTCGCTCATGGTGCAGATGAGAGGTTACAGTCAGAGCTTCAGACCCTGGGAAGTATACGCCTCAGATAAGACTTTGTATTATTCACTTACTAACAAGTTTGTCTCAGGGAGACTGTGTAGCCTGCTTGTGTCCTTTCTGTCCTTGGGATAAATTTAACTTTTCTAAGCAGCCATGTACACACCGTCACATGCTGCAGCAAAAGATATCACATGTATCTACCTGAGAACAAAGCACCAAAGGTTCAATCTGTTTTAAATCATGAATTTACCTCAGGGGTTAATTTGCATGTTTTTCATGTAAGGTCTCAGCGTTGAGCAAAACGGTCTTATCTTGGGGCAAGGATTAGCTACAGGTTTTACCAGAATCCAAATACCACAGAGACCACACTGAGTCTAAAACCATATCAGGATGTCAGTAAAAAAAGTAACGTTCAGTTTGGACAATCCCAGGTCTATCAAAAACTTCTCACTAATGAACCAAAAGTTTATTTACGCTCAGTGACCACCTCTCACATCACCTACTGTTTGAAAAGTTGGTCTAAACCACTTGGCTCATTATAAAGGGTGAAAATAATCTGAAAACCCCAAGAGAGGACGCCCCCCCTAACCAGCCACTGAGAAACACTGAATAAATATCCAAAGATACTCAAAGAGGACAAATAGCTTCATAACCCATACATTTATTTAAACACTATCACTTTTGTTATTTTAAACACTAACAAGATCTAGCAAAGGACACGATTGTAAAAAATAGCCTTTTGCCTAACTCTAGATTTCATTCAACAGGTGACACTCATGATGGAGGACAGAAAAGAAAACCAGAACAAAGAGCCAGATTCATCAACACTTCAAGAAAATTCTCAGGAAACAAGTCAAAATGGGACTGCCCAGCCTGTAAGTGTGACAGAAAACTCTGAAGAAGTCTTAATCAGTGTTTCAGATTTTGTTTCTTTTTCAAAATATGTTTGATTACTCTTTACAGGCAGCAAGTTCTCCCACACAGTCCTTCTCTTCCCTCCTACCAAAGGCTCTTTCTGCCGTGTTACACACAAAAGTGCCTCCAGGACTGAACTCTGACCCCCAGCCCGGCCGGAGCCCTGTGAGCCCTCCAAACCTGGAGCAGCTTCAGACAGAGCTGAGAGACCTGAGGGGCCAGTTTGATCAGATGAAGAGCCAGCACAAGTATGGCTCTGTGTACTTAATTTGTCACCCCATGAGCCACACACACATCATGAACATGAACTGTTTTCTTTTCTTTTTCTTTCAGCAAGGAAATTAAACTTCTGATGAATGAGCTCGATGAGGAGAAAAGGATCCGCTTGACTTTACAGGTAACAGAGAAACAAAAACTCATGCAGTGTTACTGTATAAATGAGCTTAAGAGTGCAGATAAATCTATGATTACAACAAATCCATTATTCAACTGTGTTTTGTTCTCAGATGGAAATTCAGCGATTGAAGAAGCACATGTCAAAGTAAATGGAGTGAATTAGTCGCCTTAAGTTTGAGATTTGGAAAGTTTTACATTAGAGGTCTGTGCATTAGGTGACTTAACCACTGAACACTGATACCCCTGCTAATCAGCACCTGAATTACAAGTCAACTGAACACTATGTATTTTATTGTATCAGTCCTGAATTGCTGGTCAGCTGTTATGGTTCAGTGGTAGCACTGCCATCTGTCACAGACTGTGTCTGTGATTAATGGCTCCTCTCCTCTGGGCACAGATGACAGATGGTTTGTCATGACATAGCATGTTTTAGCAGTATTCTAAATGAAGAAAATTAAGGTAAATTTGTATGTATGCTGTGTCGGGTTAAGGTGACATACCAATGCTTGACTGGAGCGATGCCTTATCACAGGCATGAACCTGTCAAGAGGACTCAAAGCCTTTGAACACATATTTATGATAAATTATATTTTTGTATTTCTAAAAACTTGTATTCACGTCGTTTTATTTTGTTTCTTCTTTTTTTCTTTGAACTGATGTATTACATACAGTATCAGGAGAATCAGTGACTGTGTGGTGAGGCATGGCTCTGATGTATCTTTGTTTAGTTTCTTTCATCAACTTCATCTCCTGTATGGTGTGGTTGTGGAAAATGTTTTCTACAGTCTTGTTTGCGCTCATTGAATATATATACAAATTTGGCTTACAGTATTTAAACTGAGTGTTGGCTGTTGACCGAAATGTTTCTGCCTTATTTAATAATTTGTCTCTTTTTTTTCTTGATTTGATTAGGTGGAAACTATTGAATAGTCAAGCATTTAGTTTTGTATCAGTTTGACGTTCAATTTGACAAAGAATGGATAAATAGCTTTTGTCTTATTCTTCACTCAAGTGAATTTATTGAGATGTCAGCTTTATAGGGCAGGTTTTTATTTACAGTAAACAATAAATGCATATTTACAAATAAATATATTTTTAAGAAGTTTTGTATAATTGAAGATTTATGAACTTGAACATAATTAAAACCATGTAGCATTTGTTTCTTAAAAAGTTGCAAGCAAACAACTAACAACGGCTAACAATGCTTTTTCAGTCGGAATGAAAAGATGTGAAATTACAAATACTTCCCGTGTATGAAATATGTTTGACTGATAATCATCTGAAATTACAGAAAAAAGCCTCTCATGTGGGCAACAGTTTTAAAATACAAATATATTATAACAAAAACACAAAAAGTAGGTATAATACTCAAAAAACAAATGAAGTCTCAGCTCACGCATCATGTATCTGCCAAGTTTGCACATTAAAAAGTCTGTTTTTGCAGTCTGTTTGGTCTTTTAGTCCAAATGTTGAGAGTGTGAGTGTCACGTGAGTCTTGTTCAGTAAGAGGTGTGATTTTTCTTTTTCACTCAATGTCTGATTCAGTCTTAGAAATTGGATTCTTCACAGAGAATTGGCCTGAATATCACCTCCTTATCCTCCTTGAGAAGGATGTCATATCGACAGAGAGATCTGAGAGGGACAGAGACAGCATTATTGTAAACATAAACCATGAGAAATGAAAAGTAGCTTTATTAATGTGCTCAGAACTTGATAAATTTTGTTAAGATTGAAATGACCGGTTGGTATGTCTTACCTCTCATCTCGCTCCAGATGTGTGAGACGGACACGGAGGACTCGAAGTTTATATTTGGGCTTCAACACATTTCCAGTGGAGAACATGAGAGACACTTTCCTCACTGACCCAATGTCTTTGTCAAAATGAGCGAACAGGCTGGTCTCCTTGAACTTCTGAAACTTTGCTGCTGAACTAAAATCAAAAGAAATAGCACAAAATCACTCTGGGGCAGTAAAAAACAGAATAAAAAGAACTCACGATGAAATGAACACTGGTTAGTAGGATGAACTCATACTGGTCAATGGTTGCTACTGCTTCCTCATCACTGCCGTGAAGTTTAACAGTGATGTAGCCCCAGCGTACGTCTTCGTTCCATATCATCACATCCACCCTGTAGTTTGTCACTGTAATAACAAAGTGCATTTGTCATTCAAGCATACAAATCTACTATCAATTTACCTATAGAGTCCATGGTGTTATTACACCACAGAGACTTTTTCAAGATCACCTACAAAGTCCTCACAGTCCCTTTAAAATAATGTTTGCGATTACTTACTGCAGAACGGAGACTCTCCATTTGTAGTGAAGAAAACTTTTGTTTGGCGCAGGTTTAGCAAGACTTCTTTCCACCTTGTCACATCATGCCCTGAATAAGATTGAAACAGAAAGTAAAGTTCACAACACCTCTCTGCTTAGTATGAAGACATCAAGATAAACCTAATCATACCACATCATAATTACCACCAATGACATTATTCAAAACATTGTTCATGAGCTCCAAATCATTTTATCTGGATACAGCATGGCACATTATTTTTTTAATCACCACAACATAATTAAATTACGAACCAAAGACAGGACAACCAGCTGCTCCAAATCTCTCACAGCTCAGACAATTTCCATCCTGAAACTCTTTATAAGAGGAGCAGGGGAAAGCTCTGCTGGTACACGTCTTATTGATGGAGTCCAGGTAGAGCAACACTGACCTCTGGTGGTCACACTTAAAGTAAGACCCACCTACAAACAAAAAGTTTGGCAATCATTATCTAAGAGAAAAAAAAAACGTATTATTTGTCTCATTATCATGAGGAAAAAGTTGCTATTCACCATTTTGGATGTGGCTTCAGAAACCTGATTTTGGGGTGCTCTAATTCAAAAATACTTCAGTAAAATTGTCTGAAATTCAATTGTACATTAACTTCCTGATGCATCTTGACATATTTAAAAAGCTAGCAGGATGGTCAAGACAGAAAAGATTTGATTTCCATTCACAGGTTGGTAGTGTCAGTCATTTGCCAAGAGAACTTGAATTTCCACTGAACTCAGACACAGCTTCATAACATTTGGTGAACATTTGAGTTGAAAGCCTGGTTGATGTGACTGTAATAATCTGAGGGTGGATGGCATATGGCGTAACAGTTGAATTGGAGGATGAGTGGCATTTGTATTATCTTGTTATCTCAAGAAAAATAAGTTGTCTCGAGTCTGATGGAAATGAAGCTAATTCATTGTGGAAAATCTTGGCATTTAAGGGCTTCCGTAGAAAATGTATGCATTCCAAAGGTTTCATTCCCATTATTTTTAAAATCCTTACCAGAAAAGATGGTCTTAGGGCAGCCAGGTTGATCTGTTCCTCCATTTGCATAGAAATCAATGTGACCTAGAGGCTCTCTGAACCCCAGGGCTGTGAACAGAGGCAGCACAAGTTGATAACAACACCATAGACTAACACCATTTGCACACGATAGCATTAAAAAAAGGAACATGTTTAGTAACACTGCAGAATTTGAAATTAACCAACCGTCTATGTCTGTGTGAAGAACGTCCACAAATTGAGCATCTGAGGAGTCCAGGCGTTCCTCTGGAGGAGTACCAGTGAACTGAGGCCCTGCAGGATCCAGAGCTTCAAACAACACAGATCAGATCAACTCAACTGTGGGGACTGTTTGAGTTTTTTATGGGGACTCATAGGTCCAAACCCTCTCAACTCAAGCATTATCATTTAAAAGCACAGCAAAATCTGACAAAACCTTGGAAGAAGAAATCACTTACCAACTCTTTTTATCAATAGCTTACTTATTGTGTGAGCAATGTGAGAATTAAACCATTCATACAAAAGTCAAAATGATCATAAAATCTCCCTGACAAGCATCTCGGCCAAAACTGTTAAGTTTATGACCTGACGCATGAGATAAGTCTCCCAGGTCAGGGTTGTGCAACTCAGTGGATGATTTTCTACTGATATGGATAAATGCACATTTATCCAGATTAAGTTTGCGCTTTTCTAAAAGAATTGAAATGTTGTATTGAATTCTCATTGTGGCCAAAGGGAACACAGACTCGGAGATAAATGTTTTCTGTTTAAAATTTTATCAAGATCTTTGCTTGATCACGCTGCTTTTTTGCTTTTCTCCTCTGTAAGCCCATTTCTGCTGGGGAAAAGATGATAATGAAAACTTGGCTTTGTCGAGATTTTTTTTGGCCCATATTTAGTAAAAAAAAAAAACAAATCAAACAATAAAGTTAAAAATTTTATATTAAAGTCAAAAGTTTGAGATAAAAAGTCAAAATTCTGGGATACTGAAGTCGAAATTATGGGGAAAAAAGTTGAAAGTTTGACTTTTTAATCTAATTAAATCTTACCATTTATCTCAAAATTTGACTTCATATAGGGGAAAAAAACGTAAAGCCTTTCTTCAATCGTTTTTATGTTTTTTTTTTGTACTGGTGAAAATGGGCTTGAATCGTTTCCTTTATTTTAGGGGTTTGTTTTGTTATCTGTGGAAAAAAAAACAAAAAAAAAAAACTCTTAAATCTTACCTGTAATTCTTCCGATTGCTCCCGACAGGATGGCACCGACAAATCCTGAAATATGAGCCCCGAGACTGACCCCAATCATGTGGATGGAGCTCAGGTCGGCATTTTGTTTCTGAAAAAGTTTGACAGCGTCTTGTTACACACAAAGATCTCACGATCTCAGCCCTGAGAAAAGCACTCAGAAGGGTACAGCTGCATGTCTTACCGCCATCAGTTCAATAAACTCTGAGAGGTTTTGTGCTGCCTTGTGTGTGTTCTCCACCGCCTTGAAATAATTCACATTAGCAGCTCCACGGTTCCAGTCCACCACGATCAGATTTATGTCCTCCCTTTCCAGCAGCTGCTCTACTAATGGCGAGAGCCACTTTGGAGGGGACCCGGTTGGTCGATACCCATGAATGATGAAGGTGGTCGGTCTGGACAGGTTAAAGTAGGGGTGGGCGGTGAGGTTGGTGTGGGACAGGAGGTTCCCACAGGTGCCATTTTCTCTGGTGTACAGCAACAACCTGATATTGATGTCAGTTCCAATGAGAGCGTGACTGAGGTCTAGATCTGTGAATTCATCACAATCTTGAGCTGGGAGTGAGGAGAAGAAGGAGAGATCAGATACAATAATTTTTGTTAGGGTGGATGACAACGAACATGTGAAAACTCTGATCTTGATTTTTAGGTCTTAAAAAAGGTTCAACAATGCCTGCACACTTTTTGTGACAGAAATATGGCAAAAAAACAAAACAAAGGACAGGAAAATGTCTGTGGTTATTGGGTCAGCATTTATTATTGTCGACCCCAACAAGCCACAAACAACAAATCGTTCTGCAGAAGTCAGGTCCAACATTTAACTGACAACAAGCTTTTATGTCAACATATTGAAGACACCGTAGATGATCGGAGACTACAGAAGAACATAGCAGACTGTCTAAGGCCCCCTCTACATGGGCAGTGGAAACTATGGGGGTCTGCATGACCAATCACCGGGTGTAGACCTCTGAGACCTTGCTCCTGGTTAGAAAAGTCCAACAGAGAATCTTCTTCTTGAGAAAACTGAAACATTTCAGTGCAGATGCAGCAGCTCGAAAGACCTGCACTGAAATGTGACGCAATCAGGACGGAGTCCTAAGAACTGGACACCAACGTAAACAGCAGCATACACTTCTTACACTCCCTGTTTATTCTTCTGTCAGCCAAACAGTTCAGGGAACGTATTATAGGACGTTAAAAGACTCATGACACCCACTGCAGAAACTGTGACACAGAGACCGTGTCACATTGCGTCCTGAGGCTGTAACCACAGATAATAAATGCAAATGGTTTCAACTAAATGGTGCATTTTCAGACTTGAACACAAATTTGTTGCTTTAAGTTGTCAGGTATAAGCAAATTACTCAAACAAAACATCTCCTGTAAAGCTGTCACTTTAAAAGTTTTTGTTATTGTCCCATTTCCTTATTCATCTGTTTTTGACAACACAAAAGATGTGTTTTAAGGAGAAAAACCATTTGTGGGTCACTTTTTCTTAAAAATTATAGTCATCTCAGTTTATTCTGATGTTATTTAGTTTTGGTGACTTTCTTTTCAAAGTGTCTGCCATCACTGATGTCATCATTCTCATCCGCTACATGAGTCAGAGTGGAAGTATTCAATTCAACACTACATACAAATAGTATCAAACACAACTTCGCCTACAAACACATCATGAACAAGTTTGACTGGGATGATGAAGCAACACTGAGATTTGTAAGTGAAACTCACATTAAAGCTCTGTCGAGGTTTTTAGACTGATACATCCAAACTAAACACAATACAGAGACGAGCCAGAACAGTCAGTCAATCACTTAAACCATCACAGAGCTTTAGAAAAACAAGTGGAGATGTGATGAACAAATAAACTAGAATTGACTCAGAGTGCATGGAGTGAGGAAGATGTGAGTGTTTCTTCTGATAAATCAGAAAAAGGAGTAGATTTCTGTGATCCATCAACAAAACCATAGAAAGTTGAGCAATACAGCCAAGGAACAAATACTCCTTTCTGTATCGACTTAAGGTCTAACCTGAATGTGTTAGTTGCCAATAAAGTAATAAATCTTTGATTGCCCTCCAAGTTATGAACAAATGATATCACTTCTTAGTTTGATCTCATGATCTCATGTCAAAAGATAAACATTATTTTAATCTGAATGCAGTGGGTGAAACGAAACTGTACCTGTCAGAGGTGTGATTCACAGCTTATAAGAACTGTTGCATAATACATATAATTTTCAATCACACAGCAGTATCATGACAGCGTGTAACTGTCAGCTGAGAGCTGTGTCTCTGTCTGTGAAGTGTCATGGGCTAAGGCAAACCACTGTTCACTCAGACGTGTGAGTTTTCCCATGAAATTACAGTTCCTCAATTGTTGCTTGACAAAGCTTTTTTCACCAGGATTACTTCAGCTACATTTGCTGAACAAAGCCCCTGCATGTGCTTGTTTGTTTGGTTGTGTTTGTATGAGTGTGTCTATATACATTCACATTTAGAGGGTTGTGTGTTGTATTTACCTTTGCATACATGAACAGTTATCAGCAGGAGGAGTGCCAGATGTTGCCACATGCTTCACACCAGCAGAGCTGTAACGAACTGTAAACAGAGCCACTGAAGTCAGAATATCATACACATTCAAATCAGTCTGAGGAAGTCTGCTTCAAATCAGACGATACAACACAGAGAAGAAACTGTGCCTGACAACTGTCTTAGGTTTCCCTAATACTCTGACTCAAAGCAGTAAAAGCAGGAGTTTCTCACTTACCTTTCGTGAAATGAAACCTGTTCATGTGTGGATCTAATTTACATTTCAAGTGCCATTTAGGAAACATGCAGGCTGAAAATCTGTTTCTTGCTCCACCCACAGTGAGTAATCCCAACCAATGACATGGGGATTATAAATGAAACTGAAATCTGCAGAAATCTGGTGGACTAAACTCTCCTGCTACATGTTCCCTGAGTGAAAAGTGTGCTCCTTAGATTTTATCAAACCAGTCTGTCAACAACAAAGAATAACACACACTCACAAAAAACAGTCTTACCTTTTCTGTTGGATATAACTTCCTAGTCCAGAGTGTCAAAGGTCCACTACATTACAGGATGACTCTGTGTGCGTGTGTGTGTGTGTGTGTGTGTGTGTGACTCCTCATATTTGGTCAGTGTTCACTTCAGGAAGTCACAGGAGGAGTAGCTCAGAGTTACTCCCACCCTGCATGTTCTCAGCAGGATGGCCACACCCCTGGCCCCAAGTCATTGTGTTCACAGGTGAAACATTCCTGTGAAGTCGCTCCTCTTTCCTGTCTTCACAGACCGGTTATGGGACCGTTTTTTTTTTCACTCTCACACTAAACCTGACTCAAATCCCTGAAACAACCTGGACTGAGAATTCTTGAACTTGTGTTCAAGAAACAAGAGAAAAATAGTGAATCAAAGCAAATATTATAGGTCAGTCAGGTTCTGATGTAAACACAGAGTCAGTCATGTCAATATCACTCTTATAAGAAGCTGCACAGCACAAAAAAGTGGTTTCAAGATCTGCCTTCAAAATGATACAATATAGGCACAATGTGTATGAAAATTTTGTGTTTTTAAACTGTTTTTTTATTTATTTATTTTTTTTTTAATTGCCTTCTCTCAATATTAACAAATATCAAGCACAACAAACACTCAGCAGATTAATGAGCAGATAAATTTTTTAACCAGTTCCTCACGACAGTCTTTTTACAGGCTAAAGTCAGAATTTTCAAAAGGCAGATATCTTATTTATGAATCGAGTCATAAGGAAACAGACCTAGATATACAGTGCAAGGGTCTCTCTGAATCTTATAACACAGAAGGTCTTCCAAAAAAAAAAGAGATGGACAGCGTAACAGTATGATTGTTTTTTTCGATGAGGTTACAGGGTGAGCAGACACAAAAAAGCATATTCTGCCATTAGCTGAACAACTTATCATTTCAATCCCCGCAATAAAACATAAAAGTTAAGTATTTTAAATCAAAATCTATTTCTTGAGTGAAATATTGATTAAATATTACTGTTCATGCTTATCTATTCAGAATGTAGATAATGCTTTTTTCCACAGGTGGGACCTATTACTTAGTGTCCTGTAACCAGATCTAAGGATAGCATTGATTTTATTGTGTACCTGAACTGTAGTGCCCACAGAAATTACATAACATCCAGCACACTTCTGTGGGTAGAAGGCTTCAGAAAAGTTAGCACAAAGTGTGCTCCATGTATGCCTTTGAAATATAAAGACCCCGAGCATATATTCATTTTTAAAACTGATCAGTCTTCTAGAGAATCTGAATCAGAAGTTGTTGCTGTCTTAAGAAATATTTCAGAACATGAATGTTTATCATGTTGACCTTAATCTGAAAAAGTGCACGTTCTCCACTAAATTTATGTCTGCTTAAAATTACATACATGAAAAGAAAAAATTTCTCCCCAAGCTGATATGAAAGAGAAAGTCCAGACAAGCTCATTATTGATGACTTCTCCAATCTGCACTTGTAGATTAACTCCAGCAGTTTGAACTTTGCTCACTACGTTCTGCCGTCATCAGGGTCAGGCAGAAGGATGGGATAACTACTTACAGTCACAGAGCGTGAAAGAGAACCTAGACAGGTGCAGTGGTGTTTTTGGCAGAGGGGAGAGCAGGACTTTCAGGATGACAAGGAAGAGACGAGGCCGAGGTAACAACGCTCAGCAGCAACAGGCCCCACAGGGACCAAGAGGAGGGCGCAGAGTGAGTCCTACTGTCAGTGTCCAACCAACATGGCCAACAGGTTTACCTTTGCGCTGAGAATAATAATCTCGAGTCCAGTGACAGAGAATCTGATTGTCCTAAATGTTTGTTTTGGGAATGAATCTAGTGAAGAGACTGAACATGAGGAAATTCTTTCGCCGGTTTGTTGGCGGGACTTAAACATTTGTTTTGACTTTTGCTCTTGTTTTTTTGTTCAGAGAGAGAAACCACACCTCATGTCTTTATTAACTGCAGTTAACCACTTTTTTGTGGCTTCTTGCTTTACAACCTTTGTGATTTTTTTTTTACAGTGAGCTTAGGAACAGACTCATAGTAATAATGAAATACAAAATCAGGACCATTTTAAATAAAGTTAGATCCCTCGAGGAGACAATCTTTTGGTTTCAAACACCAGACATTGATGCAGATTCAGAGTTCAAAGTATGTCTTACATCACAGCAGATAAAGCTGTGTATATGTATCTGCACACAACACAAAGTCCACAGCATATTCAGACTTCAGAGTGGTGTCATTATTTACATCAGTGCCTAAGATATTATCGAAGCTTATCTACTTTTGATTGTTTTTACCACTTCTTATCTGGGGAGGAGTCCAAAACCACAACAGAAACAATACTGCTGAAAGACTTCGGTTTTCATTCTGAAAAAACAATTCTGTTTCATGTTCTCTTCCTGCACTGCTTTGCTCCTGAATGTAAGCATTATTTTAAAGGTAGAGTGACTCCAAGTATCCTCATTACGTCTAATCAGCCTAAAGCAGGTTGAGGAGTAGCCTGTCTGTAAATAATTACAATTATCTTGTGTATGTAAATCCACAGTGTCTGAATCTTCTTCAAACGCCCTTAACAGGATGAATACACGGATTAATATAAACATGTTTCTCCCTTTTGCTCTATCTTCATTTGTCTTTGTGTTCAGGCTCTGAGGGAGCCGGCTGCTTATGCCAAATCTACCGGCTATGAAACAGACGTCCTGCACGAAAAGCTGACCATTACCCAAGCTAGAAGGGGAACACCAGGTGAACAGATATTTTTAGCGTTTTTTTATTATCGTGAAACCAAACATGCCATGAGATCTGTGAAGTACAAACTGATAACAGCAAGAAATAAAAACAGACTGTGGGAGACTTATTTAAGTTTACATCAGTGTTTACCTGATATCAGCTATAATAGAGATTAAGTAGAGGAGATAAACTGCTGTACATGCTGTTACTTTGCTGATTACAGGGTTGGTATCACTGTTATTTTATTTTTTCAGGAATGTCATTTCATATGCTGCAGCATTAAAAAAGCCTTCCAGATACATGTCCTCATGATATCATATCAGTTCATCTCTACAAACAGCGGCACAAAGGAAGAGAGGTTTTGTAATGTCATGTTGGTATTCAAAAACATGCCTTTTTATTTCTCATCCTGCAGCTAATCGCCCGGTACGAGTCTACGCAGATGGCATCTTTGATCTTTTCCACTCAGGCCATGCTCGAGCTCTGATGCAGGCCAAGAATGTGTTTCCCAACACACACCTGATAGTAGGAGGTAAAGAAGTACATATCCTGCTCTCTCTTTGCACTTATGAAATTGCATAAGAGAGAAGTGAGAAGCTGCTTGCTACAGATGGTGATTGAAGTTTATTACAGCCAACAACACTCCCCATGGGAACCTACAAACACACTAACACCAGTGGAGGGGGAGAAAAGTTTTATTAAGTGATGTTCATTCCTTGATTTGCTCCTTCGTACTTCTTTAGTCTGCAGTGATGAGCTCACCCACAAGTTAAAAGGCTTCACAGTGATGACAGAGGATGAACGTTATGATGCCCTGACGCATTGCCGTTACGTCGATGAGGTGGTGCGGGACGCTCCCTGGACCCTTTCTGCAGAGTTCCTCAAAAAACATAAGGTCAGAGGTCAAATAATCTCCAGAGTCCCTGCTTCCTTTAGAAATGTGGTGATACAGAATGAACTTTTAATGCTTCACTCACAGATTGACTTTGTGGCCCACGATGACATCCCATACACATCTGCCGGATCAGAGGACGTTTACAAACACATAAAAGAAGCAGGTTAAGATGTTAATATTATGTTAATACACATCAGGAGGAATTGGAGATCCGCCATTTCGTTAAATGTGATTGTTCTTTTGATGCCAGGGATGTTTGTGGCCACCCAGAGGACAGAGGGCATCTCCACATCTGATCTGATCACTCGTATCGTCCGAAACTACGACGTATATGTTAGACGTAACCTGCAGCGAGGCTACACAGCCCAAGAACTCAATGTGGGCTTCATTAAGGTCAGTGAGGTTACCCTTTAATCTACGTAAAGAAAGAACACAGATTTTTTTTTTTTTAATCAAACATGACACACACAATCCAAAATGTTCTAGAGGTCAGTTTTCCTTTCTTTTACCAACAGGAGAAAAAGTACCGACTTCAGAACCAAGTAGACAAGATGAAAGAGACGGTTCGCACGGTGGAGGAGAAGTCCAAACACTTTGTCTACAGAGTGGAGGAAAAGAGCCACGACCTCATCCACAAGTGGGAGGAAAAGTCCAGAGAATTCATTGGAAACTTCCTTGAGCTCTTTGGACCTGATGGAGCATGGGTGAGTTCAGCACTGACTCCACATGCACACACAAGGATCAAACAAATCCTTTTGCGCATAAATTAGGTTAATTAACTATTATTGGGGTTTATAGTCAAAAAGAGCTTTGACACCATGACAAAAATTAGCCAAGAGGGAGTGTTGCCTTTTGAATTGTATTACCTTTGATTCATACAGCATACTAAACTTTAAAGAGGGGATAATTTGATCTTTTGGGTTTTACACTGTTCCTCTGGTACATGACGTGACATGTATTGCTGCACAAAATACCCTATTTTTTCCCACATTGGTGTTCTTAGTCCTTTTTCTCTGCCTCTGTCTGAAACACTTTGTTTTAGTGCTGTCTCTTTAATGATACCTCACCAACCCACCCTCTGATTGGCCAGCCCAGGGGCAGGTCCGAGGGCAGACCTTGGTGTTTAAGGCCCACCCCTCGAAAGCCAGTCAGGAGAAAATCAAAAGATGATTTCATCAATTAAGCGTTCTTTTTCTTTTTTTGTAGACAGTTTTGATCAGTAACAGATAAATTAAGGGATTTCTAAAAGCATGCAGATATTTGGATATCAAGCATTGTTCCTTTTTGTCCCCATTTAAAATGACAGAAATCAAAATACTCCCTCTTTGAGAAATTCGGTAGAAAAAGGTCATGAAGCAGCTTTGAGTTGAACTTATGTTTTACTGGAGCAGTTCTTGGTTTATGCATTTGCTCAGGGCATCGTCGTATTCAGCAACTTTGAAAAATGGGGGCAGCAGCAGGCAGCTCTAGCTTTAGATGTTTTCTCACGAACATAAATCAGTCAAGTCTCAACATAGGCCAGCTACTGTTTCAGGGGGGTATGATGAAAAATAGAACAACAGGAGCTTTTTTGTCTCCATGTCTTGCCACATTATCACATCTGTAGTATCTCTAGCATTAAATGTGATTTGTTGAGTGTTGAAACAAATTTAAACACTGCTGATAGGCTGAAGATTTATCCTTGGTGCTGAAGTGTCAAATATAGTGACTGACATAAGTCAAACTGTATAGTTCCTTGTATAAAGATCACTGTACAATCAATGCTGTTCAGTGGGAAAAGGCATTCTTCTTTAGACCAACAAAACAATACGGCACATCAATATTGTTGTATATTTCTCCTTTTTGTGTTTAGCATGTGATTCAGGAGCGAAGTGGTCGGATGCTCCAGGCCCTGTCACCCTACTCCTCGCCCAGGGGTTCCCCAAGCAGCAGTCCCACAAGAAAACGCTCAGTTTCTCCATACTCTTCTCCTGCCTTGGCCCTGGCCTCAACTGCAAATTCCTTGTCCCCCTCCTCTCTCTCCCCTGCAACCTCTCAAGCTCCCTCCCCTGCTCAAAAAAAGAAGAAGCGAAGATCTCGCAAAGCAGCCTCTACACACAACTGATCATGTTGATGATCTGTATTCAGAACAATGACAGTCCTGTAGACAAATGCGTGAGGAGGCTTACAGCTAATGATACAAATTTGAAAACAAGTGTTTTATCATAGGTTCAGAAAACAGCATGTGTAATATATCCTAAAATGTACATAACTTTATCCACTGAAAAGCGAAGGTGTTGAGCATAAATGGTTTATTTAACAGTACAGTGAAAAATAAACTATAATGAAATTGGAAATTAGAAGAAATCTGTTTTTTTTTTGTCTTCCTTTGACTTTGAGGCATTTTAATACTGCAGCATTGTACTTGTTTTAATTCTAAAACATTTTTTTCATGACATAAAATGATCTGCATATAATCACAGTTTGTTTTAAGTTGCAAAACCTTAGATGATTTGCAGGTGGTCTAAAGGAGAACGATTACTAATGAAGCTGAATAACATCGCCTGTAGTTTGAAAGCACAAAACATCAAAGTTTATTCATAGTTACCACAGAAAATCTGATCTGATTGAAATTCTGCTTGAATGAGTCCTTAAGTGAATATGCAATCATACTTTCCATTTACTCTGTGCCCTGTGTTATCAAGCTATGAGGGCCTGAGAGATGAAGGAGGGAGGACCCCAGTGGTATGCAAGCAATTTAGGCTTTCTTGATTTCTTTCAAATGAAAGCAGCTATGACTCCCCTTTCAAATACTCCCAAATTTTGGTGTGAGCATCAGGTCAGGTCAAAATGTGATATTTTGTACAAGTTTCACACAGGTCCTCTTTTTTGGTCTTCAAAATATGGTAACCCCAAAAAATGTAGAGAAAAGGCGCTTTTCTCCTCAAAAGGATGTTTGCTTGATCGTCTGGCAAAATATGGAACAACAGCTCTTTGCTGATGGTCTTAAATATGGACTTATGTAGCTCATGCAAAGGCACCACTATCAATTTTTAAACCTGTTTCACAACCAGTCAAAAAGCCCTCTGCATGTCAGATACTAACTTATTAGTATGGAGTTCTTCTGCCCTCAAGTGGTTGAAACATCTCGTCTTTGCAGCTCAAATCAAGACTCTTAGAAAGACTCTAATTGATATAACATAAAGAGTCCCTCCTCAACTTGATAGCTTATTAGTTCAGTTGTTCAGTTGTTTAATGTATTGAAAGAACTTTTGTTGGGGGGGGGGGTACAGTCTTTAATTACCAAAGCAAAATGAGGGTGTGTCTCTAGAGCAAAAAAAGCTGTTTGAAGCAGCTGCATAAATGTGTTTTATTGTGTTTCATCTACTCTTGGGTTGAGATAAAGGTTGAAGCTTTCAAGTTTTCAATATCTTTAAATATCTATTTTCGCGCATGCTCCCTAGCGTCCTGGTTTCCGTCAGCCCAGCCGTGTTTAAAACCATGGACATGACGTCACCAGCAGCTAATGTCACACAGGGATTAAAGATGGCGCCCTCTCACGCGCTGAGGTGCTGTAAACGGGCTCTGAACTGGATACCTGTGCTCTTTATAAACCTGGTTGTTGGCTGGTCGTATTACGCGTATGTCGTGGAACTGTGTGTCTGTAAGTACGCTCACTTTTGCATCTATTTTCGTCACGTCAGGGCGTTTGTGTGCGCGGGTTGACAGTTTCAGGGTTGACCAACTTTGCTGAAGTGAGATCAGGCTGCGCAGTGTCCACCTACCTAATATCACACTGAGTATTTGTTTACGTCCAAATCATCACAGACAAACACCTTTTTCTTTAAGGTTAGACATTTTGATTTTGTCAAATTAACTGGAAAACTTTTTTTTTGTCCGAATGGGAGAGAAGAAACCTTGCCTGGGTAGCATTGCCATTAATTAATAACTAATAACTTTATAGCGATTGTATGTCTCATCAGATATTACACAGCCAGTCAAGTGTTATGAAGATACATCACAGTAAAATACTCTCATATATTTTTATTTTTGAATATGCAACATGTAGTTTAAACGAATGGGCAAGTTTCATATGTGCATGAAACGTTTTGTAACAAGTGTTTGTCCTCTGTTGATGTCCACACAAAAGGCTTGCTTGTTATCATCCACTGAATACATATTTTTATAAGACCTATTAATTGATCAGTGTTTGCTTGGGATGCCAGAAACCATTTTAAGTGTGTTCTCCTGAACAAGGAAATACACTTCTCAAATACTTGATGTGATTATCTGAATTCAGGACCAAAGGTTGCTCTCAAATTGATGTAATTAAAAAGCAACATTTCAAAAACCATGAATAGACTTGAACAAATTTGAATTCAGACTATGAGACCACATTTTTTCTCATGCCATTCGTTTTGTATCTGCTTACAGAACTTGGGAAATAGAGCATTTATTACATTTACATCTTATCTAGTACGTCAAATTTATCAGCAATGCCTAAACTACCTGGTTGTTCTGTCTGTTAGAGAAATTATCGGTTCATTTTCCCCTTTAGGCCTGGAAACATTAATACTGTGATCACCATGTAGTTGTACTGTAGTGATCTGGGCAGCTCCTCGGCTGTGGTCAGGACAGGGACATCCCTGCTGCTCAAACAAAGCTTCCTGTCATGGGAGGGTCACTGCTGGCCGTGCCAGGCTGCTGCCACATGGTGCGAGAAAGGGATGGTGTGTGTGTGTGTTTTGTTGGGGGGATGTGTGGTCATGCGTCCTAAGGACACCTCTCAATACTCATTATTCATATTTCGCTCTCTGTCTTTTGTAGACACAATACCAAATAATGCAGAACGAAGTAAGTGTTTCTTTTGTTAAGTTTATTATTTCATTAGATACCAGATGCCAGTTCAACTTTATACTAAATTCTGTCTTTTTCATTTCCCAACAGTCAGCTATTTGGTGGTCTTTCACGTTTTCTTCTTCATGTTTATTTGGTCTTACTGGAAAACTATCTGGTCCACACCAGCTGGTCCTTCAAAAGCAGTAGGTTGAAATTGGGTTTCTATTACTTATGATGAAATGACATTTAAAATGAGCATTTCCTTTGTAGTTGGTTTAAATATATATGTGTTCAAATATATATATATATATATATATATATATATATATTCAATCATTACAAAAATCCATTCCCCATCTGAAACGCAGTAAAACAAAGTTCTCAGAACAATATATGATGCTTTCACTGACTCCTGCCTTGTTCTGTTTCGTCAGTTTGGTCTTCCCCGAGCAGAGAAGGAACTATATGAACGAGAAGAGCGGGGTGAGGCGCAGCAGGAGATTTTGAAGAAGGTGGCGAGGACTTTACCTGTCTACACACGTACGGCAGGAGGAGGTGAGCCCAATAACATGACGACAAAATCAACCATTGTCAACTTCAGGTGTATATGCTAAGCAGGTGATTTTAAAACATACCACCAAGAAAAACTTTACCAGGTTGCTTCTTTCACAGTAGAAAAGTCACAGAGACTCTGCAGTTCTTGTTTGTCAGTCACATGAAAAACAAAACACAAATGAAATTACGGAAATCTGTTGCAAAACTGTGTCTTCCCCTTCTTGATGAAAAGGCAACTCCTCTTTCACTTTGTCATATGCTTGTACACATAAACACTACATGGGTGTTATTAAATCAATTTGTGAGGGATAATCCAGTGAAGTGAAAACTGGAAATGGACCAGTTATTTAAAGTAAAACCTGTTATTTCTCTGCATTAAGGGAATACCAGACTCACGTGTCTCGTGTTTACCGATCAGGTTTCATCAGGGGAATTATCTAGACCCAGGTGCAGTTTGTTCACTCTATAGGCCACACCTGGCGTTTTACCTCATTAGCGATTATAAAAAAAAAAAAAAAAAAAAAAACCTTGTAGGTGTGCCGACACACATGCAGAACATGGCAGCATTTTGGTTAAAATAGTTTTTTTTGGATCTGTACAAAATTCCCCTTGAATTCTGCTTTGTGATGGAGTGATTGCTTCCTTGCTTTCTCTTCCACAAAAAATCCTTTTATTGTGAGAAAAGCATCCAGTTGTACTGTGTGACAAATTATTCTTTAATTTTTTTCTTAATAGCTATCAGATACTGTGACCACTGCCAGGTTATCAAACCAGACCGCTGTCATCACTGCTCAACATGTGAGATGTGAGTGTTTTCCTACTTATTCACAACAAAACTTTTCCTTTAGTTCCGTTTTATTTTTTTGGCTAGATGACTTTAAGCAGCATTTGACTACAAATAATAAAAAAGAAGATAGAAAATGCAACCATGTTACTGTAAATGGTTCTTTTTTTGAGATGCAAGTAGTGGTTACAAACACAATTTCTAAAAGAGGTTAAATAAAGTATTAAGTGAGAATTTAGGATTCAAGTTGTATTTATGTTTTCCCTGCTCTTATTCTTGAAGGTGTGTGCTGAAAATGGACCATCACTGCCCCTGGTAGGCTTTTGTTATCTCACATTGCTTTTGACTCTGAAAATGATTTTCATTTCATCATCATTGTGTGTGTTTGTAAAGTAAAGAGATCATCACTCTTTTTCTTTCCCTGTCTCATATTTCTGTTGTTTCCTTCTAGGGTGAATAACTGTGTAGGATTCTCAAACTACAAGTTTTTTGTCCTATTCTTGGCCTATGCCTCCCTCTACTGTGCTGTTATTTGTGCTACAGTCATCCAGTATTTCATCAAGTTCTGGACTGTGAGTACACAAACTTCCTCCTTTTCTGTAACTGGTTTCTGCTTTCATACAGGCACTTAATCCTTTTTTACTCAGAGGTTTAGCATTGCTTTGGAAAATACTGCTGCTTAACACAAACATGCTAAAACTTAAACCTAGATTGCATCATTATTTATCTGTGTAAATCAGATGGTTAGATGTTAAGAGTGAGCAGGCTGTGGTGAAGCATGTGATGAAACACTGGTGATTGCATCGAAAGACCAAATGATTGGTTTGCAGACGTGTTACTGGAGTGTGCACGGTCATGTGACCTCTTATCAGGAGATCCTCTTCACCACTCTTATTTGCATGAGACAATAGCTCCTCTCACTTAGTCCAACAGTGAAGATTGTGTTCCAGCAACTCCAAGACAAATGTGAAATATTGCTCTGAAGGAACAAATGCAAATGTTTGTCACAAAGCTAACACTATTTTTCTATGCTTTCTCCAGAAACAGCTGCCTGACACACACGCCAAATTCCACATCCTATTTCTTTTCTTTGTTGCGGCCATGTTCTTCATCAGTATACTGTCACTATTCAGTTACCACCTGTGGCTTGTAGGAAAGAACAGGACCACAATAGGTAACTATAAGATCATTTCATGTTATGTAACTCTTGGTTAAATCTTTAAGGCTCTACTAAATCACTGTATTTGTTTTTATTTACTTTCAGAGGCTTTCAGGGCTCCTGTCTTCACAAACGGCCCTGACAAAAATGGATTTTCTCTGGGCTGTAGTAGAAATATGGCTGAGGTGTTTGGAGACCAAGCTAAATACTGGATTTTTCCAGTTTTCTCAAGGTGGGTGTATATTAGCAGCACAGGTTGTGTCACATCTAAGCTAATCAAGTCTAAAAAGCCCATACCCATCATTAATGATTTTGTATTTATTTAAAGAAGAAATATCAAGAAAAAAAGTCTTGAAATCTCAAACCTATTATGTATTAACATGAATCCTCATGTTCTTTTTATCTCTGTTTATTAGTCTAGGAGATGGACATTCATTTGTCACCAGATTGGTACACATAGATGCTGAACAAGCCAACAGTATCCTGCAGCAGAATGGCAAAAGGCTGGTGTTATTTTGTTATTTCCCTTTAAAACACTTAAACTCTCTCTGCTGAGTGTCTCTTTGCTAATAATCTTCACTGTGACTTTTATAACAGTCCTGTTGATGGGGAGGCCAAACCCCCTGCGCTTGGTAACAATATACAACACACAGTGGACGACAGCAAAGACAACATTAGTAAGCTGTCTTTACTTTTCTTCCTACATTTTCTGTTTCACATTTATTTTCATGAAGCTCTTGCTGAAAATCTTAATGCTCAAAAATACTTGCATCTATTTTTGAATCCTTATTCCTGTCTTATCGTCTCTTTTTTCAGACGGTGGCCAGACGGTCTCTGTGACTATGGAGAAGGATCCATAGCAGGTATGTGAACACAAATCATTTTAAAAGCTTTGCTGCATGAACCTCCTCCTGTTTATGTGTGTTCTGTTGGTTGTTGTTACAGGTTTCCTTCATATCAAAATGATGTAGCCTTAAACCAGGAGCACAAGCGTCCCAATGGAGCTGCCATTGACCCTTATTTTTAGTTTGTCACTGCAGAATCAAGCTCACAGTTTTGTACGCAAAGCACACGGACCGTTTTCCAGTGCTTTAGGTCAGCATCTCATAAACACTGCAAAGACTGCACAGAAACTTCATGAACTGCACAAGTCTGAACCAGAGACGACTCAAAGGTTCAGACTTGCAGGTTTTGTCTTTGATTGTAGCCAAAGACATTCAAATAATATTGCACTATTGTTGCATCGGCAAACACGAGGACTGCTTTATCTCCATGGAAACAGCTTCTAACCTCAACCTCATCGCCAGTGGCTGCGTTTCCATTACACTCTTAAAATATTTAAAAAGAGCTTTTTCTGAAGTTTTAATGAAGTACAATTGAGCTTTGCCGGTGTTTTCATTACAGCTAGAATTGCGCACAACTTGATTACAATCTTGTCCTTTGATTCAATTTGCGGAAAACTAAAGAAGGAAGAGGGACTGGAACAAGTGGTAACCATGGATACCTCAAACACTTCGAGGGTTGGAACTGTCATATCGATGGGTATCACTGTTGTAGCTAGTGGCAATAAACAAATAGGCAGAGGGCATTTAAATATGAAAATTGAGTGGGTTTTTTTTCTTTTTTTTTGTTGAGATTTTGGTGTATCCATTTACCATCTAGGTTTTGTGCAATTCTAGGTATGAAGAATGAAAACTCAGCCAGTGTCTGCCAATGTAGATTAATCATAAACTTAAACGTTTAAACTAGAATGTCATAATTTACCAGTATTAATCCAGCTTTAATAACTAAACCACAAAACTAGTTATGATTAGCAGCTAAAGCCAAACTATATGATGACTCCTTCGAAATGTTGTTTCAACATGAAAAGTTTGATTTTTTTCACTTTGAGAGTCAAGCATGGTGCAGTAAAAGAGCCCAGCAGTCAGTTATCTCAGTGGCTAATTTAGTTCATGGTTTACATGGTAAGGAAAGTCTTTCTGTTTACACTTGTAAGATATTTAATTTTTTACATTTCAAATTTTGTATTGTGGTTGCACATACATCTTAGAGAAGCTTATAATGTAAGGACCAAATTCATTTGATGTAATTTTGAATTCTAATTTCATGTTTAATTTATTTAATTGTTAAATCAATATGTTCTGTATGATACAGTGTGACCTTGGGTTGCCATGTTTTGATGCTTTATTTATGTTTTTAATTTATTTCAAGCATTTTTATTGTCATATTTTTAATATCATAGCTGATTTTATCCCGTATTGTTTTTTTTTAACAGTATAGATGATCATATCTGAGAATATCTCTCTTGTTCAAGTTTTCACTTTCATGATCAAACCTTCATTGTTATGTTTGTGTTTCAAAGCTACTCAATCTGGTGTGTGATTGCCAATGATTAACATTTGTATTCTTTTTATTGTTTGTCCAGTCTAATCATAACAATTACAAATTTACAAGTTGAACTAGAAGGACACAAATGAGAACCCAATAAAACTATCACAAGAAATATTGCGAAGCTCCACTTTGTTTTTCATGAACGATCCTGTTTGTGTTTGATGTTCACTTCAAACATTTATTTTAGCCACTGAGAAGTGGAAAAGCGTATGAGGCATTTTACTTCATACAAAGGTAATGAAAAGATCGCATTTAATCAAAAGGTTAGTGCAAAGTCTGAGCTAAACAATGGAATGGCAACAATAACACCTTCATCTATTCATTGATACTATGAAATCTACCGACCCAGAAAAGTAAAGTGCGTCAGTACAGTACCAAGCTGGTAATTTATGACAAGTACATTTCAAATAAGTCACAGAGATAATTGTGACACAAGACAACTCACCTCATGTTTATGAGCTGACACGCTCAGACAAGTGTTTGACTGAACGTTGTGGGCAGAGAACAGGACTGACCTGCTGACAGGGGAAAGGTGAATGAACCAGGTGTCATTCACCTGTTCACAACAATGCAGCAGATAACGTCCCAACGCATTAGTTTTAACAACTACGACACCAAGAACTCTTTTATACTTTTAGAAGGATAATTAAACAGGATTTTCATTCACTTTTCATATACATTGCATATTGTCTATGAAGCATTTTATTCTTATTGCATAAGATTTTTAACCCTTTGCAAGTTGTAAGACTTTTGAAGGACTGCAGATTGTTTTAGAGTAGAAAAGTAGAGTAGAAAAGACCATATGCTTGAAATACTCCAGTACTTAAACTATGATTATAAAAAAAATAAAGCTTTCACGGTCCAAATATTCATTCTTACCAAATAATGCATCTTGAAGAGAAGTGTTTCTTTCTCTTCTCATCTTGCAGGTTGCTAAAACTGCATAATGCATCATATTCTATGAAATTATCTTGTCAATATCCTTTGCCATAAATAGATACCTACAAAAGAACAACAAGCAACATTTTTTTGCAGTCTAGTTGAGTCTTCATAGGTAGAAACAGTTTATCACTATTTGGAGAAAAACTTAATTATTAAGTTTTCTATCATATCAATTCATTGTTAATTTTATGAATGAAGAGATTATAGAAGTAACTCATGCTGTTTCAGGGCTTTGAAACAGTCAAATGTGCAGATGTAATGATTGCTGTATTTTTCTAAGAGTTATGATGGAATAAAAATAAAAGTATAAATTTCAATGTGAGAAATAAATGAGTTTGGAGCAGACATATCACATTTGTAGTTATGTATTTTAAAACTTGGTTACACTCCACCAAACTGATCTCACTGCTATTTATGTTTCTTTATCTCACCTTTAAATATTACACACTGACTTTAAGGTCTTATCTTAACTCAAAGTATATGAATCAGAGTGACTCACTGAATATTTTTTATTTGAACATAAAAGATATGAATTTAGTTGGACATAAGTGAAAAAAACCACAAATGTATGTTTGTGATCAAAGCCACCACCAGTGTCTGTGATTTGATAAGAGCAACATATAGATTTATTTGTTTTAATGATTTAACTCTTGTGTGCTTCTTTTGAAGCTCTGTGACTTAAGGTGAATGAACTGGATAATAAAATATTCATATTACTCATAGCCTGACCTTGAAGCAGTTATCTTTATCTTTCATAGCTTTTATATTTACTGAGAGGGAAACTACACACCCTTTCAAAGTTCACCTCTCATGATTTCCTCTGCAGGTCTCATATTTTAACTTCAACTCTGACCTTTGTTTGCTGTGATTCTGTGAATGAATGAGCCACGGTTACTTATGGAGCAGCTCTTCGTAACTTTGCCAGCCCAGAGTTTCTCATTTGACTCAACTCTCACTGCTGAGGAGTCATCGTGAGAGTGAAGTACGACTGTTCTTCACCCTCAGCACCTGGAGTCTAGGGCTGACACTGCAATGTGAGGAGAAGCCAGATTCTTTGAGGAGACCTTGGTAAATGCTGCAAAAGAAAGTTTGAATCTCAGTCTATTATTTGACCAGAGGACTGTTCTGACACCATGGAGGAAGAGCTAAACAGCACCATCCATCCTGTTTGTTTACAAGAGCCCCCACTGGCGATTGATGTGATAAAGCGTAAGTGACCTACATTACAACTTCCTGCTGCTGATAATGTTCATGTCTTAACCTGACCAAAGTGATGACTTTGACAAAAATCTATTTTGGAAGTTTTTTCAGAGTCTTCTAGTTTGCTTTATTCATTCTTCCCTTCATCAGTCAACCTCACTTAGCTTATCATTGTGACAATCTAGTAAAAGTATATTCACAGTCATTAAAAATATCACACAAGAAGCATGAAAATATAAACAGAACTTAAGTTAGTTCACAGCTTTATTGTCTATGAGGTGTATGGTACTCAAAGTGAAGCAGTGACTGTATTCTTCTCGATAGAAATGAGAAAAAAAGATGTGAAATAGCGTAAAAGCTCAAACAGAGGGACTTCTTAATCAGCAACGCAAAGTGATTGCTTGTCTGGACTGTAAATGATACGTCCATAAGTGTGACAGAGAAACAGTCATGAGTAGGAAAGTTGACATTTGTGGTCAAATGTTGAGTTTTGACAAATCAAACCCACCTATGTGTTTTGATAAGCCATAAATACATCAAAAATGGAAATCGACAAAACATAGATGAAAAAATGTTCAATTTAAACCTTTGATTGATTTCTTATTTGCACACACACACACACACACACACACACACAAAAAAAAATTATAACAATAATAATAATGCCTGTACTGCCTCTATCAAGCCATGCTTCCAAATGAGGAATTTAATGTATTGATTTGGTTTGTTTGGGTTAAACTGAGTTGGGTTTATATATTAATTCATTTTAATGAGCTAAGCATAGAGCCCCGTGACACCCCTCTTTAGAAATACCTTTGAGAAAACTTCCCCAAAGATAGAAGACCATCAGACATCTGCACTTTGACACATTTTGAACCAAGGATAAATCTTTCTTCTGCTGTTCTTTCATTAAACGTGTCAAACTTTTCATGTATAACTGACCTTGAACTAACCTGAGCCTGCTCCTCTTTTTTCTGCTCTGACTGTTTCATCACAGAGATGGATGCCTTTCAGTTTTGCCTGTACATCATGCTCACGTTTATGTCCTGTGTGTCTCTGGTGCTGTATCTGGAGCAGTGTGTGTTCATTTATAAACACCTGCCCTACCCCAAGAAGACCACCATTATTTGGGTGAATGGTGCAGCACCAGTGAGTATTCATGCCCGGTGAAAAAAACTATAATAGATTGATACATCTTGAACCAGTTCCAATATTATAGGTACCAATCACATTTTTATGTATAGTTGTTGTATGTCTTGTTTCATGGTGGAAAAGAATAAACAAGAACCATCATATTTTATTGAAAACTGAAATACTGACCAATACTAATTGTATGATAATCTAATGTGTGTCTCAAACGTGATTGTATTTTCACCCAACAGGTCATAGCTACCATGTCTTGTTTTGGGATGTGGATCCCAAGGGCAGTCATGATCACAGACATGACATCTAACTGGTATGATTTCTCTCAGCAGCAACTAAACCACTATGTCATTAAGCATTATGAATTCAGTTTTAAAAAAAAAACAAAGCAAGATTGGATCTCTTCATAAATGCCAACAACAGTGTCATTTACTTGTATCTTCTTCCTTACCTAATTGACCAACACAAAATCCCACTGTGCATTGTGCCATGGTCTAAAAGCTTTGACCAGTCACTGTCTCACTTCACATTTACCTCACAACCTTTGTGATCTCAGGGTCAAGGTTATCATAAGAATCCATATCTACCTTTATAATTTATCTATACCCATATTGTGCTTCTAAAGTCAACAAAACGGGCTCTGAAATGACTGGGCTGCCGCAAGCTTCTGAAAAGAAGACAGTATAAAACTGAGTTATGTGGCCTTGAGCATCTCTATAAAACAGTAACACAGAGCTATGCAAAAGACTTTTATAGGACTTCACCATGTGCAGTGATAAATTTTATGTGCTTGGTTTACTAAGCTCATCTGGTTTAAACAGTTTCTACCTGACGCATTCAGAGCAGCATGTTTAACAGGGTCAAAATCCATCAGTGAGAATGTGAGTGGAAAACATGGATTAGGATTGTTTTTTGTATGTAATGACATACCGTGACTTCTAACTGTATCAATGAATTCTCTGTCTGTGTGCAGTTATTTTGCAGTGGTGGTGTATAAGGTGTTGGTTCTGATGATTGAGGAGTTGGGGGGAACTGATAAGTTTCTGGAGCGGTTTTCGGGTAAAACAGTGAGGATCAACACAGGACCCTGCTGCTGCTGCTGCGCCTGTTTACCCCGTGTGCCCATGACACGGTATTTACTCCACATTAGATAGACAGATTTGCTTTGTTGTGCTTATAAACCAAAATAACAACACAACACAAATACTGGTGTTACGCCTAAGCAACTGCATTTTATGAATATGCTTTTAACAGACGTCTCATTGTTTATTCGTGTGTATCTTCATACACATGTTCATGCACATCCTTTCCTTGGTCCTGGTCCTTTAGGCGGCTGTTGTTCTGGCTGAAAGTGGGTGCTCTTCAGTATGCCATCTTAAAGACAGTGCTCTCTGTCGTATCTGTAGTGTTATGGACAAACGGCAACTTTGATCTGTCAGATGTGAGTATCTGAAATACCTCTGAATGTGCTTAATATTAAATCAAGCTGACGCAAAATAACACCGCATTGAAAATCTTTGCTTGGTTTTCAGCTGGAGATCACTGGCACAGCCATTTGGATAAACCCATTCATCGGCGTTCTCACCATCACTTCTCTCTGGCCTGTTGCTATTGTCTTCATGAACTCCAACATTTATCTACGCAGCCTCAACATTGTACCCAAGTATGCCATGTACCAAGTGAGTCAACACAACTATTACTTAATGAGGGCTGCATCCTTTACTCCGCTCTATGTTGTATCTAAAGCTCCTGTGAGGACTTCTCAGCTGGTATTAAAACAAAGTAAAATTAAGAGTGATGTCTTTTTTTTTTAGGTTTTTGTAGTTCTAGCCAGGCTTCTAAATATGAACTGAACTCTCATCTTTGTTTATACTAGAGGTAGATTACCGGCACCAATATTTGCATTTTTATGCATATCGGCATCAGCCTTTTTTAAAATGTGATGGCCAATAAGAGAAATGGCATTTAGAAATGACGTATTTTAATGCTGATAATTTCATTTTAATTCATGGACTGTGATCAGTCATACATCTAGATATGAGAATTTTTCAAGATCACTTCGAAAGTCCTCGCAGTCCCTTTAATAAACAAATGCTCAAAGGCATTTGAACAAAGTTACATGATGGAGTTTGTGTTATTTAAAATTTTGACACCAATATTTTCACTTCTACTGCAAATTAATACAGGCTCCAATTATCAGTTACCGGCCTCCTTGACTACTAATAATCGGTAACATATCAAAAATGATAACAGTACTTCTCTAAGAAATATTGATTTCATGTGTACACTTTCTAAAACAGCCAAAGTAGATTGAGGTGATAGTGAAAGTGAAGAAGAGGCATCTTTCAACTGGTGAGAGATTAGGAGACTAAACTTCAGACTTCAGGATGTTTCAGTGTTCAGAGACACCAGAAATGTGTTGTTAAAGAGAAGTTTAACTTATATCTGAACACCTGACTCCTGCTTAAAATACATTTTTATTAAAAGATGGTAGATAAATGAAATTGTTTTTCTCTTCAGTTAGTGCTTGTATTGAGTCAGCTGCAGACATCCATCATAAACATCCTGGCCTTGGATGGAACCATCGCCTGTGCTCCTCCTTTCTCCTCACAAGCTCGTGGATCATGTGAGCAACATTTCTTAACATCAGCTTTTGAAATCTGTGGTAAAATAATCCACCTAAAACCCTGACGCTCTCCCACTTTTTGCCCTCCAGTGCTGAGTCAGCAGATGATGATAATGGAGATGTTCATCATCACCCTTGTCTGTCGGTTTTTCTATCGTCGAGTGTATGACAAGCTTCCTCCTGAGGTGCACGACAATGACGTGAACGCTGACGTTGCCCTGAAGTTGCCTCTGGAGGAGCACGATGTCTGAATCAAAGAGACTGTGAATGAGCTAAAGTCATCAGGCCATTGTGCCTGAAAGATCATCAAATAGTTGTAGACATTGAAAACTTTTCAAACTTTCCAAACTTGTTGAAATGTTTTACATCATTCACACTAACGCGAAGAGGAAGAAAACATCACAACCTGATTGACTTTATACCCCAACCTTTTTTTTTTATCTTCCACAAAGCCATCACTGAAGTATTGATATCAAGTGACAGAAATTAAGGGTTAGTGCAAAAAAGTTTTATATGCAACATATTTTTTTATTGTTTTTGCATAGAACAAACAAAATACATATTCTTCCTTTTGTGGTAATATAAAGGATTGAATGTCAGGGTTTTATAGTTTAAAGCTTAAGAAAATAAACAAAAGCTTTCAGACAAACAGGAGATAGAGCACAGATTTTTTTCCTCATTGTTGAGATGCTGATAAGTGTGAGGTTGTACAACTACAGTATGCTCATTGTGTTTCTTGTAGTGAGAAAAGTAAGAAGATAAGACGTTGATAAGTCTGTGGTCTCATATTTCTTTAAACACAATTAAATTCTACAGAGAAAACAAAAATAATTGATAGACAAGTATGACTCGTGCAGACAACCATTGTTGTTGACAAATTGAGATCAGAAATCCTGCTCCTGCATTATTTTGCTATGGCAAAGATGGAAATGTGACAATAACAAGTCACAAGACAAGATTTTAAGTGCTTCAAGTACAGTTTCTATTACACATTGCACACCTCATTTAAGCCTGTCTGACTGACATAAACACAGAGGACGAAAGTTAAAAACCACAAATCCGTTCTTTTGGACTTTAATGTACAGATTTATGGATATTTGTGTGGAGAAATAGAGCAGTTTTCATGATGATGAGAACAGTAAATTATGTGTATTTATTTGTACTATGCTTGTCTGTGTGTGAGGCAGAGTTTTAGTGAGTCTAGTGACATTGATGTTTTCTTTTGTATTACACTGGACTATGTACTGATACAGTATTCACTTGGGTATGTATTGATGTATTACTACAAGGCTCATGTTTTATATAATTAACACCTTCAATAAAAAGGATCTAATCCTTTGATGCGTGTGTGTCATTATCACATTGTACATTTAATTTCTGTTTCAGTCCAGTTTAAGTGTAAATCTCATGTCAGCAATCATGTCTCTGCTGTGAAAATAGCAACACTGCTGCATTTCACTGCTGCAGCACCCTAAAACCTCCTGATGTGTCCTGACACATCCCAGTGAAACAGTTAGATTCGTTCAAAGATCGCTGACCCACTTTCCAAGAGTTGTTTGGGACAGGGAATTCATGCAGATGAGACAGCAGCTTTATTTTAAGACCTGTTTTTCATTTTACTGCTGTGTAAAAAAATTATGCTGCATGTTGTTTCTTTGGCTAACACTAGAGGTCAGACTTATCCTGACTTGAAAACTCATTGTGTCGCAAAGGGAGAATATTTGTGTGCCCCTCTTACGCCCTCCTCATTAGATAAGAGAAGTAAAGACTGTTTCATGGTAAATAATTTCATTACATTAAAAACACACAGACTGTTCATATGCTGTACTTTTTTTTTTACTTTAAAATGTTTTGATGCATTGTTTATGTTAAATTCAACCTGATTAAAGTTTCTTAATATTGTGGCTCTCTGTGTTAAAATGACAGCATTTATTCAAAAGCACCATCAAGCATCAGTGAACTAATTGTACTTGAAGAGATCGTTAAGCCCAACGTACAAAATACAGACTGATTTCTTAGGTGATTCTCATGTTATTCAGAAAAAAAAGGCTCATGTCAATTAGAGGATTGATTCAGACGTAGACAATATAATTGATCATGTCATCAAGTTTCCAGAAAAGTATTATTACCACTCATTATTTGAAGGAAAATTATCCTCTGTTCCTCCCATTGTCTTTGTAATGTAACAAATTCATTCATTCATCCATTTATGTAATCATTTTGAATGTCTCAATTGTCTTCAGGACCTCCTGTTACATCCCATTGGATGTTCAAAAGTTCAAAACTTTGATCATTTTTAATGGATTTCATGGTGGTATTGTCCAAAGTTAAGCTTCATGGGCATTACTCAACTTGCATCACTGGGTGCAGAAAAACACTTTAAGTCATCTCATCAACTTTCAAGTGATAATGCTGGAATATGCTTTCATCACATTGCTCTGCTTTACTGTTACAACTTTAAACCATGACTTTATGTGATGTTTAAAGGGTTTCAATGGTTTGTGAGGATCAATGTTGCAACTCCTTTAATTGATTAGAAATGTATTTCAAACAAAATCATGTGTTCCTTTGAAAGGTTATTAGCGTTTAAGAGCAGATTACACAAACGTGGATGATATGTTCATACAACGGCAAATCATTAAAGAGTATTTGTTGCTGCTGTTTATGTAAACAAAGTCATCAGACGAAGAAGAAGAGAGAGCTGCGTGCAGGGTGGGTTGACGATGGCCCCTGGCTCTGCACTGCTGACGAAAGCTTCTTAGCCCCTCTGTTGCCATGGCAACCGTGGAGAGCAGCCAGACAAAAACGAGGCAAAGGGGAGGAGGGGCTTCTGAGGCAGAAAGAGAGGAGAAAGGACTGGATGGGAGAGATAGGGAGAGGGAGGGATACAGGCAGTCGATAAAGAAACAGACGGAGAGAGAGGATTCAGACGGGATAAAGATATCGTCTGGATTTCAATGCTCATGCCACTCCTGGATTTGGAATAATTAGTGCAAGTGACAGGAGGCAACATAGGAACCGGGAGAAAGAGAGAAGATGGATTTACAAACGGAGAATACAGAGCCCCCACCTTGTGAAACCCAGTCGAGTGGAAAAATCAGAAAAGGATTCAAGCTGTTTGGCAAACGAAAGCCAGGTAACATCTTTTCTATCCGCAACAAAGGGGATGGAAACAACAAATCACCTGTTAAAACGAGCAAAACCCTGGATGGATTATCTGAGACGGCTGCACCAGATTCAGAGCAGGAATCAGAGAAGGAGAAGACACATGAGGTGAGTCAAGGAGAGAAGGAGCAGGCAGAGGAGGAGCCGCTCAGCGAAGATGGCGTTCTCGCTGCTGCTCCGGCTCGCACCTCCATTTCTTCAGCCAGCTCTGCTAAGTCCCTCAGCTTCCTATCCTTACTGAGGGGTGGGCGGAGAGGAGTGGGGGACCACAGAGCCCACACTGTGTCCCAGCCAGTGGGTCGGCAACGTCGGGGGCTGAAGGGGCTCTTTGGTAATGTTAAGTTCCTGTCGAAAGATAAAGAGGACAAGGAGGAAGCCCCTCCGAGCCCACTGCTCATGTCGTCCCGTGCCAACAGTGTGGAAATCATCAAAGAAGACCTCTCTCTGACCCCCAAATCCCAGCCACGCTCTTTGGACAGCCCAGTTACTGAGCCCATCAGGGGTGTGACAACACAGGACAGTTCAGCCACGAGCCCGTCAGACGCCTTGACTCCCCAGGCAACAGCAGGCAATGTGAGTAGTACTACTGAGCATGTGCCGCCTTTACCCGACTCTGAGCCCCCTCTGATGCCCGGTGATAACAGTCTGAGCTCCTTGCTGGCAGACATCTCCTCTCTCCTGACCTTTGACTCAATCTCGGGGGGTGATATCATGGCTGATGTGGAGGCAGAGTGGGGGAAAGCCAGCAGTGCCATCAGTGCTGTGGTGACTGAAGTCACGTCATCACCCACATCTCTCTTCTCCAAACCCTCCATCTCCTCCCCGCTGACCTCTACCTCTGTTAGCACTGCCGTCAATACAAAACCTTCTCCTGTAGCCTCGACCCAAACCTCAACCCTTCTGACAAAGACATTGACGCCTTCTTCTCCCATTGCCAAGCCGAGCACCATCATCACAACGCTGACCAAATCCTCCACTTTGACCACTCACTCAGTCAAAGTGAGCTCTGACTCTGCCCCGGTCTCCACCAGCACCACCCCTGTGATCCTGACAAGCTTCTCAGCTCCAAAAACGTCTTCCCCTTCAATGACAGCTAAATCCTCACTGAGCACCACCTTTACTGCAACCACAGCTCCTCCAAACACCCCAGCTTCAGTAGTCAAGGCTCCCTCTGCTAGTCCAACTCTTACCTCTACTGTTAGTAAATCTGAGACTCCTGCGCCACCTCAAGCAACAACTTCAGTAAGTAAACCTTGCCCTGTAGCTACCCCTGCCCCAATCAAACCTCCAGTAACCCACAGCCCTGTAACACCGACTTCTAAGATCCAAGATTTCCCCATCAAATCGGATTCATCTGGAAGTTCAGTCCTGCAAACTTCCACTTCTTACAAACCTCTTGGTTCAGTCGCAGCAGAATCTAAAGCACCAGCAGCAGAGTCTCTGGCCTGTACTGTTTCAACCAAACCCTCCTCCCCTGCACCTGCTCCCCCCTCCAAGACGACAACAGCTCCCACATCAACTACAACCTCAAGCACAATGTTTTCTGCACTTTCCAAGCCCCAACCCACTTCAAGCCCCGTGGACATAAATAGGACGACTCCTTCCCTTGCAGCTGTTCCAGATCTTCGCCCTACCTTTACCTCCATGACTAAGACTCAACCTAGCCCTGTTCTTGTTTCACTTCCTTCAATTTATGATAAAGCTCCTCCTGCGTACAAACCTCCTCCTGTACCAGCATATGTAGATAAGGCTCCACCTGCTCCAGCAACAACTCCAGCCCCTGTCTCTCAACCTGTTGTTTCTATACCATCTCAAACATCTCCCGCTTTGGTCCAGGCCCCAGTCTCTCAATCTAGAAGTCCTTATGCTCCTGTGCAAGTTACTGGATCTAAAGACCCACCTGCTCTTCCTCCAATGCATGTTCCTCAAGCTAGAGATCCTCCCGCTTATGCTCAGATCCCAGCTCCTGTATCTAAAGATCTTCCTAATCAAGTTACTCTACCCAAAGCCTCTTCTATACAAGCTCAAATCCTAGCTCCTGTGTCTAAAGATGCTCCTGTTCCTGTTCCTGCTCAGATCCCAGTTTCTACGATTAAAGACCCTCCTACTCCTGCCCAAATGCCTGTATCTAAAGATGCTCCAGCTCCAATACAAGGCTTTGTACCCAAAGATGCTTCTGCTCCTGTTCAAATTCAACTTTCTCAATCTAAAGCCCCCTCTGCACCTATCTCTGCCCCATGTCCCGTCTCTTCTTCTTCTATCTCTTCTCCCCTTTCATCCCAGCAGAGTGAGGCCTTCATCTCTGGTAAGACAAGAGGAAGTGAGCAGACATCAATGGATGGGAAGCTGTCCAGTCCGAGTAGCTCAGAAGCCCTGAGTTTTCAGACAGTGCCAGACAAAACAACAGAGCAGCAAAACGAGTCACGAGCAAGCCTACCCAGAGAAAAGAAGACACCACAAGCCAAACCATCTGGTCTCAGCAAAATACCTGTGGTCGGAGGGGGTAGAGTGGGAAGGATACCTGTCCGGGATAGTCAACACGTGGATGATGAGGTCAGCAGGGATCCACCAACTCCTGTGCTGGAAGAGGAGAAGCTGAATTTCAACTCACATGATTCAGGAAGTAAAGATAAAATCAAAGATGTTGAGGTCAGTGTGCCCACCTCAAAACACAGCCAGGAGGAGAGTCAGCAGCAGAAAGCCCCCACCAGTTTACCGCGTGATTCAAAGATCCCTGTGAAACACGGCGCCTCGCAGATCCCTCAAGCTAAAGAACCACAGCGCACGAAGATACCAGTGTCCAAGGTCCCTGTTCGCAGGGCTGGAGCTAAACCTGCAGCCACAGGTGGCGGCACTCAGATAAGGAAATAAAACAACGGACTGAACTGTCAAGGACACTCATGACGGTTTTATTACAACTTTCTTTTCCAATGCATCCACACAACCACCCTTTTTGAACTCATATTTATATTCTGTACTTCTTGGCTGGTCTCTCTGTCATCTCTTGGCTTCATGACACAGCAAGCAACAGAAACAGAGTCACGGACACTGACAGCACTCAAGCACAAAACATCTCCACAGGGAGCCTGAGCAGAAAGCTTGGCTCTGTGGTGCTGAGAAAACTGGACATGAACTCAGGAAAGGTTTCGGGGTCACACCTGAACACACAGCAGCAGCAGCAGCAGTTTTGGTGAAAAGGAGAAGCTTAAAGGTCTACTGGGAACACAGTCTCTCTCTCTCTCTCTCTCTCTCACACACACATACACACACACACACACACACACATGGGCGAGTGCCTTTTGAGGGGTGCTTTTCCTACTGATTTAAAACTTGTCCAGTCTTTTCTACAGTACTTCTAACTTTTGTTACGTCTACGTTTTGTAGGAAACGTCAATTTTTTGTTGTCTTTCTTTACAGGAAGTCTCTTTGATAATATCAAGTCCCTTTATCTTTTAATTACGTCAGAAGAAGAACCACGCCAGGAGCTCTATAAATTAAATGCAAAACAACCAAACTTACATTCCACATCTATCTCTGGATGTATGTAGCAGAAAAACGTGCCATTATATTTTGCACAAGTTGTTGAACTGTACAGCGCCTGTTTGTCTGCCTGCTCATATGTAACATGATGAGATCTCACTGTGAACTATCGGTCGGACTGAGGAAGGAATGGAAATAACCTTCCATTAAGGAATTGGACAGAAGCCAGTGTAAATGGCTGTGGACGTTTGAGATCTCCAGCTCGAACACTGACACATCCTCATCCTACTTATGCTCAGATGAGAACAATATTTGTGTGAATAGTCTCATTTATGTTGTTCTGTTTCCTATTTAATCAATAAAACATTACCAGTGCTTAGCAAGACCAGACATGGATAAGTCATGAATTACACCATATGTATCGAAAAGTGAGCAGATAGAAGAAGGATTAAGCTTTAAGTAGGACTACATCATCTCTGTGGTTAATCTTGTGTGGATAAAATTATGTAACTCTGTAATAAGGAGAAAGACTGAGGATGAGAGCAAGAAGAGGGGACAAACATTTCACATTTTCACTGACAGATCCCTAGTGTATTACTACAGTATGTGCTCAGACGAGTGTCCTCACAGCAGCACCACTCCAGCATCACCCACTCCAAGCTCAGTGACCTGAATAGTGAGCACATGAATGTCAGCACAGCCCAGCCAATCAGCTACCAGGGAAAACGCTTAACATGCATGCCTTATTATCAGGAAAAGAGTTGGGAATGTGTGTCAATGCTATTCTTAGCATGAAATGCATCCAATGGATGTGTCGAATAATCATGCATCATTTGATTCTCTTAAAGCATAGTTTGACATACTTTAAGAGAATCAAAGCTGGAGTAAGCTATAAAAGCTGTGCACCATGTCACACAAAAGCAGAGGAAAATGATGAAAAGAAACCAGAGCAGCTGCAATGGAGAGTGTAAAACCACAGGTTAGGGATGGAAAGTTGATCCAAGTCATGGGGTGAAGTTAAAAGATGTCTGGTGTTAGAAATAAAGACTTAAGGACATAGGGCTATTTAAATAAAAGGCTTCGTTGAGGTGACACAAAAAGACTTTTGTTAGGTTTGATAGGCCAGAGGCTGCAAGCTGGGGAAAAGAGGAGCTTCTTTTGCCCAGGAAAACACGAGGATTTCAGCGTGTCAGGTGCTGATAACAGCATGAGAGGATAAACACATCTGAGAACAGTTCTTCCCTCAGGCAGTGCAACAACTCATCTGCTTCATAACACCTGAAAATGGGATTGAAAAGTTAAAAACTCATTTTAGATCAGCTGAGGGACAACACTGTGTGCTCAACATAACGCTCCTCATTACACGAGACTGCCTGAGCAAGTTTAAAGAGGAGTAAAGTGCTTAAAGTGAACACTGCCACCTGGTTTTTCTCAACAATGTGGCTTTCTAGCTAATAAGTAACAGTGACAACAGCCTCTGTTTATTGGTTGTTTGTCTTTAAGCCCCAGCCCCCTGCCCTGAATATGTTGAACAAATTACAGCACCCATAATGCACTGAGGCTACCCTTGCTTTCTGTGGTCTGTACATGTTTGTGTCTGCCTCCTCTTCCTCTGGAGAGAGGACGACGTGCCTCTTTAGAACCTAATTTAGCATGCCTCATTCTGTGTTTCTATGCCAACCCCACTAGGTCAACCAATCAGAGGCTGTGAATGTGACGGGGGCGGAGTTTAAAGCATGAGGGCTTTAATCAGAACAATCGAAGTATACATGCTAATGAGAGCAACTCTCAACTCAAAGTTTTTAAATTTTAACATGAGCCCTTTGATTTTTTTATGTCGTTTTTAATCATCTGGTACAGACACAGAATCGAAAACTACTCTTCATTTAGTAAATTTGGAGTATATGCAACACTGGCTCAGAACCTGATCTCTACAGAGGTGAGGAAATAATAGAGGTTTTTTTTTTTTATTATTTTCCATTTGATTACCTCACTGAGAAAAAGCCCAATCCTCTAGTTTCATTTAATACGATTTTTTTAGGCCATTAAACATGATTTTTTTCCACGATCATAAAATTTCACAAATTTGATTCATAAGGGAAAGGATTTATTCTGATTTTTAATATTGAAACAGTACAAATGACAGTTTGTAAAAAAAAAAGAAAAAAACACTGGCATAATATCCACTCATATTAATACTCTTCATTCACAAAATATCAAATATGAAACTTCACTTAAAAAACACTTGCAATATGACATTTGTATAAATATGGTATTTTGTTTGGTATTGAAGCTTTGTCTCGTGAAATATGTTGATGAGACGTCAACACGATGGATACCATCCAGGACAGGTGCCAATGTTATTGCTACCACCATCAACTATGCAGCTTTATTTGCTCTTTAGATCAGCAGCTGGTGTTTAAGTGATCACTTTCATTTATCACAACCACAATGTTGCTCGGAGTCAATGGATATTGAGCCTAATATACAGATTTATAAAATGCTATTAAGAAACAATATAAAGTTTAAGATGCTCAGCTTGATCACCGGCTTGACACAAACAGGTTAAAAAATCTGGATCACTGATGTTGCTCTACTTCAGCGAGGAGAGACAGACGAGCCAGAACATTACGTCATGTCAGAGAAATAACTGCAATGAGGACCTCTGCTGGTGCAAACACAGAATGAAAGTCTTATGGAACATGTGGGTGACGCAGTATATGCAGCATCACTTCTGCACAACATGGCTTCATCAAATTAGACCGGAAGCCTCTGATGTACACAGTGGGGGGGGGCTGCTGCATAGTGCCATGAGTCAAACACAGCACCATTGTGATTTGGAGGTGCTAAGGGGAGATTATCTGTCTGCATTTACATTATAATATAAAAAATCTGCATAAAAAGTGCCTGCAGTCTTTTCTCCTTCATTAATTAGGTTTCCATATGTGGCGAAAAGCTACATTTCTTTGGTTTGGAGCACTGATGGTGGACATTCAGTTTAAAAAGAGGTGGACAAGACCAGCTTGTGCTGACAGTCCAGCAGCAGCAATGACTACACTAAAAATGAAAACATACTAAATATATCTGAATATTTCAAACAATATAGACAGAAATGAAATGAAATGTCACAAGAAATACAGAAAGGGCCTCCGACATTGTGACTCACAACAAGCTGTATCTACTGTGATACAAAGTGACACAGAAAACAGGATAAATGTGGGTCTTTCTCATGAAAACAGTCTAACAGAAACAAAGAAAGCAGGGAAGAAGAAGAGGGAAGACAACTTCACCTCTATCTTGAATATACTTCAGAAATGACTGATAAAGAAACTGGCATCAGTCACAGAGAAGCCATGTTATGATGTAATGCACATTTGAAAAGCAGCAAGCATCAAGTGTATGACCACTTTAAAGCTTCCCTGATTAATTTTTTATGAGAAAACATGATGCAGAGCAAAATGCTGTATAAGGATGAAAAAAGCAGGAGTATTTAGGAGCAAAGTTAATGCAAGATTTAAGGATTTTTCAGCCACTCAAGCTAGATAAAAAAATACAAAATTAACTTAATAGCTTATTATGAAATGATATATCATTTGTTATATCATATTTGCTGTAATACTTGTACATGAGTATCTGATATAATGTGATTCTTAGCATGAGATGCCCCCATAGGCTACAAAAACCTGAAGAGTAAACAGAAGTTTGTTTGTTGAAATGACGGTCATTGGTTCCAGCTCTGCATGATGCTTTTCCCTGTTACCTTCAACAAGCAGAGCTCTACTCGTCCTCTCATGTGACACATCACACCTTGTGATGACCTATCGAGATCAGTCACACCATGAAGTGCATGTGTCCTTCAGCACCTGTTACAATGACATCCATCCAGATACGCATGGCCTCAGGTGTTGGAGCGACCATGTAGTACACCCGGTCATGGGTCTTCACGCTGAAGGTCAGAGAGGGGTTTGGGCTCTTTGGTGCCGAGGAGAAAGACATTTGGAGGAGAGAAGAGATGAGATAAAAAATGTCAGCAAAAGTGATGTTTGAGTGGACTCAGAGATATAAATATGTAAATAAAGGGACTTACCTTGTGAGCATTCTTCAGATGGTCATAGTACACCTCCTCTATAGCTTGGAAATAAATGACTCCTTTCATCTTAGTCTCATGTTTGTCTGCAGCAGAAAATATCAACAACACTGTTTATTCTCTGACAAATCTGAGGTTGAAGCTTCTTTCCAGCGCAGCTTTGTTGAAGTGACAGAAACTTTAGACTTACCAGCATAGTAGGTGAGCGTTCTACGATTCTGGTCGAACACAAACCACCGTTTCTTCCAGGTTTTGATCTTGCCACCCATTTTTACCAAGAATCCCCGACAGGTTTTATCTGTGATGGCCAGATGGAAGCAAGCATCTGGACTGTGTCCTGCTGCCTCGATGTGGCCATGAAGATCAAAGTCGTCTTTCCTGACAGGGAGGTAGCGAGTCAGCAGTCGGGACTGTGGAAAAAGCACAAAAGAGACATAAACAGAGACATAAACAACACATGAGTGACTTCACTTTGATTCAAGAAGTATCAACATGGTGAAAACTGGATAAAAATAAAACAGATGTCAACTCTTCTACCTGAGATCTTTGTTTCTCTCTGAGCTTCACCTCTCTCTCTACAAGTCTCTGTCTCCTGCTCGTCTCCTCCTGCAGACGTTTCTCCAGCTCCTCTCTTCTTCTTCTCTCTTCCTCAAGCGCCTGCCTGCGCATCTCCATCTCACGCTCCTGCAGATGACACCCTCTTCATGTCATCCACACAAAACACAAACATCCACAGTGGGTTTTGTCAGGGTTGTTACATTACCCGATGTTCGAGCAGTCTCAGCTTGTCTGCCTGGGCCTCACGAAGTAATCGTTCCATCTCCTCTATCTTCATCATGTTCGACATACTGGCACTAAAGGGAAAGGGAAACTAAATTTTTAGAAATGTAAAAGGAGCAGGTTTCCAGAGTGCTCTGTACGACCTGTACGCAACCCTGGTTCAAAAAATGACTTCCTGAGTGAAGAAAGTGGAAATACTCCTTAAACGTGGGTGTTATGACATGAATGTTATTGCACAGGCATTTACCAAATGGCTCAATGTGTATGTAATTGTTATTTTTACAAAAAAAGGAGTTAGCATGTAGATGTGTAGGTGTTTGTCTGATACAAGCACTGAGTGTCTTTGAACACCAAAAGTATTACCTCCCTCTAATTGATTTTTAGATTATTTCCTTTTCAACAGCTTCTGCTCTCCAAGTGTTAAAAGTGAAACTTCTCTTGCCCTGATTCAAATTCATTTCCTGTATCTTCACTTTCCTGAATTTAGTTTTTATCTGTATGCATCATGTTTCCTCTCTGACCTAGAGATGTTGTCTGGGGAGCAGGCGGAAAAGCTGGTCTCCAGGCTGTCAGAGCTGTCCACGCTGACAGTGTCGGAGGCCTGGCTGTTGTCGGGGTATGAGAAGGAGTCCAGGAACATGTTGGGTTCAGAGACCATCCCTCTGCAAAAATCACTTCTTCTCTGCCTGTCTTCATTCACATGAGCATGGCTGTTACCTGCTGACAGAGGAAAATATTCAACTTACAGAGTGGATATATCCTGAGCATGAATGATATCTATGTGAATAAACACTCAAACCACAAACCACCACATCGCTATCATTAAAAAGGTTTCACTCAAAGGCAGCAACAGTCAACATCTTGCTTTTCTTCATGTGTCATGACATGTCACACAAGTTTCCTAAAACCTTATTTCACATAACGAATTAGTTATTTACAGCTCACATACCACAGAGCTGCCATTACAGATGCACAAACATGCATGTTATTTCTTTGAAAGTTATCAGTTAGGTAATCACAAAGGACTCCTGTACAGACATACAGGGTGAATTATACGAGCAGCTGTAGCTCAGTGGTATAGTCAGTCGAGTGAAAAAGGTTCAATCCCTGCTCTCCCACTCACATGTCAAAGTGTCAATGGGCAGCACACCAAATCCCACATTGCTCCATGTGAAGAATTTGAGAGTCTTTTTGGGCCCCGGGAAAATTTAAAGAGGCCCCTCAACCAGTGTCCACCATCACTATGTTGTCAGGATTTCTTTTCATCTAAACGTCCTTGTCGCTTGACAGTTAGCGCAGTGTGACATAGCTTTCATTGCCAAGCTAATGCTGCATGTCAAGGTGCAAACACTTACATGAAAAACAGCAGAAGTATCTTCATTGAAAGGCTTGTGCAGCAGCAGCGAGTAGTTTCAGCTGAGAAACATTTACATCGGGGCATGAAGGCTTTGCAGAAAGGTGGTTGAGTTCTCCTCCTTAGGGGGGCTCTCTTACCTCATTACACAGTTTGCACATTTCTAGGCACAGCTGTGCTTTAATGTTTGTCAGCTATCTGCACCCTCCTGCTGGACAAGGGCCCCAAACAGTTTCCTGCCTCACCTTTGGGCATCACTGTCAACAGGCTTTTCCCCAGAATACTATATTATTAAGGTTAAGACAAAATAAACTTGATCCACTAAATGCACAGATAGATCATTTTTGGGTTGTTTGATGATCACTTTTAAAACATCTCTCTATCATAAACGATGGCTCAGTGAGTGAAAGCTCAGCCAATGCTCTTGCTGCATGTGGCTGTTTACAGCATTGTTTGTGAATTAGACATGTTCCGTCTAATTGAGAAATCTACTAAAGAAGCTCAGTTTGCAGATACAGGTACATTACAAAAAATTAGAATACTATAAAAAAGTTCAATATTTTTGGTTGCTTATCTCAGAAAGTGAAACCAAGTTATTATATAGACTCATTATACGTAGAGTGAATTATTTATGAGACCCCCAAATTTAGTGTCCTATAAAATTAGAATAAGTTCAATAAGAACATATTTGTCCAACAGAAATATCAAGTCTGTGAAAGGTTGTGCTACTTTCTGACCTTTCTTAGGGTGTGCTCTCAATTTCTGCCCCCTCACCAATTTCTGCTGCTTTTTTGACCAATTTTGCCACCCTAAACTTATTTCTATTGCTACTTATTGCCATTTTTTCCACTTAAATTATTTATTTGCAAAAGTAGTTTCCAGAAATTTGGCCCTTTGGTTCAGCAGGATTGAGTAACAATGATGTAGACCATAAAACATAAGAACTGTATCTGGTACTCTGGCATATTTAAAGTATTAAAGAAATATAGAATTGTTTCTGATTGCAACATTGCGATTTGGTCTAATTACCCAGCTCTACTTGAGATTCATTTGAGATTCATAGATAAGAAGCCATTTCTGTCCCCAATGAAAGCTGAACAGCACCAGAGCATTAAGTCACTATTCATTGTAAAGTGCAGTGCTCTATTTTTATCTTCCCTTGCACTTCTTTTTTATCACAGTAACCCTTTTTTGTGAACTAGGCCCTCTACGTGTCAGTGCCGCCTCCTCTTCTGTGCCACGCTGCATCACCAGCAGCGTTTCCTGACCTTATATTCGCATAACACCCAAGGTTTAAGATGTTCATACTCAGTTCCCTAGAGATTTGACACAGACACAATGTGACAGTCTGCCACTCTGACTCACTCTTTGGCCGATGGCGGACGTTCAGGTCCCTCGGGGAGAAGCTGAAGCCTGGTGGGATCACACTGCCACAACTGGAGCTCTGTGACAGAGGCAGGTGGGCCTGTGGAGGAAACGTTGGCACACATCATGTTCAGGTCCAACATCTTTAACCATCACAAATCAGCAAAACATATTGCAATGCCAGAGGACTTAGTCAGCTGGGCAGGCCTGAATGAAACTGAGCATTCCTGTCTGGGTGGATCGCTCTCCAGGGACAAAAAGTTCTAGATAGAAGAAATGAGGGTAGTGAAATCCCCTCCTCTACTTTCCAGAGTCAGACAGACCACAGTGTTTTGAAACTGCCTTTCAAATGTAACCACTGAGGCGGCATTGCTCTTCGCTGTTCTTCTTTTACCAAGCTTGCAAAGCTGAATGATCCTCGCACTGAATTATCACAATAGTGCAATTTTTGAAAAGATGAAAAGGTGTTATGAGAAGATTATGAGATACTATCACTGTAAATCCCACTGAATCCAAACTTTAACTCCTGATAATGTTAACATGTAACGACCTTTGGAGAGAGCGTTCGTCCGAGGGATCTGCCATAAGAGTTGAGGATCTGCTGGCTCCTCCTTTGAGAAATGCTGTCACTTGGGTGGGAAGAGTTTTCTTTGCTGCCGCTGCTTCTCCTCCTTTCTTTCAGAGAGTGCAAGTGCTGAGGCAGAGGAATCACAAAGGGTAGAAAAGGATAAAAATAACAGGACTAAGTCATTGTGGTTCTGTCTGCTTAAAGACAAGGGAGCTCTCTTGTGGAAACAAAAAACATTATTATAACAGGAACTGAATCCTACCTCTGTGATGGCTACGGGGTTGTTCGTAAAGCTCTGCCCCTCAGACAGCTCTGCATACTTTCCTTCCAATGACGCCAGCTTCTCTCTTTCCTGCACGCATCAAGGCAGGATCTTGAGATAAATAAAATTAAACATTTACAACATCAGCTTGCTGAGGGGTTTCATACCTTCTGAAGCATGACGAGCAAGTTGTTTTTCTCTCTCTGGAAATTCTCTCTTTCTTGCTGAGCCTGTAAGGTAATCTGTGATGACTGTTTCTTTAGCGTTACGAGCCTTTCCTGAGAAGACAAAAAACACAACTTAATATCACCACACACTGTGTAAGAAAAAAAGTCATGTTATCACAGTAAGTGGTGCCACAAAGTTGTCTTGTTAGAAAGCAGCAGCAGCAGGTGAGTAACAAAAGCAAATTCTTATTCAAGGGGAACAGCCACATCTTCAAGTAAATTACACATATTTGGCCTTTTCTGCTCACCTTGTGCCCTCTACAAGAAATTATCTTATACTCTTCAAACAATGCAATTAGTTTCCATGCTTACCATTGCTGGTTTTGTCGTATCTTGTGATTAGTTCATGCTTTGTGCTGCAAATAACACAGTTTGCGGCTTTATTTTCATGCACAACAAGCCAAAATGTAACAAATGAAAACTCAATCCAGAAAAAACAGTCAAAAGTTTTCAAGTTCCCAATGCATAACATTATTTTTCCATGCTTAGAAGTATTAATTTTTTTTGTAACTGTAACTGTAAATGCTGCTTATGTTTTGGGCAGAAAACGGGACACTGTAGAGTGATGCTGTGCCATAATAAACAGCAGTGTTTCACATGCACTCCATGCAGCATGCAAACGCTAAATCTCACTCTGCATACCTTGCGTGTGACACTAAGACGCTGATACTCTGCCATCTCTTGCAGCAGCTCCTGGCTCTGATTCTCATTTTCCTCTTTCTGATTAATTTCTCGTTCCAGCTTCTGAAACTCCAGATCCTCCAGACTTTTTGTCTGCTCCTCCGCCTCCTTAGAAACAATACAAACACACCATCATCAGAAAGAGAGTGGGGTTCACTTCAATGAATGGAGGCTACTTTAGTGTGTCACCTAAAGAACTAAAGGACGATCATGTCATGTATCTTAGCGTTCAGTAAGACATCTGCTGCTGAATGATATGAATTAAATACAGTTGTAATCTAATCAGTGTTGAATTTCATGACCGTCTGGATGATTCCAGGTTTCAGGTCATTTTATTTTTCCACAAAATTCAAACCAGATGAGTTGAATTTTTTTTTTCACACATGTGAACTATTTGGGGTCCTTCCCAGATGTGGGTCAGCAGGAACAGAGCAGAAGCTCAAGTTATGGATGTGAAACAGGATGTGAAATAAGAAATCTAGGATTACAGAGAACAAGGTAAGGCAGTGAAATAACAGTGTCAAAATAATCTTAATATGTACAGGCTCAACAATGAGATTTTTCAATTCTTCTTTTGTCTTGATTTTTTGTTGTTGTTGGGTTGAATCTATTTTTTTCCAGACAATGTACAGACAGTGATTCTGACCCAAATATGAGGGTCTTAAAGGAGCCACTTTGCACATACAGCTTGTGACGATTCCTCGTGGTCTGCTTCTGTTTCCTCTTGTCAACACAATTTGTTAACACACAATTAGAGCGACCAAGCTCACTTAAGATAAAGCTTTGGTTGTACTGAACTAAACCCACAGATTTAGCTTGACGTTTAGCTTAGCTTAGACGTTCAAAACCCCACATCCACACAAACTTTTGGAAAGGTGCTATTGTTTTTTCCTTACTCACCTGACAAATCTCTAAAAGAAAAAATAATGAGGGAAAAAAAGAAAAGAGGTGAGTTTGTCTATGACTACCTACTAAAAGCCCTTCATACACAATATCTGGTGTGTGTATATGACACTCCTGATGCCTTATTTGTCATGTCTGTTTAGTGTGCAGTGAGGTGTGGATCATTTTTGTGTGTATTTTACCAAGAGGTTGGAGGTTCAGAGAGCAAGGGGCTGCCTCACAGTGTTACTAACTATTAGTAAACAGCCGTGGTGTTAAACTTGTACCGCACTTGTCATAAAACGCAACAATTTGACATTTTATCAATTTAGGCAAACTGATCACGTTCAGGGGGTACACACTTTCACAGTTATCAAAGTTATCAAACATGCCCACAGAAAGCTACTGCTTTGATCGAACCCCGCCGCCATCCTGGGTTACTTCTTAGCTTAAATTTTGGGGGTCTTTGTGGACAAAACAGCGCCCCACACAGTTTATTCCTTGTCATTTTTTCTTTTGAACGACCAATTTTAACATGATGAAGGAAAAAGTTATCAAAAAGTCACATTTCACTTATTTGGCATAACTAGTTGTTTCAGCACATTTGGGGAGGGTTGAAATTTTAACTGCATCTGGTAACTTTTGGTGACTAAACACCTTTGACAAGGCTGAGCTAAACTAGCAAAATTACTAACTCCACATTGCAAAAACAGATGTACTAGAAACACAATGCAGGGGCACTAAAACTGCAGATCGTGGACGTTACACGAGGATAATTTTAAACTCTTTGTCTTTTTGAAAGACCCACTAAAACATACGGCCTGTGACAAACAGGTGCGATTTCTATTCTAGGTTATATTACCTGTGACTTCTCAGTGTGACTGCTCTTCTCACTGCTATGAATCTTTTCCTTAAGTTGGTCCAAGAGCTCCTTTTCTCTTTGTAGCTGGGTCATCTCTGACTCCTGCTCCCCTTCCAGCAGAGCTAACTCCACCTCCATCTGCAAACAGTAGCACAGAGTTAGAAATATTGTCTGAGAAACTTAAGGTGTATACATCAAAAGGAAAAGACAGAGATCAGAAAGAGTATCGCCCACTATGGCTGAAACATAAAAGAACAGCAGGCCTCAAAGGATTGTGTGGTGTTTTTCATTTTTAGAGTTCAGTGCATCGCGTTTTCTAACTGTTTTGTGCAGCAGATTGTACCTCTCGGACAGACTCCTCCATCTGGTTGTCCAGGTCTTTGATCTTTTGCTCCAGCTCCTCTATGTTGTTCAAAACTTGGATCCTCTCCTCCTCAATATGCGTTACTTCCTGCTTCAGCTGCACTGTGTCCAAAGCCTGGAGTGACATGAGGAATGCATAGAAATGCTTGGCTCTCTGGGACTTCACATTATGTAAATCAATACAAAAAGTTCCCTTCATGAAAAGATCTGTAGGCACGAGCTTCTCTTGATGGTTGTATTTTCAATCAGAGAGTTATATAACACAAGCTGATTTTTTTTCCCCATGCATTCAGTAGGTTGTTAAAGTAATCACTTTTTTCTGTATTTGACTACAGCAGCTGCTGCTTTACTCCTCCAAAGCTGGATCACTGACAACAAGATTCTTTTCCACTTTACATAATGGAAAGCTGTATCACTGAGTGTTGCTGTAATTTATGCCGGAGTCCTCCCATGTCTATCATCTTCCACCAGAGTCCTACAATTGTTCATTCATACTCATTCATACTCATTCGTACGTGGGTGAAATTTATAGATCCTCTATTATGCAGGTCAGGAAGTTTGTTTTTGTGGCCAACATCTTCAAGATTTATAGTTTCCCTGGCTGCACAGATTGTTGTGAGGAATGCAGAAGGCAAAGGACACAATATCAGAATAAGTCTGTAAACCAAAGTCACAACTGACTCATCCCAGAAATGATGATTCAAACTGAAAGCTACTTTTTACAAACTGTAAATGTGCTCGTAAATTATGTCTGCCACACCATAAACAACCTTTGATTACCTGTGATGATGTGTTAACTACATTTTCCTTTTCACAAGGCCGTCCATCCATTTAGCCTTGGTGCAAAGTTCAAAACATCTGGAAAAACGTGTGGCTCTGCAAGACATATACTCCCCTCTACTGACACAGAACCTGGGCTGCGTATACGTGCACTCACACGCACACGCACACACACATGTAAAGTCTAATTCTCCTTGGGATAAAGTCATTTCCTGTTTCCCCCAACCTTTAAGACTTTGAACGGCAGAGTGCTGAAACAAAACTAGGGCTTCTTCATTAAATCCAGACACACCATGAGGTTGCTCTAGGGTGGAAAAGCTTTTACAGAGACAGTGGGACTGGGAAATGAGACAGTGGAGGAGGTGACATGCCTTTGAGCTTAAATCACAGCATTCAATGCATGTAATGTATTAATACTTATAAATTCAACATGCCAGTGTTGGCTTTCAAGTTGGACGTGTTGAAAAAGCGATGAATTGAGTCACAAGATCATCAAAGCTGTGTAGAGGTCTTGTGTAACTCTAAATCTCCTGTTTGTGTGTCAGAACTCCCACATAAACAGGAAACGTACAAACTGCAAACTGCAGGAACTTACTGTACTTCTGACTAAGAGTTCAGTGATTGGAAATCTGTGCTAGGTGTTTATCTGTGTTGATTGATACAATGGAAAACAATGAGTGTATACAACCATCATAGCATTGATGTGTTGTCAGAGTGAATCAGAGTCTTTGAAAGATTGAAGTCACATGTTTTTATACACTGAATCAAAGAAATTACGTTTCAGCCAAATGTATGCTAAATGTATTGTTTTGACCCGATCACAGGTTTGTTCTTCAACTGTCTTTTCACGAAAATATAACTCAACATGAACATAATTTCATTTCCCTGATCAGTCACAGAGATTGGCTCATTTGGTGTATCTGTGAAGTATTATCAGTGGTAAATTTTATAAATGACGCTCTGTGGGAATGTAAAAGGAAATGCAAACTGACTTGGAAGTGGAAAGCATTTAACTTGATATCACATCAGGTAAACAAACAAAGATCAACAATGTTTCAGCAGTTAGATAAACTACATTCCACAGGAGGGGTGTTTCCCATTAGAGCTCACTATGGCTCACTCCTCTTTCCACTTACATTAACTCTGGAAACGTAGCAGGATTCAGCTGAAGTGGAAGAGGTGGAAAGAAGAGATACTTTTTTCTTTTTTCAGACTTAATTCAAGTAAAACTTAAAGTTCTGCTGGACAAAAAGAAAGGGCAAAAGTAACGCTGGTTCTTTAGTGTTTTAAGGCTGTGCTGAATCAAAGTGCCAGAAAATGACATCTCAGTGGTCAAACACAGGACTGTGTCTGTTATAACAAAATGACCCTTCTTCAAAGTTATTGAAGTGATAAGTAATACATCATAATGTGCATTTAATTAGACACAATTGTCCAGGAAAGAGGACGCAATCATCTTGAGTTAGACTGAGATACAGAATCATAGACTGCTTTGCATTTTGTTACTTTCTGTTGTCATTATGATTTAAAAAGAGTAAACCGTTTTTTTAGGAAATATCTTCATCCAAACATCATGAGTGACAGAAACATTTTTGTGTTATAATTCATATTCTCTGAAAAACAGCCAAGAAATCATAAATTCTGCTGGGGTATGTAAACTTTTGAGCACAACTGTACATTTTATGGTTTCTATGGTTTGTTACAAGGTCAGCTAATAGGTCAGTGCTAATGATGAACTAGCTGATGTGCTAATCCTGACATGGAACCTAAACATTCATGCAAATCAAACAACCTTTCTGATGAAGAAACAATATACATAATGCATATCTGAGAGGAGGTTTTGGTGATAAATATTAAGCCATTAGATGTGTCTTTCTGGTCGTTTTAGTCATTGGATGCTAGTGTTTTAATACATGCAGGGTTTACTGCTAAACAATAAAACCATAGTAGCACTTGGGATAAAACAGGGACCAGCAAAGATTTTTACTTAAGTAGACTCACTTTGCTATTTATTTGATCAGAAATACAGAATAGGTTGTGGTTTTCTTTTTTGTCCACTGTCTTGCCCTTTACGAAAAAAAAGAAGGTTTTTGGCAGTGTAAGTAAATAAACTTGACATGTTCACCAATGATACAATTACCAGTTCTTAACCAAATCTTTTCAGCTGAGGTATATATTTGTTGATGATTATGAATGTAAAACTTACTTTGGCTCTGTGGTGGGTGGAGGGTGAGGGGGCGCTGCTGTTCAGGCTGACAGCAGGTGACTGGGACCTGGCTTCTCTGTAGCAGCTCTGCTGACGCTGGCTGACCTGCTGCTCCTCAGTCAGCTGGAAATCTCTGGATGCTTTCGCCCCAAAGCTGCCCTCTTGAGCTGCACTGCTGGGAGAGTCAGAAAACACTGACTCATCATCTGACACCTGCAGCTTCTCCAACTCCTTATTGATCTTCTGCAGGTCGGTCACAGCTGAGACTGCTGGCTCTCTTTCCACCTGACTGAATTCAGTGCACAGGTTTAAGATGGTCTCCAGACGCTGGCACTCCTGTACAGAGTCAACACATATTATCAAACAAGGCAAGAAAATGTGTTTGTTGGGGTGAACTGGGAGGATCTAACTGAAAACAACTCACCAATCTCTGGACTTTCTGCTCCCTGAGTCGTTCATCTCTGTGGTGTTGGTGATAATCTCTCAGCTCCTCTTTGCCGTTCAATGAGCTGATGCTGCCTACTCTCTGACCTGCATTCAGCCCACCTTTCCCAAAAGACAATCTCCTTTCTCCAAAGCTCAAATCTAAACCATTCCCATCAATATCCACACCCAGAGAGCTCAAAGAGGCCAGGCTGGCCCTCCTAGGAGTGCTGGGCATGCTGGCCGGTACTGTCACATCTGGCGGCTGCTCCAGGGAAGAAAGACTGCGTCTCTGCCCCGCTGAGCCCACTCCTCTGTGGGACCCTGCTGAGTGGCGTAATGGCAGTGACAGAGCTGGAGGGTCTGCTGCGTTGTGCAGCCGGGGGAGAGAGCGGCTGTGCATCCCCAAGCTGTTAAGGGAGCCAGTGGAGTATTTCCTCTGTCGGGGGTCTCCCCCAGCTTTGCCCTGAGCGTACAGGCGGCGGCCCATGCGAGGGCTGGACGGCACACTGGCTGCACCACTTTTCACTCTTGGAGAGCGAGGTACAGAGGGACCATAGGAGGAGAGCAGAGAGCTTCCATCCGCTGCAAGCAGGCTGTCTTGTGACATGTGGCGAGAGTGGGAATGTCGATGTAAACCGTTCGGGCTCAGTTGTCGTTCACCTTGGCGAGGTGATGGAGGAACGCTGCTGCTTGACATGTAGGAGAACGACCTGGGGGCAGATGGGGGTCTTTCTGTGTTGCTGAGAATCGACAAGGGTCTCGTGGATTGAGATCCCACAGGCGCAGGCACACTGAGGTACTTGCGGCTGCACTCAGCTGCCCTCAAGCTGGCCTCCAAGGCGCTCTTCCTCCGTTGTAAAGTCTCCATCAGCTCTTGTAGCTCTGCCTTAGAGCGGGAGCCCCTCAAAACTGTCCCAGATCCACTGTTGGTGTGCTCAATCTTCCCACAGTCTGAGGAAAAAAGCAAAAAGTTGGCAGAGTGTGAAATCTTGTGTCTTTTGGACTATGTAATGGTGTCAGGTTTAAAGTAACTGCTTTAATAAGCACAGGAGCAGCTAAGAGAAGTGCGATCACACGAGTGCTGAGTCAGGGGGGAGACCAGTGAAGAATGTACACCCATACAGTTCTGAGCCCAACACAAACACGGGCTCAATCAGTGGTTAAGCTTCTTCTAAAAATGGAAGAAGGCTGGTGAACCAAGACAAGCTAGAATGCATCATAGTCTGGTCTGCAATAAAACCCCTGAGGACACTTCCACTTCAGCCCAGATGTGTTAGTTCCCAGGGTGAGAAGGTGGCATGAGTCATGGCTGGCTGGACGCTGATTAAACATTTTGTTCCCAATTCTATTTGATGTTGAAAAACATCCACCACAGCTCTTTTGTGTCATGAGAACTAAACAACAAAAAACTGGGTTTCAGTAAACTCTGAGCCCTAAAAATAACACAACATTGTTTACTATTAGAGGGAACCTCGACTACTCATTTAAGGCTTGACAACTTTATTCTGAGACTCCACAAGAGAAGCTCTGTATATTTCAAAATGAGTGAAAAGCCTTATCTTTTATCTTGAACTGAGCTTTCGTGCAAGTTTTGACAGTATTTTAACAATTTAACATTTTCTAATGGGCTGTTATTTCATGCAACAAACACTACAATTCACCAGGCCTGTGCATTATCTGGGGTTGACATTAAGATCAATTTGCCACTGACCCAGAAGGCAGATTTCTTGATAAATTTACATACCAAAAGAGAGGATAAATTCATCCCTACAAACAAACTTCCTTATGTTTTCTAAATTCAACTTCCTTGTCTGCATATGTCAGTATTTATCGGCAGATTTGGCAAAATAATAAATTAGTATTTGCATTGTATCCTAGCAAACTCCAGTGCTGTGACTGACATTTCCTCCGCCTCTTTTTTACATTTTGAAGGAACTTGAAAACAGAGGTTTAAAGAATATTTTACCAGTAAAATACTCTGCCCAGTGGACAAGTTTTCCTTGGCATGAGATAGCGACACAAGAGGTGGATGAGTTTGAGCTACATGACCAACATGACAGATATTTCAAGATTAAAAAAAACACACCAGTATTAACCAGTTTCCATTGTTCTTAATGTTCTGGTTCTGCTATTGAACATTAAAAATCCCAAACTGTTTGGTTTCCTTTTCATTCCGCAAACTGGTTTGAAGCCCTGGTTTTAAGTCTCTGCTTTTGTTTTAACAAGCTGCTTTAGCTTGTGTTTCTTTAAAGGCTTCTCTTAAAGCCCACTTTCTTCTCAGTTTCAGGACCTCAGAGAGCAACACTTCACCGCCCCTGTACAGAAAATGTGTTAAAATGCTTACTTGTTTGAAAAACCAACAGTAAGATGTATCTGTTAGTATGTGATTGATTTAAACATCACTAAAAAGGATTTGTCTCACCTGAGCCGTAGCCCAGCGTGGCGACAGCACTTCTTTGAGGCAGCATGCCGTTCATCACACTGATCTTCTTCTTCTGATTCAGCCTGAAGGTGCACAGTTCAGCCAGGTCCTTTCTTCTTCACTCCCTGAGAAAATAAAACAATGTCATCAGAGGTTACAACAAGACAGAAGTGTCTTGTTCTTTTTTTGCTTTTGTTCTTTTTTTTTTTTTTTTTTTTTTTTTTTTTTTTTTTTTTTTTTTGTAAATTCTGAGTACAAATCAGTTGTACTTTCCTTGCTTACATCATGCATTAGTATCCCAGCAAATTTTAACAGTCTTTTTTTTAGTCTGGAAACAAAGCATTTAAAGAACCTCACAGGAAGCTGAATCCTTGCCTTGCGGTCACTCTTAAAACACTACAACAATACCTCGATTCAAGCAAAAATTTCAGATGTGCATTTTACTGAACACAGAGAAAAAAAAGGTCAATTTTTGAGCACTAAGTAGGAAAACAGATCTAGAGGAAAGTATTTATGTCTGGGTCTTTCTCTTTTTTTTTTCTACCAATAAAAACTCAGACTTAAAAGCAGAACTTGATCCTTGAGCCCTGAGCTCATGAGCAGGCCTTGAAAGTATTCCCTCAGAGCCTCGGACTGAGTGTGACACTAGCCAGAGTTAGAGGGTCAGACTGGGTGAATCTTACCAGGGAGAAGAAGTTTCCTATTTGTTGTGCTACAATTTTAAGTAAAAAACTTTATTACAGTCTCAAACACCATATGTTTTCTAATTTATGATAAAAGAGCTAATGTTTTGTCAAGCAATAGCTGAAAAGATTTTATTTCTGCTTCTTTAACACTGGCTTCTGCGTTCTACGACCTGGCTGTCTTACTGATTACCCAGCTGTGTTAAATCCTTAACTCTGTGTGGTAAAAATCCAACAACAATGGCAGTTAAATCTAAGTACCTAAGGCCAAGCCAGGAAAAAATGAATCACACACGTCATATCAAATTAAACCAGTAAAGTAATGCACAGAGCACCACTGCCTGCTGACACTGGCATAATTTTTTGTTCCCATCTCATGTTGGTTTTGACTTTCAGGAAATAATGACAGTTACTGAGCACAGATGTGAGAGCAGCCTGAGGAGTCGACTTCTGATGGGGAAAGGGAAGCAAATTCCTGACCCACACTCCAGTAGTGTATGTTGGTGATGACTTAAAATTAACTTCAGTCCAGTTTTGCTCAAGGTTTCTATTTCTTAAAGGATTGCAATTGTTTCCATGTGCTGAGATATGGGTGAGATGTACATAATCTCTGTAAATAATCATACAGACAGTTTGTTTGGAGCTGGTCTTAAAGTATCCTACACAAACTCTATTGATCTGTAACTATATGAAGAGAAGTTGACTGATACATTGATAGCTTTTTTCAGAAGCCTACAGCAGAAAAATGTCCCCCCTCCTACTACAGAGAAAACAAACAAAAAGAATCACATACATAGAAATACACCAAGAAATAGACCTTCTTGTCCCACAACCACAGACAGACCGCACTGAATGAGAATATTACAGCTTCCATTGAAGGATTTTAATACTCAGACGATGCAGTTTCCTGACTCTACAGACAGCACACGCACACACAATCACAGAGTAGAGAGAGGCAGAGATGCCTGATCCAAGATTCTCTCGTTCTGCTGTCTGGAGAGAGAGAGGGAGGGAGAGAGAAGGAGAGAGGGAGAGAGAGGGCCTACAGGAAGTAAGGTATCCTCTTACACAGTCACACAATCAATCAGCATGAGTTCATTCTTCAAACTGCCTCAAGAAAGGAGGGGGAACCCACACCCCCATGTTTGGAGGGAGAGTTTTCTACTGCATCAGCCAGACTTTAGGCCAGCAGGAGAGAGTGGAGCATAAACACACAGAGATGTAAACAGCTGGAGGAAGAGACAGATAAAACGTTGCACAGTTAAATAAATAGTTTCCCATTGCACAATGCTGAACAGAGCTGTTAAAACACAAAATCAATTCCTAGAGGTTTCTAAAAGAAGCATTAAGATCATTCAGGCAAAAACCCACAAATGATTATTCTCAGTGTCATATTGTCTTGAACTTTTCCCAACAAGCCACAACATCTGATAACTTAGAAATAAACAAGTGTGTGCTTTTCTTTCTATGAGACCATGGAAGGGGGTATTAGTTTTGCCAATCTACAATGGTATAACAGTAAATGCAAAATAAATATTTTAGCTTAAAATAATTAATTTTTCATCTAGCACAAACTGTCACGATGAAATGACGTGCATTTGTTTTGAAAGATAAATGGAGATCGGATCTCACTTTTAACACAACTTTTCTTTGTTAAAGACGACTTGCTGCCAGATACAATGCAACAAAGTAATGTGTTTATCAACAGTTACATAGCACTATTGTTTGAAACGTGACGACAAACATTCTTAGTCTGTTTGTACTGTTGGTTTAGCAGCCAGCTACATTTAACATTACTCAGTCCAATATCCTGTATTCATAACGTGTAATGTTGGTGAATCCTGGTTAAGTCCCACCTGTGCTCATCTCTTAAGGAGGACAAATGTAACCTGGTTCTTTATTTTATTGATAGACTCTCAGGTTTGAACAGATATCTGCAGTATAGCTGCTGCATGTGGGTTGGAATGAACAGTTCCACCAACAGCTTAACCCATGTTTAAGCCTTTAGCTTGTGCTCTATCACTCTCCCATTAAGTTTTCTTCTACTCTTCTGTCCCTTTTCTCTCAGACACTCAAGCTCCTGTTTCCACTTGTGCTACTAAACAAATTCTGTAAATCGTTTTCAGCAGAGAAAAACACTGATATTGGTTCTCATGGCTAAACTTGGTCAGTCAGCGTAGCGTTGTCATAGAGACCATGACTTGCTGTAAGTCAATCCAGCCCAGTTTGACCTGACCAGGAAGCTAAAAGCATTAGCATTTAGAAATAATCTGTTGTAGCACTGATAACCCCATCTTCAATTGGGGATTATGATCAGGCAGATATTCAGATATGAGACTTTTTCAAGATCACCTAAAAAGTCCTCAGAGTCCCTTTAATGTTCTGAATAATCATCATCTAGTACTCAAATTTTCCAATCAAATTCACATAAAGATAAAGTCAGCAGGTTTAACGACATACATTGCTAATTGCTTCACCTTTTGACTTATTATTTTGAATGTTTCCAGGATTAAAGAGTCATACACTATAAAAGGGAAACATTCACTCTCAAGCTTCGTTGCAATGGCAGGTGACAACTGACGACTCAGAAATCGATCAACGTTTGATATGAATTAAAAGTCGCGACTTCTTATATGTTGAACGCATTTTTCAGAGTAATAAACACCTCTTCGTGCTTCAAAAACACGCTCAACTTTGAAGCAAAGTTGCGCGTCGCGCTGCGTAACTCTGACAGACCACAGCTGTGTGATTTTCCCAGTGCACCACTTCATGAATTAAAGAGGAGTTTATCCTTAAACATGACAAAAGACATTTCTTTGTCAAATTTGAACTACTTACACTTATTCTTTGTCTCTTTCACATCGCTGCTCCTGAGTCTCTTGGCACATCTCTCCTGGCAGAGCTCCGCTCCTCTCTCTCTCTATGAAGCAGCAGCAGCAGCACAGAAAGTCTTCTTCCCATGACAAAGGAGCAGACAGAGACCCTCTCCCCATGTCTCCCCTCCCACATCAACTTTCTGCTACAGAGGGAATGATGGGAGTGTTTCCTTTCCAGCATCTGGCGCTGTTGGTGCCCCTCTCTGGTTTGACGGAGAAATGCTTCACACGGAGGAGCTGAAAGAATGATTGCTATGTTATCACACTATCAGCTTTGGTCGGCTGTGTTTGAGGCTGTTTATTCTCCTCTAACCCCTGAGTTATTCTTCTGTCTGCTCTGACTTCAGACCTCAAAGTGATCAATACTGGAGTATCATGTTAACATGACATCATATTACAGCCTGGAGGCAATGGAGCTGCTTCAAACCTGTGACAATCTCACATCTTCAGTCTCACAATCAACTGCTTCTAACATTTTCAACCACCATGCTCTTTTCCTGTGGTCTGGCCTCTTTCGACATAAGAAAAACAAATCCCCCACAGCCCAGTTTTACCGCAATGTGTGTTTTCGGTGGGAGGAAAAGTAAGGGTGACATTAGTGCTCAAAGTTGTGAAAAAAAAAGCTAGATTTCAGCCTTGGATTGTTGTTTCTGCAATATGTGGAGGCGGGAGAAGGAGGCCCCATCATTGTGTTTGAAACATGGCCAACCTCACTCCCCCTCTGAGCAGCAGGCACAGGGTGAAAAAAAACCTTACAGTCAGAGACATTACATAAACTGCAACATGGAAAAAATCCAATACATTGATCAATCTTTGATCTGATTGATGCTTAAGTGCTTCAGCAAAAGATGTGGGTACCAAAGAAATGGATCAGTTAAGAGAAAAGGCTAAAGGAGAGAAATGAATGAAAAGTTGCTTTGGAAAAATCCCCTAAAATCTGGAGCTATCATGCCAAAAAACTCCAATTACATCATTGGGAGGGGGCTGTGGAGTTCTGCCTGGACCAGATGATTACTTCCAGACATGGAGCCGGGGTCTTTGTCATTAAAACACACACTCACACACACTCACTCATGCAAGCCTGTCTGTCTACCTCTCTGAGGAACGTAAAATGACACATAAATCTCAAGAGGTTTGCATTAGAAAAGTGGGAGAATATAAATTTATTGCCAGCACAAAAATTTAATTGTCAATGAGCGCAGGAATGTAACTGCACTTCCTGTTCAAAGTGAGATGGAAAAAAGTAGGATTTGAAACCAACATGCTGCTAAGTGCTGTGTGTGTGTGTGTGTGTGTGTGTGTTTCAAACCACTCACTGAAACCATGTGTGGAGTGATTTTTAGAGAGTCAGAGTGGAGGCCATGGAAAGAAGAGGGAAGAGAGGAGGCGATAGAGGAAAAATTGGTGTCAGATTGTGGGACTGGGTGTAAGATCATCTCCGTAATTGTCGGGAGGTCTGACTCACAGCGAGAGAGGTCTCACATGTCTCACCTAATCACAAGAGGCCAGAGGCATTAGACAGTTTCAGTGTTTAGAGTTTGTATGTGTAGAGTACATAAGCTCATTTTCTCCCAGTTGACCTTAGGCCAGCGAAAGTAATAATGTCACAATCGTTCTCTTCAGCCCAGTCGTACAAAGTTGACTTGGATCACAACAGCTCAAAAGAAAGAGACAAAAAAATTAGTCAGTCCCAGAACACTTTTGTGGAACCATCCCCTTTACTAAGCACTAGCGCTGATAGTAAAACAGCACAGAGGTTTACACAGTTTATCTAGATCAACAAATTTACTTTAATTAGAAAATTGTTGGAAACGTCCACTCAAAACCACAGAAGGACTCTGTCTCTTTGATGTCTGTAATTACACATCTTTGAGGAATAACAAGTTTGTTCAGATTATCTAAAGATGCCTGTGCCAATTTGTTCAAAATTAAATCAAACCAAAGTCTATTTGTAGGGTTGAAATCTTTAAGTTGCAGGTCATCAAAAGTAGGAACTTTTAAACAACTTTTACCTCAACCCCTCCCAATTCGTCTTACATTTCCAGAACTGGCTCTTTGCCTTGGCTTCAATGCATTTATGAGAAATACAAACACTGATTTCAGCATATGTAAGCAGGAACTCTTGGAAAAGAGGACTGATGAGTCAACAAGTGCATGCCGCCCACAACTGATGTTATATCATAGAAACTTAGTTCAATATATAACAAAGAAAAAAGTAAAAGAGAGTGAGAAACACGCTAACTTGAGCAAAAGCTGTTGCAAATGTTGACAAAGTTAATGCTCAAGATAACAACCACTGAAGAAAATGGAAGGAAACTCCCTCATGTGTTTTAGAGTCATTGACAAATAAGACTTTTTAATAGGCCATTTTTAAAATACTTGAAATGTATCTGGTCAAACATTTGGAATGTAATGTTCACATGTAGTGATGCAAAATTGTGTTTCCTTGATGGTCACCCCACACAATATTAAATTTAATCAACATATTCAGACAACATTTGTTTACTTATTGCGATGGAAATATTAGTTTAAATGCTTCACAATTTTGTCAGTGAATGTCAAACACGGTAAAAATTTTACCAAATAGGGCATTGGATATACTTAGATTAATTCAAAGTGATTATGAACTGTTTGTAGAAGTTGAGGCTGGGCGGTCGCCCCACATGATGTTTTGACACTTCAGATATTAGAAAAATGACCAACAACTAAAATTAGAAGTTAGAGTGGTTTTGTATATAGGGCAGGTATTAAACATGCATATTGCTTTTCTATGTAGTTTGAGTTTTTTTAAATGGGAAAATTCAGTCAGACAGAAAAAGTAGGTGCTAGTTCATTGACCATTTGATAGTGGAATCAGAATGCAGAACAGAAATGTTATAATATGTTTCTTTTAATCCTAAACCAGGAAAACAAGCACAAATTCAGAGTAAATCATAGTTTTCACAGTTTATGATAAAGTCAATGCTCTTCATGAATATAAAAAATAGTTGTCAAACTGCCCTTCATGAATTGTATCCTCAGTGGTGTGACACTTGTTTATGTCCAGTACCTTTGAACAGATGAAGCTCATGCTGTATGGTTCCCAGACTCAGTGTTTTCAAATCCATCCCCCTCTTCGCTGCTGGACAGCAGCGCGTCATTTCCCTCCTCAGGTGGTCCTGCTGTTTTTTCTTCTTGTTCTAATTCAGTGGCTGGTAAATCCTCAGAGCAGACTTCTGCTGTGTTTGGAGAACTGCCAGCAACTTCACTTAGTGCTTCAATTTGCAGTTGTAGTCTGTCACATTCGTCTTCATGTCGTCTAATTGTATATGAAGCAGCTGTGTAAATGTCTTTCTGAGACCCACCTTCAGCAAAACCTGCTCCATTGTGTCTGTGTGGGACATTTCTTGTCTCATTCCCTGTACCAGTGAGGCAAAATGAAAAGATTCAAAACAATGAGCAAAAGAATTATGACTTTAGCCATGAATGAAGTTGTAAATATAATCTAATGAATCTACAACTTGATTCCACAAAGAAATTCATGGACCGATTTCTCTTTTGTTTGATTGTTCTGTAGAATATGAAATTACTTCAGGAAAATCACCAGAATTTTTAGATCAGAGAATTCTAATCCTGAATGGATTAACCTCTCAGCAAGAATTCTAATACTGCACTTGCACAAATGCTGCTACAGGATCAGCTGAGATGTCCTGAGTCTATCTCACGTTTTTCCCTTTTATAAATCATCTGACTGGCAGTTTGAACACCTGGATGCAGTCTCAGTCAACCCTTTTACATCGACACAGCAGTGAGGGTCTGAACTGTCCAACTGCAGTTTCAATGTTTCACTGCTGTGGGCAAAAAAAAACTTGACAGAAAAATCTGATTCATTCATGCTTTACTCATCTTTTTTAACTAGAAGAAATGCATTTAATTGGATAACTAACTTTTTCTTTTTGCAATGATTAAGGGTATAATCAGAGTTAAAACTGAGAATTAATCTTTTACAAAATCCAAATTTCTTTCGTAATTCAGTCCTAAAATCCTCATCAGTCTGTTAATGAAAGTCATCAGTGTGTTATTATATCTGCTGGTTTTAGAGCTTCACACCTAAAGGCAGATAGTCTGAACAGTCATGAGTAGCTTTCATTTATTTTTATTTCCTTTGAGCTGAATCTGGCTTTGATTTTGTAGCTTTTGATTTGTTTTGTCAATAGTCTGTGTTTGCCTTCTGTTTTATTACTGCATCATCTTTATATCTATGTGTTGTTTTTTAGTGATCCACATCTTGTATTTTTTGTGCATGGATGTTTTCACCTGTTGCTGTGTAAAGTTTGTTGTGTTTCCTGATCTACTTTGTAGCTCTTACTCCCTGTGTGTATGGTTTTATTTTACGCACTGCCCTTGTCACTTACCTTTCTGTCTCACACACTGAGGGAGAGCTACAATGATGGTGAACAAAACAAAAGCGACAGATGCTGCAGTGCTCCACCATGACCTCTGCACTCTCTGCTCATCCACACCTGCGGAGCATATATGAAACATGAATAAATGCTAGTTCTGTGTTATTTCCTGGGTGTATGAAGCTCTAACTGTATTACCTGATACTCACAGACTGAAGACGTGGTGATGTTAACTCTGGTTTGAGCAATGTGTTTGCTCTGCAGTCCTATGAAAGTGCAAGTGTACAGCCCAGTGTGTTCCTCTATGTTCGCTTTGTGGAGAAAAAGAGATCCATCTCCCAGACGAAGCAGATCCTGGTCCAGTGTAGCTTCACCCTCCCACAGATTAAAGGTGTGCCTGGTTTTCATGTCGTATTTCAGGATGATTGTAGACTCCCTGGAGGAGGTGAAGTTCCAAGTGAGGGAGAAATTCTGGAGGTTGTGTGGGGCAACACATGGGATGTAGAGCCCATGACCCTCTTCCTGCATTATGTCCTCTGAAAAATACCAATTAAGATCCATGTTTATGAGTGTGGCTGTCATGAATCACCCCCCATATTAAAGGTATCACATTCTGTAATCACCTTGGTTTTTCCGTGAGGCCGTCCACACCTGAGTCCTATCAGCTGATATGAAAGAACAGAAATAGGTGATGTTAGAGACATTTCCCACAATCCTCAGTGTGCTCACCATGGTAAACAGCCCCTTGTGGTCAGTGGTTTTGATGGTTGAATTGTCCAGAGCTTCTTGAGCAGAGGGCGGGTCTGTGGCCCACGTGACCTGAGGGAGGGGGTAGATGTTGTGAGAACAGCAGGAAACTGTCTCATCAGTCATCTCCATCACCACAGAGTGGATGAGAGCTGGACAGAGAGCAGAGAGGAGACACAGTGAGTGTTCAACACTTTTGTATGAAATCTAAGTCTCTCAACCTGAAAGAGAGAGAAGAGCAACAAACCAACACCCACTGATCTCTTGATTTGGGGTACATAGTAGTTTTTAAATTTCATTTAATAAATCAGTCAATGGTAGTTGGGGCATCCAAACAATGCTATATTGAATTTACAGTATCCTGATACTCTCCCATAATGCATCATTAAAAAAAAACAATTTCCAGTTCATGAAAGGTAAAATATAAACATCCAATGCTCCTCTTTTTACTGCGGAGCCCCTGAAGGGACATAGGCAGAAAAAAAATAAAATATATGTGCAAGAGAAACTATCACGAGTATCTCGCTCAAGAGTCACAAACATTTTTTTTTTTTCTGCCTATGTTCCTTCAGCGGCTCCCTATTTTACAATGCAACAATACTCCCTCAAATGTGTACTTCACAGTGTTAAAAACATTTCAATTATCTTACATTCTCTCCCTTGCTTTGACCCTCTGATGTATGAAATATGAAAGATTGTGTCAAGATTTTTTCTTTAAGTGTATGTAATGTTACTCAGGGCATGATAAAAAATGCTTGAATTTTTTCAGACAGTCAACTCCAATGCATGTGTGTAAACATTCAACATAAACCAGCAAGAACTTAATGTAAAAATGAATCCAATTGGTTTTTTTTGGCACTTCAATGAGTAGTAATTTCTTTTTCTGCTTTGCAAAACATTTAAGCATATTTTCACACATCTCAACTTTATTCTACAGTTGATAAGCTTTTAATCCTCTGGTGCATGTCTGTAACTTTCTGGAACAATCAAGTATTTGGAAAAAAAATGGAAAATATTTTTTCCCAAAAGAAAAATAAAAACACTTGAAGAAAGGTAATGACAGATTGATATTAGGAGGAAATTTTAAATAGCTGTTCGCTGCAGTGACCACTATACTCCAGATTAGGATTAAGTACCTCACTGGATTACATTTTACCACCATAACAGACTAAATCGTCTCCTCAGCCTTTTGTGAGAAATACATTTTTTTCTAAAAGCAAAATTCATCTCAGATTTTGTATCAGCACTGCATTATTTTAAGCTAAGTCTAAATACTAAAAAGGAAAAAGAGTACCAACTTTCTTTTTACATAATGATACACTTTCAGAAACTGATTTCAACAGCTTTGTTTTTCAGACCCATTTAAGAGCCCACCCACCGTGCAGCAGTGGACAAAAAGTTCAAAATGTTCCACTTTGTTGTCAGGTCCCATTGGAGTAATTAATAAATGGAGACGTGTTCAATCTTAAAGCTCCTTGAGTGTTAACTTAAAAACTGTATTGACAAAGTAAAAATAGTGATGGTATCTGAAATCTTACTGACCTTTCACCTCCAGGTTGACAAAGAGCTCCTGGTTGCCCTTTCGTGTGCTCGTGTAACATTTGTATCTGCCCTTGTCTTGAACTTTGACCCTCCTGAGGAGTAGGGAGGCATTGCCATGTGGGATGTGGGAATTGAAGAGGCAAGTCCTTCCACTGAAGTGTTTGTTCTGGAGCCCAAACTGGTCCTTGTTGTAGTAGTAGCTGTGGACTGGGATTTGCTGCTTGTACCAGTGGATGACCACGGTGCCAGTGGGTCTGAAGCTGCAGGGCAGGATGCAGTCTTCAGGGATGATGCAGGTAACGTTGGCATCTGGTAATAAGACTTTGAGATGTGAAAGGTGCCATTAAAAGTAGAACTGTCTTAATGTTTGACAAAGTGACAGATTGGTGTTATCAAAGTTATAATGTTTTTATATTTGTAGGTTTAACACAGAAATCTAAGTTTTAATGAGCCAAAATCAAGTGTTACCACCGGACACTTCTTTCATTTTTGTATGTGCTTCACATGCTTTTTTCAAGAAAGTTTTACATCAAAAGCCAAACTTGCAAACACTTTGCCTCAAAATACAAATTCAACTTCTTTTTTATTCTTCAAGGGTATAAATTTTAGATTTGCCCTTTGTGTAATTTCAAAGATACTAGAAGTGATGTGTCACACCAGCCTGGTACCAAAAAGCTGTTTTTGTCACCTTGTAAAATTGTCTCACAAACATCCAGGCTGTTTGACGTCCTACTTTTTTTTAACAGCCACATTCACCCCCGATGTGAGTTCACCTAATTTCCCCAGATGTTTGCAGCTGTCACAGCTGGGTAGCACCAAGGTCACAGTGTAACTGTGGTCATTGCTGCTGCTGAATTATTATCACAAACTGAATTCTCTCCGTGACTGCTGTAATTTTGCTGAAGCTCTGACACGACTCAAATGACGACACATGACATGGACTCCAGAGTTGTAGGGTCAGATTTGCTGTTCAAGCAAGAGAGAAAAGATTGACTGACTTTTACCATTAAACAATACATTATATATTTACACTTGTACTATACATTCTCTAAAAACAACCAAATAAACAAAAAGACCCTTAAACACACAGGAAGGACAATTCTGTGCTCTAAAAATTCCACATGAGAGTTGGTGACTCAGGTTGTATCGAATGTCTGCAAATATATTATGAAGTTATCCGCCTAATGCTTTTTTATTGGACAAAGTCTTATTTGCTTTCAGCTGGTGTTAAATTCTGAAGAAAGTTCACAGTTTCCATGCATTAGAAAAATATTCTTATTTACGCCCCTTTTGTCTTTTGCTAAGAAATACCAAAAATTTTCATAGACAGCTTGTAAAAGACTATTTATGCTAATGTATTCTTTCCCTTTGACTTCTCTGGACTGACATAAAGAATTACAATACCTTTAGAGTTCGTCAGGGAGGATTCCTCTAAAAGTATAAGCAGCATAACCAAAAGCCTATGTGTCTCTGCCATGTCAGTCGGCCTGTGCTGAGGTGTTGATCCTGTGAGTGTATGCATGAGTGTGTGAGAGCACTGAAGTGTTTCGGTGTGACTCCACTTTACATCCTTCCTAATGCTAATGAAACACTGACTAATTAACCAGACAGGTAAAAGTTTAACCAGCAGTTTTGCCAATGCTTCACTTCACCGTTCACACAAAACATCTCAACCAAAACGGTTCCCAAATCCTGTCACACTAAAAATTTTGGTATTTGTGTAACTGTTACGAATTTCGATTAACAGCTGTGATCACACAGAAATGTGCTCAGCAGAAAAAAAAGGTGAGAGGTTGTGCAGATAAAAATATGAATTTAGACAATAGCATAAAATAACTGAAAAGGATACAGAAACTACAAGGATTTTAACTCTTTCCCTGAATCCACTGAGTAAAACTCAACTTCAGTTTATTCTGTTGACGCAAAGTAGCATGACGACTGTTGGTCACGTGACATTAAGACATTTCTTGCTTGAGAAACCTGACATTTCTTTCATAAGTAACTGGCAATTAAGTGTAATTACAATCTAGGCATTCAAGATAAACACATCCAACAGTTTGTATCCATAAATTGTTTTGCATAAATGAGCAATGAGGGTCTGAGTAATGCAGCAGTGATTTTAATGTAAGTCAGTCAGATGATGCTCAAGCTGTTGATAAACTCCCCCAGACAGAAAAGCAGCATGTAGACATAAAAAAACAAAATTATTCAAAATATTTACTATTTAATATTTATAAATGATCACATTTCATACTTTTCTTGCAGGACTAAACTGTAATCTCACCATGCATGCTTTTATCATATTGTGCAGGTTTTGAAGGTCATTTCAAGAGACTTCACCATGCATCACCATTACAATAGGTAGCACTATATGTGTCTTTACAAGTTACACATGAAATGTGCTACTTAACTTTTTTCTCTTTGTTGCTACACATTTACAAAAAAATTTGATACATTTTCCCTGAATCACATCTGAATGCTTTTCAGTCCCTGTCAGTTTTCTGAGGATACGGACACTCAGCTCTCATTATTCAACAGTTTCATTTGGTCACAACTAATCCACCTAATTCTAATAAATACAGTAGTTATCGAGATTCAGAAAAATGATTTTCAGCATCAGTCTACTATTGTGTGCAGCATTAAACAAGTATATATGTATTTGGTTGATGAGGCTGAGTGAGGAAACAGCACATTCATTTTAATTGATGTTATATCTATTCTGATGCACTGACTTGATATAATAAGATTCAATACAGATTAATACAGATACAAATAGGAAATACATGTCTCCAAAAAAAAAAGTTTTAAGACTGAACAAAACAGGAATGACACAGATTTTAGAACAACACCTGAGTGTAAACAAACATTACAAAGCATAGGAAAGGGATTCATGTGATAGTTTTAGAGGATTAAACTCAGTGCATATTTCCATGAATGTGGAAGAAAAGTCCTTTTACAGATGATACCGCTCTTGTTCAGATACTCTGACAAAAATTGTTCTTCATCAGTTGGTCTGATCACATATGAAAGTGCACCTCTCTGTTCACATACACAACGATGACCTCTAGAGGGCACAGATGAGATGTCCAGCCCACATGTGAACAGCTCCCTGCTGTCGAGCAGCTGTAGGGTCACATGTACAAGAGAAGCGAGCTCCACGTGCGTGATTCTTTAAGATGGCACTGCTCATGTCTGCCCTCAATCAACTTTAATCCCAGATTAAAAGGACCATGCCACTAACGTGGAGTCATGCTGTCCATGTTTTGATTTCATCATTGATTCTGGACAAGTTTCTTCATGTATTTGTTGATCCAGCTTTTCTCCTATCATTGTCATAATTACACATGCTTGTTTATCCTTTTTAATCTTGTTGTATCTTTATTTTCTGGTTTGCGTCATTAAAGATTTGATTTTTCTTAGAGTACTTTTGTTTTAGTAATAGTATAGATACAGGATCTTTTATTATAGGGCGACTCTGCAATAACTCACATTGACCCATAATGCATACAATGTGTTGCAGAGCTACTGCAAATGTAAATCGCTTGCTGCTGTTCCATGGGTTTGAGATCATTAAGTTAAACATACCAAGAAAATGATCCAACCCTGTGATAGCTGATAATAAGAACTTTTTAAACTAATAAGGTTTAAATTGTACAAATAAAACGCCAGGGAAAAATGCTTTAAAATCCATCATCAACACAAAGAGAAGCACTTAAAAGAAAAGGCAGTCTCACTCTAAGTCTCGTTTCTGATTCTGCAGCCTGGAAAATTCTGGAGGTAAACTGGATATACTGCATTTTTCTGTGTATTGTCATCCACAGGTTTGTAACTGTATCTTGTCTACTCATGAAGCTGCAAAGTATCCATTAGCAGTTGTTTGTAATTGTATCGGCAATGATCATGACGCAGTTTTATTACACAATGAGAGCCTAAACATGACATAAGCAGAAACATTTATAAACAAAGAGGAAAGAGATTTTTCTGCCATTGGATAGAGAAATTTAAAGGGAAACCGGAAAGCGTTAAATAAATATATCTGCCTCTTTTTGTGAATGTCATTTTCATTCAACTGTATGACATCATTATAGATTATCAGGTATTATGTGCTTGAACTAGATTTCAGTTTATTTTAAAGCACTGCTTGCTGTAATGGAGGGGATCCTCAGCTTTGAAATAAGAGCTTAACCACAGCAATGTCAGATCACAAAGGATGCTGAATTTATTTTGAGTATTTTGCTGAACCTCTCTTGACAGATGACGCCATGTTGTGAGTGACGTTTCATGTTCTGGTTCCTCTTTTGTAATACTTGGTGAGAGCAAAAGAGTTCAAATCCTCAGATTTGCATGACATCCTTAGCATGAGTCCCGGGAGTCAGAAGTGCAGCGTTTGCTGATGTGGCTCAGACATATGCTTGCATCTGTCTTCTCTCAATGATGGGATCATTTGTGTCCTCACAGCGCCACAGAGCATAACTCCAGGGAAAATCCTGCTCTGCATAAAAGTAGGCTACAGGCTTTTTAGTTTTATCTGGTCAGAATGATGATGAAACTGCTGGTTGTATTATCCCCCCTCCCCTCCCTCTGCTGCCTCCAGTTTGTAGGTTACTGAAAGATTTCACCAACCACAGATAAGAAGATTAGAGAGGAATTAATGGTATTCCTTTGTCATTATAGGAATAAATTGATATTTGGTTTTAAATCAGAGGGAGGGGACAGTGGGAGCATCAGGGTAACATGTTGTGTCAGGAGACGTAAGCAGAGGGATGACACAGAGACAAGCAAACCACGGGGATGCCTGTGCATTGGAGCTAAGCACCGGATATATCTTGACTAATGTTCACCATGTTACAGAAGATGAAAGAGCAGGATAATGAAGAAGTAGCTGGGTGTGTGCGTGGCGGGGCAGAATGAGAGCTGCTGGGACATGGATGTGCCAGTAGAGGACGAGGGCAGCTGTGGCATTGCCTGGACGAGACACTGACGCTGCGTGAGGAACGTCTGGGTTCCTCGCATTTTTTCGGCCCCAGCTTAACCATGAGAGCCGGCCTCCTGGCCTTCAGACTGGTGTGCTTGGCCGGGTTGTGGCCTGTCACCCAACTCAATGGTGGCCACTTCCCCAACAAGAGGAGGCACAAGGAGCAGTACGTTGGAGAGAACACCAAACAAAAGCATGGAGGGTGAGCCAAAGAAATTTTCTGGCATTTAAGAGTTCTCTCTGCCATTATCATTAATGTTTTGTAAACTGGCGTTTGTATCTTGTGTCATTATTGGAGGCTTTTAATGTCAGATGATTTAATTTATAATGTCAACAAAATATATCAGAAAAGTGAGTCATATGAGGTTAGAGGTGAATTTCCAGACACATGGGGCTCTGAGAGTACAAAAAATTGCATTCAATTTATCTCAAAATACAGATACATCAAATATCCAAAAATATCTTTGATTGTGTTATAACTGGCAGAGCAGTATCAATCCTTTTAAAGTAAGGCAACTTTTATACTCTTTAGACCAAGGTTTGTGTTCATGTACTTTGTCCATCAACTCTGTGTCCAGTATTTCAGACAGAAAAAGATGTTGACAGGTACAAAGATTCTACACAAGCTGTTGTTTGATCCTTTTGTTTCTTAGACGGGTGGATCTCAAGATGAAAAAGCTGGACAGCACCAAGTCTATGCTAATCAAATCTGAGCAGCTGCTACGAATCGAGGACCACGACTTTGCAATGCGTCCAGGCTTTGGAGGTAAGACACAAAACGGATCTATCTTTGTCACAGTTTCTACCACGTCTTACGACCATATGTTTTCCCGGTAACTCAGTGAGGTTAATGTAGGTTACTGTGCTGTCTCTGGTATTACGCCTCCCAAAAAACCTGAGTGACCTAGATTGTCTGCCGTGTGAGACGATGATTGCAGACACTGACAGTACAGATGAGATAATCTGATATGCGTGCCGAGTAGTTCTGTTAGACAATATTCAAAGGTTTTATTTTCCAGTTGCCCTGAGCATACATCTGGATTTTTTAAATAATTGTTTTCTGTTATCAATTCAACTATGAGCTTTGAAAAAAACACTTTATACTCAAATAATCTTTTGCACTGGATTTTGCATCTTCCAAAACCAATACAAAGCATCAACGCTAAGGCTTTGTCCTGTATCAACATGAGCAAACGTCCTGAAAGCCTGTGTTACTGTGTCAACTCTTACGTCATTGTGTTTTCCTCTCAAACTGTTTTATCTTATAAAATCAGCAAAGACTGTCTGATTGGATTGAGTGTTTTGTAAGATTCTTTATTTCTTATGCATTACATCAATTAATCTGATTGTTTGGACTGTTGCTCTCTGTGAGTTTCAGAGTTTTGTTCCTGTTGAAAGCTCAAATAGGCTCACTGATCTTATGTTGTATAAAAATTGAGCAGGACTTTGGTTCCACAACCTGAGCTGCCTGATATAATCCCTCCGACTTGATGTCTCTATTATTGTAGACGACCGCTTTAGAGAGCTTATTCATTAGATAATGGCACAAAGACAAAAAGGATATTTACAGTACACATCACACGTTTGCAGTATTGTGCAACTGGACAATGACCTGAAGACCACTCCTCTTACATTACACAGGAATGGATGCTTATGTAATCCTCCAATACAGCGTTTCACCAGCCTCTATTGGATTCTGGTAACTTTTTTGGGACTGTTTAATCTTGAAACACTTTCTGGTGCGACAGCATTGCTGCTTCTGGTTTGTTTTGGCTTCCTGAGCATTTTTTGTTCAGAATTCAATTTTGAATAATTGTAAATTAATAGAAAAAAATTACTGTTGTTACATATAATCATAAGCCATCAGTGGGCTTTTGATTTTTTATGCTGTGAAAGGATTTGGGCTATAACTGAAACATAAGGTTCAAGAACAGTATTTACTGAATGGTTACGTGGTGTTACTGTATGAGAATATCATCCTGGACACAAAGGGATTCACACAGGTTCAGTATTTATAGGAATCTGAACCATATTTCCCAGCCATGCGCAGCAAAAACTGAAATCTTAGCAAGTATTTTGTCTTATTTTTAGAAAAAAATGTTTCAATAGACTTCATGTGAGCCATTTTCCCATGACTCAAGATTCAAGAAGCTTAATTGCCAGCACACGTTTACACATGGGTAGCATGAAATTTTACCCTTAAAGTTGTATTTTTGTGTCTGATAAATATCTCAGAAGAACCATATATAAAAATTGGATAAAGAGAAGAGATCTCATGGCCAAGAGAAATATAAAAACTTGATATAAAGGGATCCAGCCACACAAGTGCAGACATGTGTCATCTAAAAATATAAAAAAAAAAAAAAAAAGATCCCTGAATTGCTTTTGAAATAGTTAAGTGAAAAAAAGACTACCAAGTGGGTTAAACAATTAGCTAGTTAAGATAATTCTTGCTGAATAAGCTTGAATACTTATTTAGATTTCCATTTTTGCTGTTGAAATGCCTAATTTCTTGATAAAAGTACCCAAATTTTCAACTGTGTGGCTTTGTTGTTGTTATTATTGTTGTTGTTGATGACGTCGGTTCTTGTTTGTGATAGTCGTCAGCAAGATTACGCAAAGATCATCGATTTCCATTGAACTTCCTGTAAGGGTGAAACAAAGGTCAACCCATCCGCCCCATTAAAATTTGGGAGGGATCCAGCCGCACTCAATATTTACTCTCACATTGTCTATAGCAGGGTGAAAACATGAAAGAGAATGGGTAAATGTGAAATGAGGAAAGGTACAATGACAAGCCTGAGAAAGTAGATATTTCTTCAGTCTGCACTTTGAAATGGCAACAGTTGGGGGGACTTGATCATAAACGCTAAGCTATCAGGGTTTTGGCCGAGCTATAGCAGCAGTTGCTCTTTTCCCTTAGCCTTAAACAAGGAACCTCACAAACTGCTGGATAGATGATCTAAAAAAGCTCTGGGAATAAAAAGTAAATGAGAAAGATTTGGGATGCATTAAAAGGGAATGTAAATATTCCAAATAAAAAAAACAAACAAAGTAAAAAGAGCCTTAAATCAATATCAAACATGACTGGAAGTAAGTCAAACATTGTAAGAGCAGGAGAGATGCTCTCTTTAAGAGGGATGTAACAGAGGCTTTGATTTTACCACAGGGGTTTAACTTAGTTATGTTTAGAAATACTGCATTTCTGGGAAATGGAACGAGTAAATTCAACCCCCAGTGAACTAATCCCACTGACACATTCACACCCTGCATGCTGTGCCATCAGGAGCAGTTTAGGGTACAGTGTAATGCACAAGGATGACCTGGCAAATGGGTGCAGGAACTGAAAATGAACCACGACAGCTCCCTTACCACTGAATCTTTCATCACATTTTATATCACACAACACTATTTAGCTCATTCTGGAGATGGAAAAAAAAACACAAACTGAAAATGTCAACACCAACCCAAGCATTTGGTCATATCCTGCCTGGTCAGTGTGAAAAAGCTGCAGACTTCTAACACTAGGGATTAACATCTGCATCCAAGCGCTTTGATTGGTTTATTGGATTATTGAACTAATAAATTCTCATTATCTGTAAAGTACTGAGATGAAAACTTTGTGCCGAGTAATGTTTTAGAACCACCATGATGTCCGGGTCATTGTTTCAGACGTGGCTTATAACTTATCAGTAGGATTTACACTAATACTTGATAATCTCTGGCAGATGTGCAGACGGATGATTCATGGAAAATATGACACAGCTGTTGCTGATTTGTTGCCTTGTCTGACCTTTTGCAGGTTCAGCTATTCCAGTGGGCATCGATGTCCAGGTAGAGAGTATAGACAGCATATCTGAAGTAAACATGGTATGTGAATCCTGTGGTGCTCTGGTCACTGTCTCTTTCTGTTTGTTTACCCTGAGGACAAATACTCATGTATTTCCTGTTGGCAGGACTTCACCATGACTTTGTACCTGAGGCATTACTGGCAGGACGACCGTTTGGCGTTCCCTTCCAGCAGCAACAAGAGTCGAACTTTTGATGCACGTCTCGTGAAAAAGATTTGGGTTCCTGATGTGTTCTTTGTTCACTCAAAGCGCTCGTTTATCCATGATACAACCATGGAGAACATCATGCTGAGGGTTTTTCCAGATGGCAATATCCTCTACAGTGTCAGGTGAGGAAACTTTTTCTGTTTTTACATAAAGGGTGTTACCATCATGGAATAAACTGAGGGGTCAGAATAGTGGTACACTGAATCAGTCACTCCGTGGTTTTGAGCAATTGCAGGATTTTGCCAACCTGACCACACAAGTCCCACACAGCACATTTCCTCTTTGCCTGTTGACACTGTGTCAAAATTACATTTCTACTAGCATTCTAAATTAGTTCCACTTGCTATATGCTCTCCTGATATAAACATTCTTTCTTATTATTTCAGGGGGCAGTCAAATTGTCAAGAGAGTAGGGGATTCCTTTCCCATAGTACACCACCTCTTCATCATCAGTCATAGAGTCTTTGGTCGGCTGGAGGTCATAAGCACAGCCCTCTGATTTGCAGATAAACTAAATCCAAGCCAGGAGTTGAAGTGGACATGATGTTTTACGTTCTCAGATTATAGAGTGAATAAAATAAGTTATCAGAAGAAGCCATAAAGCAACAGATTTATCAATGATAATTATTTATCTTCAAATCACTGTAGTTTAAGGGTAAAGCAATACATCTGTGGAGCATGGTACTTTGCACAATGTCCCAGCTAATTTTTATTAAGGGAGACCCTGCAAAATTGAGGATGAAATATTTTACGGCCTATTACATGATAAAATTAAACTAACATGAACACTTTCTTCACATTGGTATACATTTGATGTGAGTATATTTCTGGATGTTGGTCTTCCAGAAAAAAGAAAAAAAAAACTTGTAGAGTTTGCCAACTGAAATGTGCAGCTCCTTCTCGAGTTGAACCTACATATGACACCTCAGATACTTCTTACAATCAGAATTCAGTTTGAGTAGCGGGAAATACTATATCATAAACAAACACTTCAGAAAATAAAATTTTCCCACTAATTATTCTAAAGTGAAGAAAATTTACACTTAAATTTATTTCACAATAAATCATCAAATATTTGATCCTGAATTTTATTGGTTCGCTCTTAATAAAAATTAGATGGGACATTGTGCAAAGTAACATGCTCCACAGATGTATTGTTTTACCCTTAAACTACAGTAATTTCAGTGAAAGTAATTAACCATGCATTTGAAAGAAGAAGCGTTCTTTCAACTATTACAAAATCTTGTTTTGAGTTCTTATTTATTCATTATATTTATTAAACATTGAATTAAATCAATCACCACTGAAAAATTGGGAAAGGATGAACATTGAGATATGAATTGTCCATGTGCTTTTGATGCCTGGTGTTGCAAACACAGCCTGAAAGGCACATGAGCTGATATCCCATAAGCTTTCAGACTCATTGTGTCCATTTCAAACACAGACGTCAACAGAACGACATCATCCCCAGCAGCTTGCTGCAGTCAGGGAGGCGGTCAGGCACAGACACAGATGCCGATTAAATGGATCGATTTTACATGATCATCAACATCTTTTCTTTTAAAAATGAGTTAATTATTTGACTAGTTGTCAGACTGGTGCAAATCTGTGCAGATGAGCCTCAAATGTCAGTGTGATTCATGTTTTCTGCTTACACATATGGCTGATACTAAATGACTTTTACATCATCTTAACTTCAAACTGTGTTTTAGAATAACGGTTACGGCACTTTGCTCCATGGACTTCAGCAGTTTTCCTCTGGACACACAGAACTGCTCTCTGGAGCTGGAGAGCTGTGAGTATCAAACGAGTGTTGTGGACGTTTGTTGTGAGAGCGTGACAGGACAGAATGTGCCTACTCAACAGCATTGATTAGTAGCACGCTGCACTTTTTTGAAACATCGATTTGTATTTTAAATGTGCTAGCTTGTCATACTGCCAACCAATTAATTGATCAGTTTTCACGTTGCCAGAACACAGTTCTGATGGATACTTTTTGACTTATGGGGCCATTACTACAGACTACGAACACATAATGATCACCACGATCTCCTTTTGACATAGCATAAGTGATTTGCATCCTCCATCAGATCAAGCTCCGTCCATCATAGATCACTGTCTGTCTAATGTGAGATTTATACAAGATTGTTGTTATTCCATCCTTCTCTAAAGACATTCAGCCGTAATGTTTACACAAACTCTAGACTTTATGTCTCTGGCTGCCTTTTCTTTCTTCACTTCACTTTTTGTCCAACCGACCTTTTTGATGAACAAAGCATGGATCCTGGTCCTAGAGGAGAGTCGGGGGTCCCCTTTTTGTGCTCCCTCCTCTCCTCTGAGTAACACAGCCATGACTTTTCCCCCTTCTCTCCTTTCTTGAAGATGCTTACAATGAGAACGACCTAATGCTCTACTGGAAGAACGGGAACGATTCATTAAGGACTGACGAGATCGTGCTCTCTCAATTTTTTGTTGAAGACTTCCAGCCTTCATTTGGACTTGCCTTCTACAGCAGTACTGGTATGTGAGGCTGGAGGCCGGGGGCCCTTTGAGCTGCACCTGATTTGGAAGCAACCAGAGGGCTCCTGACTTTATCAATATCGAGGTTTATGCCACATGAACAGTGTTGAGCAGTAATAACTTTAACTTTATGTGTAATGAGTAGCATTATGAATTACTTTTTAAATTAAATTAATAAAATTACAGTTACTCACACAAAAAAAAATTTGTTGCTCCCTTACTGTTATTAACTCACTAATAATTCAAGATACAAAAATCCACGTATTGATTTCATGGTGCATGTCAGCCAAGCAGAGGCAGCTTCATGGTTGCCAAGTATGCGTTGTTCCTGCGGAATCTGGCATCTTTTTGGGCACTGCATTGAGTGGTTTTCTTGGCTGATGGGCTTCTCTTTACCAATGTTGTCTTACATACCTGGAAACCAGCTTGAAAGATGGAGCAGTACACGTTTACATTTAGCAACTGGAAATATGCCCATTACTTTTGATTTTTCCAGGGTAAAGATAACAGGAACATGGTTGCAAGATGTAAGTTGTGTCCCAGAACATGGTCTCTTTCAACTCAGATCAACTTTGACTGGCTCTGATTTCAAAACCTGTCTCTTCAGGTCACAGGTCAGCAAAAAGCAGGAGAAAATCAGTGAGAAAGGTTGTCGAGTATCCAGGGTATATTTTGTTGACAAACAAATATGTCACAAGGAAAAAAAAACACGAAGCAGAATAAATATCAATAAATATCAATAAAATTGTTGACTAGAGAAGTAGCAGATAGACAGCACAAGCATCCTCTCTCCCTCCTATCAAAGAACACAATTACTTATTTCATGGGGTGTAAAGAAAAGTCATATAACCAGTAGTGTAATATATTACTGTTGGCAGTGAGTAATAAGAATTTCCATAATATAACTATAAATATACAGTTATCCCAATCCCAGACCTACTCCACAAAAACTTTTTCAGTTGTGTATAAATAACAAGCTGGAAGGAGACTTTTAGTGATGACGCTGCTGTATATAGTGTGATATCCAGTTTAAAGTGCTTTTACTTTTTTTAAGAGTAGAAAGAAGATGTATGAATTCCAAAAAGCTGCTTCTGCAAATATGCTCTAGGGGTGCAACGGATCATAAAGGTCATGATTTGGACTGGATCATTCATCACATGCTGCAGTTAGAACCCAGATGGAATTGGATATCTGATATTTCTTGTATTTTGGGCTTACATTCTTATATAATAATCACAATTATTACTCACAATTATGAGTTAGCTTTCATTCATGGCACTCTAAGAATCATTTATGTTTTTATGCTTCATTTAGATACCGATCTTATATTCTCTTGACATGTCGCGGACACAAGTTCCTACCCATTGTTGTTTCAGGAGGGACAGGTCTTGGTGTGACAGTGCGGAGTGGCTCATGGAGTTTTTAGCATGCAGTAGTTGTTGTGATCATGAAGTAAATGCTGTTAAGTGTTGCTACGTTGGCCATAAAACAAGTAAAGGTTATGAACAAAGGAGCTATTCAATGTTTTTACATCTCTGGATCACCATGTTACATGTCAGTGCTACTCAAGTGCTACTGTCTTCTCACTGAGACTCAGAGACTCATAATAATATCATTTTCTGCAGATCACATGTGATCTAAGTAATGGGGGCTTGAGGTTCGGATCGTGACAATGATTCGTTGCACCACTTGAGGGATGACATCTACAATACCAATACCATCCAGTCTGATGTCATTTTCTGTTGGATGATGGTAGAGTTAGAATGCTGAGCATCATTGGCAGCCATCTTGGTCATTTACTGATATGGCTTTAAAGCATGTGAGAGTCTGACCCAGATTAGGTCAGTTAGTTCGGAGTCTATCAAATACAATTAGCTGCTTTACAGTCAGAGTGATATTCTTGTGTTCATAAAACGCTTTACATAATTATTTCTATAAAGTATATAATTCAGTGAAAACCAATTCAGGCAAGTTAAGCCTGACTGTTGACAACTATGTCTGCTTTCTAAGGCCTGTCTATGTCTGCTGTCACAAATTTCAGCAGGAGAAAAAGGCAGAAAGGGGGCCGAGAAGATTTTCTTCTCAGTGTGAAATAATCTTACTGGAAGCTTTCCACATTAAGAGGCTGTTATATAACCTCAGCTCTCGACGGATCTGCCAATCACTTATTCATCTGAGTTCTAGGTTCTCCCTGTAGGTCTGTCTTGTACTTTCTTAGATCTATAATCCTCCTGTGTAATTATTTATCAATGCAGTTGTTTTCTTGTTTTCTGCTACCACCCTCAGTTGTTATGCCTCCCTCCCCAACCCTGTCAACCCCACCTCCACTTTCTGTCCATCTATTTGTGTTTCAGGTTGGTACAATCGGCTCTACATAAACTTCATTCTCAGGAGGCATATCTTCTTCTTCATGCTACAGACTTACTTTCCCACCATGCTGATGGTGATGCTGTCCTGGGTGTCTTTCTGGATAGATAGGAGAGCCGTACCTGCTCGTGTCTCTCTGGGTACTGAGATCAAGACTCACACGCAGGATCCTAGAAAAAAAAAGTATCACATAGAGTCCAAATTCTGAAAATTATGACTTAACATTGGGTCTAAGTTTGTGAAAAAAAAAAGACTAAGCCTGCTTAGAATACACACTTCTTTGCTTTGTGACCAATTCTGTTTAATAAATTGTTACACTCAAAAACATTATATGTAAAATTAGGTTTACAAAACTTTTTTGATAGAAGCTTTTTGTATATGGCATTTGCGTCACAAACTTACTCTGGAAAAAACAGCAAAAATAGAAATCATAGCAAGCATGAATAGTCTAACAAAAAATATCACAGACACAGGACAGTCTAGTTATATTCCATCAACGTCTAAGTTGCTATTTTGTAACCAATTAATATTTGATTGACCAAAATAAAATACCAGTGTTTATTTTTCTAAAATAACTGACCCTGACAGAGTGTAGACAACAAAGAAAAGAAGAAGACATCTCAAATAAAATAAGTTACCTACTTTTAGAAATACTTCAGCTAGCATACATTTATCATACTTCCTCACAAAATTACTTCAACTAGTGTCTTCTTTTTCCCATAAAATGCTTGTAGCTCATTAACTGGACCTGTGTGAAAGTAACCTCTTTCAAAATAAAAGCACTTATTTTGCAACTAGGTTTGAAGTTGGTAAAATGAAGTTGGTAAAAAAAGGCTACATTTAATCAAGTGTAAATGTTGTTTAAGTAACATTGCATTTATTGTGCACTAATTAATCACTCTCCTATCAATGAACAAAGAAAAACAACAAAGTACTAGAACAAAATTCAAAACGACAATACTACTTCTAGCAACAATAATAATTTTCACTGTAAAATCAACAAACTAGCTTTAATTCACAAAGGTGCACAGTGATTACAATCCCTGGAGTCTCTACAAGTTTGATTTCATGTCATTTGTATCATAATCCACAAACTGACAGAGCAGAATTTCAAAACTCTTGACTCAGTTTTACTTCTATTTTCTGTCTCCAGGTATCACGACTGTTCTGACCATGTCCACCATCATCACTGGTGTCTCAGCCTCTATGCCGCAGGTGTCTTACGTCAAAGCCGTGGACATCTATTTGTGGGCAAGCTTCCTGTTTGTCTTCTTGTCCGTCATTGAATATGCTGCAGTCAACTATTTCACCACAGTAGAGGAGATGAAGAAGCTCAAGCGGGCAAAGGTCATCCATATTCAGTTTTGTTTCGTTTTTTAATCTTTCCTGACTTATCAGAGCAGATGTGACGTGTGACCCACAGAACTGATTTCTTGTTTTCTTACCTCATGGTTTCTCTTTCCCTCCCTCTGTTGCTGCAGATCCCAGAGTCCTATGATGCCACACAGGCTATGGCATTCGATGGCTGCTTCCACGACAATGAAATCGACTTGACGTCTTTCCCAGAGGTTGCCAGCACCCCAAACACAGAGAGGAACACCCAGGCTCGAAACTCTACTGCCTCCGCACCCACGGAGGGCACCAGACTCCGCCGCAAGCATCCTGTGAAACAAAACCTCAGCTTTATAATGAGCAACAGCTACATGATTGATTCTTACTCCAGAGTCATATTTCCCATGGCTTACCTGCTCTTCAACATCATTTACTGGAGTATGTATGCATAACCCATCAACAGCTGTAAGCTTATTTACAATACAACACTGTGTTTTGGGATATTACCTGAAGTTTGCACAGTGTTCACTGATGACCACAGAAACCTTTTAGGGTGTCTTCTACTCATGAGATGTTCAGTCGCAACCTGGAGCAATCAGCTGTTACACTGAATGGCTGTCATCTCAAAGATATATATGTGTTTTTTCACATGCCAGTTTTATAAAAGAGAATGTTGAAAACACTAAATTCACATTTTTATTGCTTAAATAGAATCGCAAATATATAACTGTGTAATTACTGTACAATATCTTCAATGCAAATAAAAGTATACTCTTCAAATTATGTTTCCATTAATGAATTATGATAAAGAAACAATTAGTTCAAGTTCTTGTAAGGGACTTCCAGATTATGTCAATTTTGGCACCCCCACAGGACAAAATGGGACAATTTTTTCCCTCTGTGGATTTTACTTTTCCTCAATTTTGATGCCTCAATAATTCAATCATTCATTTTCTGTTGCTTATTCTGTTCAGGGTTATGGATGGCAGAAGTCTATTCCAGCTATCAGTTTACAAGCCAGTCAATCACAGCTGACACGTACAGACAGACAACCTTTCACAAACTTACACCTACAGGCAATTTTCGAACCACCAATTGACCGTGACTGTATCGTTATCGTTATTATTTTTCTTTTTTTAGACTGTGGGGGGAAGCCTGAGTGCCTGGGAGAGAACCCACAAACTCCACACAGAAAAGCCCACCTTATTCAAACAGAGATTCTACCTGGTGACCTTCTTGCTGTGAGGCAGCAGCACTAACCATTATGCCACGATGCAAATAGCGCCCCACAAAGTGCTGTGGAGAACATATTTTAATCTAAAAGGCAGTTCTGAAGGTGGAGCTGTTAATTCCTTCAATTGACACCTACCCCAAGTCAAGGCCAACAAGCAAAATGTAATTGTAGAAATAATGGTGGTCGTGTATTTCCTTCTACTAACTACAGTACATTTCATTACTGCCTAACACTCCTCGCAGTAGCTTTTATTTAACATGATTTTCAAGGGTTAAAAATAATTAAAGAGGTATCTAACTTTGCGTGTTATCTAAATGTTACTATGATAAGCCATAAAATAAAGCCAACAATAGGGGGACCACATTTTGATCATTTTTATGTAACAGCAATAAGTAGATGAGGGTAAGAGAGAGAGGAGGCATGGGGGCATTTACAAATGCCATAGGGTCAGTTGTACCTGGTTGTGTAACACTGAGCTGTGGTACATGGAGCCAGCAGGACGTCAGATTCACCAGAGGCGCATGAAAGATAATGGAATGAGCGACCATAATTAAAAAGTGATGAAAATTGACCTGGTTCAAATAGCTACGTGGAGGACATCATGATTTGAAAGTACGGTCACCATTTGGTAATTAAAGATCTCTGCTTTGGAGTAAATACACACTGAACAATTACAACCAGAAACACTTCTACCACAGCCTCAATTTAATAAAAACCAAAATGCATTTATAGTCTTTCATCAGATCCGGTTCAGATTTTGCTTTTTTTTTTGGGGGGGGGGCACATATTTTACATGTGTGCAGTGCAGCTGTAAAAGGTGTTTTAAAAAATGTAATGTGATGTATAAACCTGAAACCATTTTTATCAATACCAGACCATCTCTTTAAGAACGGATATGAACACTACTGTATTACCAACAAATTGTTAAACTCACCAGGTTTCTAAATCTAGTTCACAAAAACCTCCACCATGTGGAGCCAGAGCTGCAATAACACAAGGCTTTTATACAGACCTTAACTACCTCAGATTTAATAGTCAGTTTTACATCAGTTTTCCAAGTCTTTCCATCTTTTGAATCTATTACATAACCCAAGTGCATCACAAGCAGCAGACCGTCACAGATACTTTTACCTTTTGATCCTTATGACAGAGACCAAACTGTTTTGGACTTGGAGGAAATGCATTTGTCTTTTAGACTTCTAGGCTCACCCTCCTCTCCACTCCACCTAGTGTACAGTAAGGGAACTCCACCCTTCTTCTTTTGTGTCTTTTCACGCCTTCTATCAAAGATGATACTAAAACTGATACTATATCAGTTCTCTACACTATTCAATGAAGCACTATTATGAGGAGCTGTTCATTAAATAAACCGAATGACACTCACACATTCATTCTGTGTTTTAGTAGAATAAAAACTATTTAAGACTTTTCAAGTGTTAGTAGACAACAGAACAGCCCACAAAGACAAAGAGCAGCCACATTTACAAGCACAATCGTTAAACTGTAATGTACTAAAGGGGGAAGATGCCTGAATTACATTGTTTGCCAAGTAAAGCCAAGGGAATAAATCACATTGGCACAATCATTTCATAAGAAGTACAGAAAAAAAAATATTCCAGTTTTATGGCCAACAGTGTATTTGCATATGTGTGTGTGTGTGTGTGTGTGTGTGTGTGTGTGTGTGTGTGAGTGACGTGTAAGTCCCTCCCACTGGAGATCCTGAAAAGCAGGTGCGTTACATGACTGACAACAATGCTTTTGCGTGAATTCTTTTGACGCAACAGAGGGTTTCCCAATTGCAGCACTCCTTTTGCTTTGTAGAGGTTGCCATGGAAACAGCTGTGACATTCATGTCCGTCACTGAAAGCACAGGTTAGGACACACCCTGAGGTGCACCGTGGCTGTGAAACATAAATAGAAAATTCTACTTCCCTCTGTAGATTATATATAACATTCAAGAGAGGTGAAGAGTGGTTCATTTTGAAGCTACTACTGTCCAGATAGTTTCTCCCTGTCATGATGAAAACTCAAAATCACTTCCTGTTTTGGGGGTGGCAACTTGTTGAGTGACACCTGCACCAGGGGAAAAATTGATACTCACCTGTTCAGCCTGACGCCTCAGGAGGCGTGTTTCAACTTTTGATCCTGCATGAGAAACACACTCACAGTGAGCTTTCCCATCAGCCTGTCAACAACAGCCTGTGAAAGAAACAATGTGTTTCTAATTTACGTTTTGGATTTGTTTCAGAATTTTGTTTTTTGCCCGCAGGAAGGTATGTTCAGTGAAAATGAATACAGCATCATGACAGCAACAAGGATTTGTTCTGACAGATCTTCATATTGGCACTCGTCTGTCTCCTTTCTAAGGTAAAATTGAAGTGGTTGTGTGTTTTGATTTTCCTGGGTTGGGATGACATAGCACATCAGCTCCTCTGTATACAGTTCAGTCTCTATTTACTTCCTTGTTCCTTAAAATATAAGGGGTCAATTAGCGTATTTGAGAACCTTTTATCGTTTTTACGAGTTCCTTTTTTTCTATTTTCCTTGCTCTCTTAAAAAAGTTAAGCAAATTTTTGGCTATAATCTTAAATTTCACTGTTTTATACTTTCCAAGTACAGGAGTAAACAACATACTAAAACATCTGGTTAAGTTAGGCACAGACTTATGGTATCCCTTGTTTGTTTTGATGATTTTACTTTGCATCTCACCTGAGCTTTAACTTTTTTTTCCTTAAAACCTTGAAAAAGGTTTGTCATTAAAACTCTAATAGAGTATTCTGTTTCTTTGTACTTAACTCTCATTCTATGATGGATGGATGGCTGGATTATTTTCATTTATTGAAATATTAACACTTTATGAAACCAAATGTGTCAACTATCAGCAAGATTTTTCTTTGGACATGTGGCAGTCCAGGAATAGATGTATATACCTAAATGACTTGGTTTCATAGTCTAAAGAGGATAAGGTTTTATTATTATTTTTTAAAATCAGATTTATGTTTATAGACCTTTTGTTCGTTTTTTATTTTTCAAAGAATATCTATACACCCTTAAAATATAAATTTCAACTTTTAAAGATCAAATTCAATGGAAGTTCTCCACTATCAAATAAAATACATTTTTTAAAATCCAAATCACTGAGACAGCGCAGTTTAAAATCCATCATATGTGGGTAAATTGCTGTACTCTCTATATCAGTGCTGTTTTCCCAAACAGTGGTAAAGGTCACGTGTTGTTCTGCTATAATGTTCTCTTATTACACTTTAAGTGTTTGACGTATTTCATTTCTCAAGATCCACATGAGACAAGTGTCACTGCCTCATTACTGTGGACAAACTTCTCAGACCTATAATTTAAGAAAAGGTCCTCAGCAATTATTAATGTGGGTGTGTGATGGGGGTGAGGTGCTCTTTATAACCTGAAAAGTTTTTCCTTATGACTCACCTTTTTGTCCTTTTTCAACTCTTGTCCAACAACAAAGTCTCACAAGAGAACTGCTTGAATGCTTGTACTTGTGTTTCAGACTGAAGAAGTCTCATTCTGTCAGAAGTCTCCACTGGCTTCACATTCAGCTGCTGGTCGTCTTATTCGTAGCAGGTATGTCTGACAGGTTGGATTAAGAAATAGTTTGCAGACAAAAGAACTGCAGAGTCTGTCAGTGAGTCTGGTCACTCTATCTGACCTAAAATCTCAGTTGCTATTTATGAAACTAACTGTCATGCCTGGCATGTGTTGAACAAGACAGACACACACCAACACACATGATTTTCAAACAGTAACCTGTTATTCTAGTTCATTTGCTGACTATTACCCAATGACATAGAACTTTACGTCAGTGTACAGGCGGAAAACATGACAGAAAAATAAACTAAGAAAATAAGAACCATAGAAATCTTCCTGAATTTCATTAGTAGCAGTTTTTTCATCGTTGGTTGTATAATCTAAATATTGTCTATAAGTGCTTGGTGGTGGGTAATAAACATTCAAGCATTGATCTGGTGCTACAGTGTCAATATATCTCCATTTGAATACAGATACTGCATAATAGATTTTGGCAGAAAGTTCCCTTTACTGTTTGCAAACAGGAACTGCCCTTCATTTTTCTTCTCTCTAATGTGACTTTTGTATGAAATGGCCAATATTCTGGTAAGGTACTGCTCCACTGCTTCTTCTTTGACATTCATTTTGTTCCGACTGACAATAACCTCTTTATTTTTTCCTCCCATCAGGTCAGACATCCTGTCAGACTCCTGCTACTACTGTTACCTCAGCAAACGTGCAGACACAAGGTTAATTTTGTATTAAACCTTTTGTTCACAACCATCTGGTGGCTGCCTGACATTCTATTGTGATTTTTAATGATCATTAAAGTCAAGACCCCAAGGCTCAGATCACTACCATACACACTGCCATGTCATCGGAAACATGAGCTATCAGAAAGAGACAAGCCTCCATTAAGCCCCAGAAAAACCACAAAATGCTATAACAGCCACAACACTGCTGCTTATCTAACCCACTACATGGAACAAAATGTCTTATACCCATATCTATTAGGCCCCCAAGGATTTAATAAGTAACACTGAAATGGTCTCACTTCTGTATATTTGACAATTCATAATCCTCAATTTAAAATGAGATTATCAGCACCAAAATCTGTTTTCTCTTCCATTTACGACATGAAGCACTAAACAGCATAAACTTGACATGGTCTGTCAAAAGCAAAAAAGAGTGTCAAAAAGCAGAATCTAAACAGAAGAGTGCTAAAGGGGTAAACGCTTAAACATGGCTTAATCTTTTCATGATTATGTTCACTTCAACCCACATGCAGCAGTTATACATGCAGTTGGTAGACGAGCACTGGTCTTTAACCCAGAAAAACATGATAACGTGTTCTTAAAGTAACGCTGTAATGTTAATGTAACACTAAGTGCACCAACAGCTATAAATGGGTTTCAATTTATATTTTGAATCTGTGTTCTCTTTTTTTCTTCAAACAGTAAACTATTTTTTTGATGTCAGTGTGAATGTCAATGTGGAGAAGGATGAGTCAGAAGTCATTGCCTGGGTATGTAGAGAAGCTTGTTACAGTCTGGCTTGTTAAAATACCATACATATATATATAGACATATAGATGTCTATATATATATATATACTCTGTGATAACATGTATTGAGCATTGTGCGCCCTTCCCTCAGCTGAAAGAGGTCTTCCAAAACAACCTGCAGAGCTGTGTGTCCTCTACAACTGTTGTTCCGGCCACTGAACAAACAACAACAGCAACATCAACAAGCTCCAGACCAACTACAACATCAACATCAACATCAGCCATGCAAGACATCACAACCACAACACCATCAACATCTACGACTGCAAAAACCACGACCACAACATCTTCATCTGCAACATCTACACCTGCAACATCAACAGCTACAACATCTACACCTTCAACATCTACGGCTGCAAAAACCACAACCACATCTACACCTGCAACATCAACAGCTACAACATCTACACCTTCAACATCTACGGCTGCAAAAACCACAACCACAACATCTACATCTGCAACATCTACACCTGCAAAATCAACAGCTACAACATCTACACCTTCAACATCTACGGCTGCAAAAACCACAACCACAACATCTAAACCTGCAACATCAACAGCTACAACATCTACACCTTCAACATCTACGGCTGCAAAAACCACAACCACATCAACAGCTGCAACATCAACAGCTACAACATCAACAGCTACAACGTCTACGGCTGCAAAAACCACAACAACAACATCTACACCTGCAACATCAACTGCTACAACATCTACATCAACAACAACAGAATTGAAAATCTCCAGCACAACTTTGGCTCCAACATCTACTTCACTGTCCTCTGCATCTGTTGTCCCTGCTGAAGAGGAAAACAACGGGAGGCCAAATGCCCAAAATGCCCAAAATGCCCAAAATGCCCAAAATGCCAATCAGTCAAACAGGCGACGTGTAGCACGTGAAGTAAATGGACAAAAGGTAAGTTCACATCTCATTGTTTCTGTGAAGACTGAAAGGATTTCAAAAAAGTAAACTCAAGAAATTCAATTACTGATTTACCTTTCACAGACACTTACTGCTTCATGCTCTCAGAAGACTGCAATCAGGTACATGACAAACTATATTGAAAGGGCTGAAGAAACTGTAAGCAATAAATTTGCTGGTAACACCGACCTTTTTCCTTTTTCAGAAACACAAACTGTTCTGTGACATTAAGTGTGGATCAAAGAGTATCCCCATGTTGTATTCTGCGTACGCTTTGTGAAGCCAGTAAAGAATCCTCTGACTTTAATGCTGTTGGAAGGAGAGTTGACATAATAAGTAAGTGTGGTATACCCAAAAAAATTAAAAAAAACAAAAGACCACCAAATTTTCTGCATTGCGTTTAACCATTTGTTTCTTGAACAGACCAGCTGGAAGAGGATTGCAACTCTGATCCACAAGAGGAAAACAGCTGCATTTATACAGGAGGAGACAGTCAATCATGGTAAGATGGTCTCTACTAGTTTACATCTAACTACTTTTGTATTTCTAGAACAGTTTTGAAATTAGAAGACTAATTGAAAGTTTAATATTAGGGGTGGAATTGGGAGGATGACAGTCTTAGTGTCCTTTTTTTTCCAATTCTGACACAAATGTGCATACTTTTGAGTTCATCTATCAATCTGTATTTGTATGCTGAAAATTAATAACACATATTATCTCAATAAGCGTTTCAAAAATATTATATTTAAAGTTGTGATGATGACTGGGTCTTCAAATTTACTGCCAAAAAGAAATCCTCTAGCCAGTGAAAGTTTGCCAAGCACATAATTTTTTTGTGGAAAAAAAAGCAAGAACAGTGGCGAAAGAGTCTGTTTCTGCTGGTTAAAAACATAAAAATTTAACATCCGGTTACTTAACTTTATTTTTATTTTTTTTCGCCCATCTTGAGTCGAATATTTGAGATGACAGGTCAAATTTATTGGATAAAGAATGAAGATTTTAAATTTCTCTAAAATTTTTGACTGTTTCCTCAGTAGTGTGGCTTTACCTTAAAAATGTGACTTTATTTAAAATTTGAAGACTTTGTCTCATAATTGTAATCTTTTAAAATATCAGAATTTCAACTTTTTATCTAAGAATTTCCAACTTAATATGGGCAAAAAGAGGGTTCTGAGGGTTTTTTTGTGCCCATATTGAGCCAAAGTTCTGAGATAAAAAGTCAAGATGTTACATTTTTATCTCAAAATTACAGCTTTTTATCTCAACAATTTGTCCCATAATTTTGACGTCATCCCATTTATTAATAATAATAATAATAACAATAATAATAATAATAATAATAGTTTGATTTCTAATCTCATTATTTTGCCTTTTTTTTCTGTGAAAAACACTTTCACATGGTTTTTCTTTTCAACTATTCATTCTTCTTCTTATATCTAAATTGGCGGAAATCGGCTTCCATACAGTGGTTGTTTGTTCGTCATTCTGCTCTTTGGCAGAATAATGAGCTTGCGCGGCCCCTAGACTTGCACGTGCGCATGGATGTAGCAGTGAAATGCCGTCGTAGCGAAGAAGAGGCTGATAAATGAGGGCAGACCAAAACTTCCAAAACAACTTCTACAGACTCAGTTTAAGTGACTGTAACAATACTGACAGCAGGTAGTTAACATAACAGTGGTGATGCTAATTGGCAAGAACAAACCGTTTCTGATGTTAAAACGACATAAAAGACGTCAGTAAGTCCATGAAACATCATACAAACAGAGAGGCTTAAATAATGGCCTCTCATTTATCTCAACGCAGCTGTAAAGATCACTTACGTTGACCATGACTTCGGCAGTAGCAGGTGTATTAATGATAACGTGGTTAAAACGGAAACGGACTTTCAAAATAAAACTCAGATTATAGGGTTTCTAAACCAATGTCTTTGAACGGAAATTAGCAATTAATATTTGGAATTAAAAATTAATATAATGCAAGATATAATGTCTTTCTTTTCACAGTGAGGAGTCTGCATTCACGGTTCCCCAAAGTAATCCAGCTCAGTGTAATACAGGTGAGTGCTCAGTTCCTCCAAACTTTTACACATTTATGATTAAATTAAAAAAACAACTCTAGGATAATGCATCCATTCGAAATTTGACAGATTCAGACTTTTACATTGTTACTTAAAGAAACAGTTGTGTTATGAGGCCACATAATTTGATGGGTCAACTGTTTCATGCTGAGAGAACAATTGGCTGATTTCTCTATTTTCAGTCTGTGTGCTTGGCTGTGTTAACTTGCTACCGGCTTTGTCTTCAGTGTCACCTTATAAAAGTTTCAATCACTCACTAAATCAAGAAAAGAAAGCAAATCAGCATGTTATGAAGCATATTAAGCATAATTTGAGAGCTGGGCTGACAGGCAATCTCAGAGGGTAAATCTCTAGTCTGAAACTGAAAATCGGTCCATGGCTGGTAGAGGCAAAACTGAGCTGATCATCTCAGTTGACCCAGTGTTTTTATAAATAAAGTACCATTACGACAGCTGTTAAAGAAAAACAGCGGTAATATTTGTCAATTTTAGGACCATTTGTGGGGTTTTATGTGTAGATTAGTGGCACAATCTCAATGTGTCCTCATTTTTGTGCTGTCATATTGAAAATCTTGGCACAGCTCCACACAGTGCGATAAAAAAATGAGAGGTCTTATACTGCAAACGAGCTGACATTGCCAAAAGCTAGCATTTATATTCTAACAGGCCTTTAAATACAGTTGCTTTGATGTCCTTTCAGAGGAAACCTGTGGCTGCTCTTCATACTGCAGTGGAAGTAGTAAGTATTAAATCACCTGACCGCCTCAGCACTGTACAAAAAGGAGTTGAGTGAAAGCTTTTTGTATTTTGTTTCTTTCTGTTTAGATGCCTACTACGCTTTCGAAATATCAGTACAAGATCGTGAGATTAGCTTTGAACGAGTCTCATCTCTGGTAAGTTTGAATTCACACACAGAGCATGACAAAAATATGTCATCATATGTTGTCATATTGTCTCTCATTTTAATTATTTATATTTTTTCAAAAAAAAAAAAAGAGTGTTAAACTTTAATTTCATTGTTCAGATTTCGAAATTAGGGGAAGCACCAGAGTGTTCTACAAATACAGAGTGAGTTTTACTATTTATCCTGTAGAAATAATCTTTCAATCTATTTGTCCAATGCAAAACTGATCTTGATCTTTGATCTTTTTTTGTCTTCACAGTGCTTCATGTCCGTCACCAAATATTGCAGCTCATTACAAGGTAACCAGATGTAAAATGGTTAACTACATACTACACAAGATAGTTTAATTTTTTTTTTTTACCATAGAAAATTCATCAATGTGTGGTACATATGATTGTCAAAAAGGCAGGGTCAGAAACTTTGTGCTTTTGTGAAAAAAATGAAGAAAAAAAATAAGCTTGGAGCTGATGGAGGTGCCTTTTTTTAACATGTGCCTCCAAAATCAAAACAACAAAACTTTTTCTCAAATTCTTTCAGACCCAGAAGTGTCTTTTGCTCTCATTAGTAATCAGTTGAGATAATTTGTGTATGTATTTTCAGGGTTTCAGTTTGAGCTGTGGAAGCACAACAACAAAGTGAGTCCACATATATGTATACCTTTGAAATCACATCACAGTGCACTGATACATGTGATGCATTCAAACTGTCACTGAATCTTATGTGATTCTCAATTTATGATTCTAGTCTTGGAAACTGCAGAGTAGTTTTAAACTTCACCGATGTGAGTGAAATATGTGAAGTGGCAGAGGCTGTGGTATATGTACTTCAGGCTCAGGAACAAATCACTTTCACAAGACAGCTGACCTCTGCAGGTGTGTATGTTGACTGTTCAATTCAGTATGGATTCACACTTTGATTGAAAAGCTCGAAGTGTGATCTTTACATTTTTTGTCTCTCTTTCACACAGCAATCTGTGGAAATTCAGATGTGAGTTTACAACAGACAGAACTCACATGGAGACAACTTTCCCGCAACCCTGTAGACTTCTGTCCGGCACTGGAAGGGACAAGCGGATTTAAATGGTAGTATCTCTTTACCTGCCTATGTCCACTCGCTCATCTTTATCTAACTGATATCTGTGTGAAATTCCTCAATTACAGTGAGTTCCTTGTTTCTGCCTTTTTTGTTTTAGTGAAAGTGGAGAAACTTTGCTTATCTTGCTGGACCAGCAGTGTGATTTGAAGTCTACCACGGTGGCACCAAATGTTACAACTATACAACCAAACACCACCTTGTCAGTCAATGTAACTACAACACCACTGAACACAACACTCAATGTCACGGTTCTACTCAACACGACGACGGCCAACGTCACTGTGCCACTCAACACTACAACAGCAAACACCACTGTGCCAGTCAACGCAACTACGACCACAGCAAATGGTTTGGTATCATCTAATCACTATAAATAGCTCTGTTACTAAATTAACATCCTTAAACTTTCTTCATAATGTTTGTGATTTGTTGCATACAGCTGAAGCTCAGGCCAATGCACTGCTGGAGATGACCAAAGACGTATCCAAACTGAACTCCAGTCAGATCAGTCAGCTGGTGTCTCAGCTGGAGAGGCTTCTGTCAGGGCCGAACGTCAGCCTGGCGCTAGGAAACACCTCGGTCCAGATCGTCAGCAATCTGCTGGGCGCTTCACCTGAAGTGTTGTCTGACTCCTCCACCAGGTTTCACCTAAATTTCCTACACATTTTCCAAAATCTTGTACATGTTGGAAGTATGTTATAGAAGTTAGATGGCATCAGCTGGCAGCACAAGACCTCACTTTGACAGATTCAATGCTGCTTGTCCATTCAAGGAAAATATTACGAAAATATTACTGTCCAGACCTCAGTTATACCAAAAAAAAAAGTTTGATGGGTCTCCTATTAATTATCTTTTTGCCTCACAGAGCAGCCTCTCACAGGCAGGTTGTCCAACTTTTTGCTTCTTTTGTTGTCAGGATCATTGGGCTTGTTGATACCGTGGGGTTAAAGCTGGTCCTCGAGGAAGCAGAAGAGACTCTCCTTTCCTCTGATGTGGCTCTTTCTGTGAAACCAGCAGATGGCACTAACTTTCAGGAAACTATTTTTTCCATTTTGAGCCCCGATGATGTGCAGGTATGATATGAAAACAGTTCCGTACATCTATTTGTGTCATTCATTGCAGCATTTGGGCTGATGCTGTAATTGTGTCAACATTCAGGGTGTTTTTTACTTAAGATCTGTTATAATAACAGCTGAGGTTGCAAGATTTAAAATTCTTTGGTATGAAAAGATTAAAAAGCAATAGGGATGTATGAATTAATTTTGTTCGTAAAATCACTTTTTATAAAAATGTCACCTTTTTTGTATCAGGGTATCCATCTATAAAAACTGAGCTAAAATTGTAAGAAATGTTGGTTATCATTGATTTTTCTTAACTTTATCAAAGAAAAAAACTCAGATGACCTCTTGAAAAACTTACTCAGCGGTAGAGAGACTATACCAACAATATATGTTTATTGTGTGAGTGTGGTGTGTCAAATGCCAACTGCTTGGTGTAGACCAGTGTCAAATTTATTTATTTTTGTCAGAGCTTTGCACAGAAATTTCTTCAAAATATTTGAATTTACATACAATTATTGTTGATTACAGTGGATACAAAATGCAATCAAATTGTCTTTTCATTTATACAAAAGCAACACTTTTTTTGTGTGTCGTCCTTCACTTCCCCTGTTCCTTCTCTAACAAAAACAAAACAAAAAATTTACCAAGAAACTGTTAAATCAGGATTGAATATAACTTGGCCACAAATTGAATCAGGGACACAAAAAACACGCCATCAAACATGAATTATTTGTACTGAAAAATAATTTCTTCATAAAACATCCAAAAAAAAAAAGAGAAAATAGTGTGGACTGGTGCAGTCTAAAATTTACAGCTGTAATCTTCTGACTCTGGTTTGGAATTCTCAAATTTATCTTAAAGACCAAGTGATGAGAAACCGCCTCCTTTTTGAGAAAGGTGCTCTGCATTCCAACACTTAAGTATTGTCATTAAAGTGAGACTTAAAATGTCAAAATTTTACTTGCAATAGACATCTGCAAATGCACCTACGGGAGATCCTAAAGCTGTATGCATCTCTGAGCAAACTCAAAACTTCCTTGTTTACAGCACAAGAAAAGGCCTGAAGGCTTTCGAGAGAAGTGATTGTTTCCAAGGAAGTCGCATTGTCATGCCACAGCATGAAAACACAGAATTAATAAGTTCCAGGAATGAGGGATGGTGATGACTGCTTTCAGTCATCAAAGTCAACCACTTCCAGGGTCCTGGTGTTTTATTGCCTTGGCTCACTGACAGTTGTTTCCGAGGAATAATTCCTTTCACTGCTTAGATAAAGTGCCAAGTTTCAGACTACTCTGCCGCTGACCTTTGAGGTTTCATATTGTGTCTCTTTCAGCCTGTACATGGTATAAAATGACAATCCATCGAGTTGAACTAGATCGGAGAGTCTGGCAACCTACTTCTCTGCATCACAACAAGATTATTTTTCAGATATGATTTCTAAGTGTTCATCCAGGGATTATGCTTGTTTTTGTGTGTGTAGCAACCTGCTGGAGAAGAAATGAGTTGAGGTATTTCTGATAGATAAACAATAGTCATCCCTGACAGATGGATGTCAGTTGCCCCGAATAAAACGGGAACATTAAATGTGATGAAATGGTGTGTGACTGTGTTTCTGTGTCCATGTCCCATTTATGACACAGCTAAGAGGGGGTTCCCGTCGAAGCAGGAGCGTGAGAGCAGACTCCTCTATCCCCCAGGGCTCCATCAGGCTGCCGCCCTCTCTCACACAGAACCTCAGTGCCGAACAGCAGCAGCAGGCCTCAAGAGTACAGTTCAACTTCTATCAGAAGAGCACCGTGTTTCAGGTCAATACACACAACATACGTCTGGTTTAAAGCAGGAGATGCACAAAGGAAAGACAATACGATGAAAACTGTCACTTAAAAATGGCCCAAGACTCAGTTCTACATCTTATTCGTTCAATTTGAACTGTATATCCCAGTAATGCAAAGACTTATAAAGAAAAAAATGCTCCACCTATGTTGTTATTTCTAATATGTTTTATGACATCTTGTGTTGTGTCTCAATGACTCTGTAGGACATATCTTTAGGACAGCGCAGATTGATAAGTGGGATCCTGGGAGCGAGTGTGGCCAACCTGTCGATCTCAAACCTGCAGGATGATGTTGTTATTAACCTGAGAAACACGGAGCCTATTCCTGTAAGTTTGTTTTCCAAAAACATACATATGTAATGAGAATTTACTGATTTTTTTAAGGCAAACAGTTTTAAAGTCTTGTTTCTTTCCCTGACTGAAGGCTAATTTTGTGGCTACATGTGTTTTCTGGGACTTTGCTTTGAATGGTGAGTTTTCCAGCAATATATATCTGATTTGAATAATCTATTGAAGAATATAAGATGTAGGAATGAGGTTCATCTGCATGTCTGTCAACAGATGGGTCAGGTGGTTGGAATCCAAATGGCTGCTCTGTACAAAACAGCACAGACAATGAAACAGTTTGTGCCTGCAACCATTTGACCAGTTTTGCCATCTTGCTGGTAAGAAGTTAATCAATGTTCCACAATTTGAGAATAATCTGCTTTATTCCATAAAGCTTATCCAATGTTGTTACATTCATTTTCAAACAGGATCTATCCAGGACACCCCTAACCAGTCGCGTCCAGGCCACCATCCTCACCTTCATCACTTACATCGGATGTGGAATCTCTGCGATCTTCCTGGCCATTACCCTTCTCACCTATTTGGCTTTTGGGTGTGTATTAACGTTCATAAACATTAAATGCATATCAGGACAGACAATACATCATCTCCACCCTTCACAAGAAGAGAAACAAAAAAAACACCTTAATGGTTGATGATATACTGGGCTGGTGATGTAACTTGGTGCTGAGATGTAGACAGACTGAGATGGTTTGTAGACCTGTTAGTTTACGTTGCGCCCATTTTTTGCTAATTGAAACACTCGTTGGACTCTGTAATACAACATTTAAGATCAGATTAGTACAAATTAGGGCTGAACAGATTTTTGTGTTACCATGAATCAGTCTTGCATGGCTAAAGAAAGTTCTATAACTATTGTGTTGGTGTTAGTTACGTTTTCTCCCCCCAAGTTTCAGACACTAATATGTTGCCTTAAACAAGATGGAGGATCCGATTTAAGCGTCATTTATGCTGGGAACAGTTTTGTCAAATTTTCTGACATTGTTTGACAAGAAGAACTGAAAAATATCAATTTTCTTCCTCAAATATCTAAGATACAAAAATAATATGAACATGTGCTCAAATTAAACAGCAAACGTTACTTTGACCCACAGAAAGAATATAGTTACTTTCATTTTCAATCCATTGAGATGTTTCATTTTGTCAAAACCATTTGCACCCTGCAGGAAGTTGCGTAAAGACATCCCATCCAAAATCTTGATCCAGCTGTGCCTGGCGTTGCTGCTCCTCAACCTTGTCTTCCTCGTTGATGCCTGGCTGGCTCTCTACCCTGACGCTGTGGGTCTCTGCATATCCACCGCCTGGTTCCTTCATTACTTTTTGCTGGTTTCTTTCACTTGGATGGGGCTGGAGGCAGTCCACATGTACCTCGCCCTGGTGAAAGTCTTCAACAGCTACATATCACGTTACATGTTGAAGTTCTCGCTGGTGGGCTGGGGTGTCCCGATGATAGTGGTCATTATTGTCATTGCCATTGACAAGGATAACTACGGTCTGGTCACCTATGGCAGGTTTACTGACGGCACCAGTGATGACTTGTAAGTCTGCTGATAGATGGATCATTTATTTGAGTTTACTAAAATACAAAAACTTAAACTACTACTTCTACTAGTAATAAAACTAATTAAACTAATTCCCCAAATCTCTTCCATCTTTGTGATTTCCAAGCTGCTGGATCAAGAATGACATCGCCTTTTATGTGGCAGTGGTGGCATATTTCTGTGTCATTTTCCTCTTCAACCTGGTCATGTTCGTTGTGGTGTTGGTGCAGCTTTGTCGGATCAAGAGGCAGAACCCTCACAATTCAAGTCACCGAACCACAATGCAGGATGTACGCAGCGTGGTGGGGATAACCCTTCTCCTGGGCCTCACGTGGGGCTTTGCTTTTTTCGCCTGGGGACCAGTGAACCTGGCGTTTATGTACCTCTTTGCCATCTTTAACTCCCTCCATGGTGAGTGCTTTAGATCTCGACTAATGCAGACGAGATAGTCTGTATTTTTTTTAATAATGTAATGCAATGTAATACTCATGCAATGTCAAATGTAATACAATAAGCACCATCTCCAAGCACAGAACAAGCAATCTAAATTTGTGACAGTTGTAGACAAAACTTGAACGTCATTTTTGGTGTTCAAAGGTATTTTAGAAAGAGATTAATCACCATACAGTTATATTGAGGAAAAATAATATGTAACACAAGTGCCTATCAGCACATGGTAAACTAACCCAGGATCTGTATCTTGTCTGCATATATTCTCTGAACAAACTGCGACAGTTTATGATTCAGCGATTTTATGTTGGTGTCAGAATCATTTATGCTGCTTAAGTGTGACAACATGACAGTATAGTTTAATGGGATGGTATGTTCCATCAGACGGGGCGTAAACATGCCAGCACTTTAGCCGGATTATTTTAACCACTTGATTTGGGGATAAAGTAAGGGCACATGGGGCAAAGCATCAGCCGTAATCCCTCGTTGCATAACAAAATGTTTGTGTAAGTACAGTAGGTCAAAGTTGACAAAGATCACTTTAATTTGTGATGGGTGTTTAATTTTGGCCCTAATAATTTTATTTCTTAAATTAAATAAAAGCATATATAGTAAAGTCTCCCTTGTCTCATCAATAACAGCCAAATATTCGTAGCTTGTAATTATCCGTCCATGAGCCAAATCAGCATTTTCATGTTTCTGTTTTGTTTTTGTTTGTTCGGCAGGTTTCTTTATATTTGTGTTCCACTGTGCCGTGAAGGAAAACGTAAGGAGACAGTGGAGAACGTACCTGTGCTGCGGCAGGATGAGACTAGCAGAAAACTCTGGTTAGTGATGTTTAATGGCCTGTACTAACATCTTGACATGATTCACTCTCTCTGAATGTATGCTTTGTGACATCTAACAGCCTTTTATTTTCCCCATGCCCATTCAATTTTAGGATGAATGATTATGAAAATGAATTTGACTCTATAAGTTCATATTATAACATTCATATTTTTGCAGATTGGAGTCGCACTGCAACACAGAAGACCATGAAGAAGTCATCAGTGACCAGACTAACACCTGAACGTTCATCAAAGCAGTCCAACAACTCTTCCAGCTCCTCTTTCCTCGTCACCGACTCCACAGAGCATCTTAACGGCATCAGTAAGTAAACACAGATAATGTACCTGAGTGAATTAGATTCTCAATCAGACTCATCTGAATGGTTCCTGAAAGTCTGAAAATGAAATTCAAATCTAACCTAAATTTGGTCAGACATGAGTTCATGTTAACATGTAAAAGGGGAAAAATTATGCACTCCGTTGTCCGGTACAAAATAACAGAGTTCTGTGTTTCAGACGGCCCATTTGAAGACAGAGCGATCACAGCCGACGAGGAGCCGGGCAGAGACGTGATCTTCAATGAGTTCAACAGGCAGCGCAGAAGTCATCAAGCATCCTGATAGTTGGACAAAACAGACTCCTATTTTGAAGTATTTGTACATAATGTAAATGTATAAGGTAATTTATGCACAATGTATGAACCTCACATTTCTAAATGACTTGTTATGGGCCATGGAAAAACAATGACACTCATTTGTCAAATGTTTTTGCACAAATAACCTAAACATGTATTTTTTTGTCACTGTATAAAAATATATTAATATTTTCTCATGCCCAGAGTATTCTGAAATTATTGTCAAGCAACTTCACAAGAAGTAGTTCATAGAATCATAAGTTTGTTGCTGTAACTCAACATGAATACACCAATATGTGCTGCAGATGAACCCTGGATCAAACAACAGAGTAGAGAGTTAATGAAATTCCTCAGCTGCAAAGCATTGCCTTAGGACTTTTCTGACTCAAACGCATCAACATGTCTCCTGGAAAAAAACAGGCCTGTTTGCTCCGACAGGCAACAAATCACGCAGAATAATTAGAGAAAGACCAGGCAGTCTGTGCTGGCCTACACCCTGGTCTGACGAGGAAAAAAATATGAAACACCAGTGTGTCATGGGCGTGGAGCTGTGTCAACCCTGTTTTACTCTCCCTTACATTTTTGTTTTTGATTCTCTGAGTCTTTTGATGTTGTTGAGCAGTTGTGCTTCAAAATAAAAACAGCTGAGAGCATATCCCCAAAAACACTTTAATTGTGATGTTCACAAAAATTACCTCAGTGGGACAAAACAGCATTTAGTGAAATCATAGAGAATAAATAAATGTAACTCAGTCCCACAGAGTTTATCAACTGTAAACGTGCTGTGTACTGTATATGCAAGCTACATTCACCGCCCTTTACATGCACCTAACACAGTCTTAAAAAACTTAAAATATATCAGGAGAAATCAAAGGTGCTAATAAAACATGACATATTAACAGCACAAGCACAGAGGTGGCATTAAAGTGGTGGAATCGTTTCCCTTTTAAAACACGTGGACTCACACTCTGAGTCTCACTGGACATGGTCACATCGCCGTGAAACAACCTGAAAGAATCAAATCACATTTGAGAGGCAGTAACAAAAACAGAGCTTAAAAAGCATCTCAGTTCAGCTGTGCTGAGCCCAAAGATTGCCCTATCACACCATCTGAGCTCATAACTCAGAGAACAGAGTAAACCAAAAGAAAACAAGAGAACACACACCTCCTGTGAGGAGCTCAAACATCTAACACTTCCCTCAACATACATGCAAATGGACATTCCAAATCAAGTAACACAATCGAAATACAACCGAGAAGTTGTAGCAAACAACGGTAAAACGCAACTAAAACAGGGAGGGAGACAGAGAGTGGAGCATCATGGTCAAATGGGTTAAAAGAGAGAGGAGAATAAAACTGTCTTTGTGCCGTTAACGATGTGTTCAGACTGATTCCAGAAAAGTTTAAAATTACAGGCTTTTGGAAAACAAGTCCAGGCTTGTTTACCAAAAACAGCCACTTTCAGTCCATATGTTGGCTGTATTTCTTCTTTCTTTTTTTATTTCTGCGAACCCACTCTCGACAAAGCTCTTTAGTTGCCTTTCATTCCACATCTGGTTCAGTCTGAACCCATCTTTAAGGCAACAACAGAAATGGGAGGAGCTTCACATTCCAGCCGCTGGGGATTCAAGCAGAGAAAACTGGAGCTCTTTACTTCTTCCACACAGTGTAGAAAACCCATCTGACACAGTTCAATTAAGGACTTCACACACCCCAAAAGGCATAATACTAAAAATATAATGTTGATTATTCATGAAAGAAAATTACCAAAACAAAGCTTGACAAGACTAGACCAAGAAGTCTTTTAATGGTCAGACAAGTTGTTAAAAACAAATAGATAACCCAGTAAGTAATTTAGGTAAAGACCAGGTCTCAAAAACATTATCTGCTCACTTCATCAGAAGGTAACTTTTTAATATAAAAATTTCTTTTGAGGTTTTCAAAAAAAATGATGTAAAAAAATTCAGCAAACCGAATGAGGCTAACATATTTGTTTCTTAGTGGAATTATAACACTGATAAAACGTGAATGTGAATAAAGGATACAGTTCCAGGTAGGAGGGCACACACACCACCTCTTTGGAGAAGCCCACAGGACACGAGAGTTTTCCCAGCTGCTCCTCGTACAGACCCAGTGCCTCTGTCAGATTCACACTGTTTCCCTGGTGGAGCAGAAACAGAAGTAATAAATGTATCAAGACATACAAACTGTAACTAATTATTACTATTATCCTTTTGAATGACACCAGTGCCGGTTGTTCTTGGCTCATCTTCTTTGTTAAAATAAATCTATTTTAACGGATGAAGCACTGATTAAAGAAAGCACAACACTCAAGAAAAGTCAAAAGGATACTTAAGTTTCAGATGAAAAATAGGTAAAGCTAGTTATTTGACCCCAAAAAGTATGTTTTATATTATCAATGCCATTACTAAAAAGTTCAAAGAACAGAGGGACTCACCTGTGTGAAATATTTCCCATTCGGATGCAGGACTTTAATAGACAGGTCCAAGATTAGACGCAGGAACTCCCATGTAGAGTCTACACCAAGCAGTCGGCAGATTAATAGAAAGTTAAACAGTAAATCTCTGAATAGACAAGATTAATACAATTTGTAAAAAATACTCAGAGGTAATTAAGGGAGAGACCTTCTTCTGGCTCTGTGGATATTGGGACTGCGGTGAGGTCATTAATTACATAATCAAACATCCTTCCCTCCTGGACATACTTCTTCAGCACGGGCACACAGTCCTCAACTAGTATCTGTAATGAAGGACAAATCTAGGATCAAAATACACAACGTTTAACACCCTATAAATGGCAACTGTTATAGAGGTGACTATTAAATTTATGTTTATTCATCACTGAGTTTGATTTCAGGTTTTCTGGATCCACAAGCCTGCCTCACTTTTAAACTGGGTCAGAAAAACAAAAACATGGTAATCTAATAGACATATCAACATATTTCAGGACAAAAGATCATCAGATCAAAACCTGCCAAAAGCATCCTGAATATTAATCAGCCAGGTCATATAAAAAAACAGACAAAGAGTCAAAATTTCTTAAGGTGCTGAGAGAGAAAAAAAAGTTTACGATGAGTGCAAAGATCTGAGCTGGAAAAAAAACAAAGGTTTAAAGCGCTTCCTTCTTGTACAAAGCAGCACATCAAACTTGTTTGCTGTTTTTGTCCTAAAGGCACAGAAGTTGTAGGTTGCCATGAAAAATCTCTTCCTGTTGTTTATTGACAATCAATTACTCACACACTGTAAATCTTTTTGAAATACACACAGAGGCTGTTTTAGCAGTGCTCTGGTAACTCATTCTGTTTGATACCTACCCACTGGACTGGTTATAGATTATATCAATGATAGTACAAGAAAAATCAGCTGTTTGCTTTTGTTCATCACATAGAAGCACAAGAATTAATTTCAGTTTCGTAACCAGCTTAAAACAATACACAAGGGCTTTAATTCAGCCCCTTAAAAACACTATGAATTAGCAAAACTCATCTTTTTTTTCAGAACTCACTTGGTAGCAGTCTCCTTCTAGGCTGTCAAGGACACTTCCACAAGTTACTCTCATGTGTGCTTTGCACCCATCTATCACCTTCTGGTCAATGTGAAGGGTTTCATTAAGGAAGCATTGATCAGGAGAGGAAGAAAATCAAACTCAATTTCTTTCAAAAAAGAAAGGTCAAAAAAGAAGGACACAATAAAAAAGCAAAGAAACGTTTTTCAGAGGCCATGAAGGATATTTCCAACATGGTGATCATCTTTGGTTTTTGTTTGACCACCTCGGCAAGGATTCCTCCGTCACCTCCTCCTAAGATAAGCACCTCCTTTCCAGCGTAATTCTCTTTACCCCCTCCTATGATGGCTTGGGTGTAGGCTAAGTCACTCTCTGCCAGATCTGCAGGGGAAAAAACACTTCTTAAAAAGAATCTAATACCAACGATACTAAAAAGTTTGTTTGCTCTGTTTTATCAGGTACACAATACATCCAAGGGTATTTATGCACCTCTTGTCATTTACAGGTGATATATTCATTTAACTTGAATGTCACATTAACAGATTTGCCATTGTGCATATCAACTGTGTGGTATCTTGTATCTGGAGATCCTGAACATGTTTCATGTCGGGTTGTCTGATTATAGTTCACTTACTAACGTCTCCATTGAGTACAAGGATATTCCCAAACTGCTTCGAGTGCATTATCTTAATATTTTGGTAAGCAGAATCTTCTTCGTAAACCACCCGATCGAAGTCATACTCCACCAGTCTGCCGTCCGCTGTAGGCCAGTACCGGTCAACTTTTGCTCCTCTTACAAGGGCTGGTAGTCTGGAAATAAAATCAGTAAATAATGTCACGTGTTAATCTAACTGCGACATGTGAACTACAGGAAGTATGACTGTTATTTTCCAACAAAATCATTAAGACCCTAAAATTTCCAGAAACTGACCTTTTAATCCTCGTAATATTGCCATTTGAAAGAACTTTCAGTTTCTTTTCCAGTGCATTTAAAAGCTGTAGAGACACAAATGAGTCACAGTGTGAGAAGCTATTTTAAGAATCTACTTCCACATCAAAACAGAGGAAGTCCTCAATGTTGCTCTCATTTTCTTTCCTTGCATGTGTGTGTCTCTCTCTCTCAGTCTATACTTGTTATCCATGAGCATTTCTGTATCGAGGGTGTTGTTGTCTATATCAAAGTGCATGTCTGGGCACCAGAGGTATGTTCAGGCAATAATGATAGCCACTCACCCTCCTCTTACATGTCTGTCACATATCTAAAAGCTATTTAAAGCACTATTATCAGCATGCCCTTGATGATAGATTAAATGTCACCTGGATCCACCGGACAGGTAGTTCACAGGATGTAAAGGGAGAAAAATAGGAAAACTAACTTTGATAGAGAATATTCCAAAAGATTTACAAAAACAAAGCTTACATTGTCTAGCTGGGCAATGTCATCTTCTTCATAACACTGCAGATCGATGGTGATCAACCCATGGGAGTGCACACGCAGAATGGCAAACCTGTTAGATAAAACAGAAAAGACAAAGATATATAGAATAAAATAGAATGTATTCTATCAAATCCTGAGGGAAATACAGGATTTAGAACCCTTTTTCTGGTTCTGTAACTATAAAAGTTTTAATTTGAATATTTTTACATCCACCACACCTCTCCTGCTATGATACACTTCATGAGTCACTGTGTGTTGAAATGTTTGGAGCATTCAGACACACAGCAGACCACAAGAGTGGTTAAACAAGTTTGACAAACTCAGCGTTTCTAACACGTTGATGATTCCTGTCAGGGCAGCAGAAGTATAATAACGACCACGTTTGACACTTTTCTGAAGCCATTTTCTATGATCAAAGCTGAGATAATCTCTCATCACTCTCTGAGAATGTGCAGCACCTGACATAAGATGTGCTGTTACATTAAATGAAAAAGTTAAACCTTTGTTGCTATTTGAAGGATAAATTAGTTCACTGATAAAATTTTGGAGTGCTTAATGGTAGTATGGATTTTTCAGAATACACGTATACCAACGCAACCCCTTCATGTGATGAAAACTCTTTGGCTCATGATATATTAAGTATGCTCTGGTCAGGACAGTAAAACCAAGACTGGATGGTGTGTCATTTCAAAGTGTTTTCATCCACTGTCTCTCTTCACTTTGGTATCTCCTGATTTACATTACTACATGAGGCAGTTTTGGCTCACATGATAAGTTAAATGTTTTGGAATGTGATTATATAACTCAAGCAGTTGGCCTCTGCCTCAATCAAGTGACATAAATGAGTGAACGTCACCTTAAATTATCCGTGAAATTTCGACAATTTTATTTAAAAAATAAAAAAAATAAATAAAAAATGATAACATCAAAATGTTTGTCTTACCTGCCATTCTTTCCTACAAAAGTAGCAAGGTATCCATGGCCATCTGAGTCATGGACAGTCTCTGTCATTTCCTGCTCGTGAAATATGGAAAGTAGACCAGGAACTGTTGAAGCAGTGTCAGCTGGAAGGAAACGAAAAAAAAAAGAACAAAATAAAACGTTTCACTCTTTATGTGGAGATAAAATAACTCAGATCTTTTTCTTGTTGGATACAATTTAATGTTTCACTGAATGTTCAGATGCATCAGTTTACTCTAATGTGTTTTTACACAATAATTCACACTAGAGAGTGACAGGGGGGCTTTACTCCATTAGGGTTGAAATGGAAGCAGCCCCTGAGTTGTGTATATTATCACTAGCTTTAAACTGGTGAGTTGAGACAAGACCATAGTGCTCTACACTTCCAATCTTAATGTCACATGAACATAATACAATCAGAAAAACCCCTGCAAACAGCAGCCTGAGTGTTTTTCAGCCAAGTCGCACAGAAACTGAGTCAAAATTCTGATGAGGTGCAGACAGAAATTAAAAAAGTTAACAATGTGTGAAAAGTCCGAAAGTATAAAGAAAAAAGTCAAATGTTTTCTGTGCAGGTGTAGTACTTCATGGAGGTTACTGTTCAGCTAACATCAAGGTGGAGGGGGGTTCAATAAAGTTATTTTCACAATCTGTTTTTTATGCCAATTCACTGTATTATACAATCTTAGTCCATACATAACAACAAAGTACAAAGAAAATATAACTGTCAAGACCAACACATGGAGTTCTTTTCATTGCAACTTAACTATATAGCATACATTGTTGCAGCCATTCTGTAGGAAAACGCTAAAACCTGTCCCTCCTGGAATCTGAACTTGCCTGAACTACGACTCACAGTTACTGCTGTATTGCATAAGAAGTGAGTTAAAAACATTTAGGATGAGTGACTGAACTCAATCCAGCTGCATGTTTTCTATTAACTCAACTTCACAAAACACCCAAAGGCTAAAAGTGTTTTAATCTAGAGGAATGAGGTGGAAAACTCTGAGGCTTGTTGATCCTATTTTTAGTCAAAGGGAAATGCACAAATCATTTACACTCTTAAAAGTGAGGCAACGTTTAAAGGAGCTTAAAATTTAGACCTGCTCACAATCATTTGTTTTTGCTGCAGATAACTGGCCTCAATTGTGTCACATTATAGTTATAAATAAACATAAGATCACAGCCATTTCAAACTGGCTAATTTGTTAATGTTCTGGGCTGACCCATTTATCCTTTTCTGATCAAAATTGCAACTTCAGTCAACATGACCATGTGATCCCCTGACCTGAGGTTTTTTGCAGCTCTCCTGGTTGATCCACGATCTGTTGTGTCAACTCTTCTACACATACACTGTCTCCCTACCATCCTGCCAAGCTCACTGATGACATACACGTGCTGCTCATGGACAGGTAACACTAAAAAAACAGCATTAACCTGTTCCTTGTGGTTTCTAGCATTATCATGTTTTGAAATGAAACATTCTGGGGTTTTTTAGTTGTTTTGTATCTTGTTGAACTTTTTTAATTTAACACGTTGAGGATTTTTTTTAACTACATTTTTTAAAAGTTGTAGGTCAAAGGTGGTTACTGTAGTTGTTATAAGTTCTAATGCTGTTTTACAAATACATTTGGAAGCAATTCTTACCCACAGTTTTCATCTTTGTCTTAATGTTTCAGTGGGATGACGAAATTTTCTGTCAAATGTGTAAATGTTACTGTACATTGTGACAACTGCACAGAAACTTGATTTGAAGAAAAACTGTGAATCAAATAGATTCAAGCAACATCTGCCTGAAAAAAATGCAATTGGACATCTTTCTAAAACTGTTCAGCATTGGTTCCTATTGACATGTTTAGTTTGTAGAGTGCATTGCAACGTTATGATGTGGAGTTGAGAGCAGTTCAGTGCAGACTGCAAAATTAACAAAGGATTCGAAATATTATTATGCTACCAGTGTGTAACAACTACAAAACTTGGAAGATTTTTTTCACATGATATTATTTAATAACGGACGCGGTGTTTAGTGAATCAACCCTGCCCTTTCTGGAAATATGCAGGAAATTAATGATTATTCGCCTGTTTTTGTTTTCTGCCCCCGACGTAAAAAACTACAAAAGTGGCAGAAATGCGCCACTTCCTGTGCGACCGCGGCGCAGGACCGAGCCGGACCGTGTGCGCATTGTTAGCCGCTGTCTGTAATGTAATACTGAGCCTTTAAGTGTAATGTCTAACAACAGCCTACAGTACAAATGACATTTCAAATAGATATTTTCATGCACGGTATTATTTTGCAGCACTACATGCCAGAAAAAATAAATGTACACTCCCTTATCGGCCGTGTTTGGCTCAAACCGATGCGGTCTCTGTTTTGAAGGGCAGTTACGGACTAGCAGGTTGATGTTAGCGGGCTAGTCCGCTAAGCTAGCATGCAGCAGCCCTGGTGCAGTCAATGTAACCTGAATGCAGTGGATGTATTCTTCTGCCCGCCGCGCTCTTTTTTTACCTGCCGTAGAGAGGCTGAAGTCGAGAGTGTAATGTCGCAGTGCCATGTCTGAATGCAACCGTCATCCATGCCTGGGATAGACAGGCTGCGAGTATTTATCTGCAGAGACAGAGGGAGGGCCCTGCTACCACTGCTGCTACGAGCGCTACTACCACTTCCCACTATACTACAGCAAAGAGCAGGCGTGGCCACGGCGGTGCCGCCGGAGGGGTGTGTAGTGGTGACAGAGCAAAGAGCAGGCTCACCATGAGGTGAGAGAGTCATACCTCCGCTGCTGCTTCTGAAGAGGGCAAAGACTTGGAGAAAAATTTTTATATAGCAACACCTACATTTTAAGTCTCACTTTTACTATTTTTTAGTGAGTACATTAATTAAAGGGACTGTGGGGACTTTCTAAGGGACCTTGAAAAGTCTCATGTCTTTGCTTGATTGTGTCCAATTTAAAATTAGGTTAGCAACACTGAAATAGGTTATTTATAAATGCTTATGCCTAGCTCCCCAATCAGGTCAAACCTAAGAGGTAACCTCCGGTCTGAAAATATGAGACAATGTGGAAATGCTGCTGTTCCTTGAGCGACCACTTGAGGCTGGCTTTGGAAGTACCAGAAGTCACGAACACACCATGAACAAGCCGTTTTTAGAGCTGTATTGGCGTACAGTCAGTTACAAAAACTGTCTCTCGTCTGGATCACTAATTTCGTTAACGGCACGCACTGTACGGGGGTGAATTTCTTTCAAACTTGTCTGTTTGGAAGATAACACGATTGCCGGCTTGCCAAATCAGAGGCACAGCTTTACTTTCGCTTTCACTTTGAAAACAAGTACATCCCAACAGTTTGAGCAAGTCCTCCGGCCAGAGGAAGTCGCTGCAATCCACTACATATGGATTCTTCTCACAGTCACTTTAACATCTTACTCTACCTTGAGTGTTTTCTGATAAAAAGAAAATCCTCAGGTAATTTCCGCAGTTAGTCAGTACTGATGATATTAGTACAATGTTCCTGGACTGGTAGAGAAGTGTGTGTGAGTGTGCTTGTGTGTGTGTGTGTGTGGTCTAAGTTCAGCCCTTTGTTTTACTCTTGTATCAAGTATGTAAGGTGCTTAAAGTCTGAATGGTTGAAGTCCGAAACGCCATGGACTGGGATATAAAACTTGCACCATATTCGCAGGTCATTTACACTTCTTATCTTAAATATAGATTCTGCATGTAGGCCTAATTAATTTGGGGTTGCAGTTTTAATAACTCTAATATAAACCATGATTTTGCATCACATAGCTCTGTTTCAATGTTGATTCAAGGAAAAAGACAAATTTCCACATGATTTTAATTGTGTAAATAAAACAGACTCAAATGGTTATAACGTCATAACTCATCATATACAGTTCTTAAAAACAGTGACAAAACACACCATGTGCACAGATGTAGTTGATGCTGTGATTCAAAAGAGCCCTTTTAAGATTTGACTGCAAATCGGATGCATTTTTGTCTGCGATCTTTCAGTTTTGTGTGTTGGAAATATGTATTAAGTTGAATATGATGTATCATATTGCAAATGTCCAGAGATCATCCATGAAACAGTTACATTTAGCCTGTAAAAAGTGATTGCCTCTTTCATCAAAATAGATACTTTTAACCATAAGAATCACTAATGGTTTTAAAAATTAGTTTCTCGTGACAATGAAGATACAACAGATAGGAAAAAACAATAGAAAAATGTGTTTTGCAAGACATAACACAGAGACAATATCACAACAGAGTCTCATATATACCATGTGCGTAGACACAAACACATTTAAAATTCAGAAACACATTGAGTATTGAGCATTGACAGCGTTGGAACAGATTGTGCGTTGTGTACTCTAGCTTTAGCAATAGCACCAAACATCAGACAGACAAAGCAGGTGAACAAAGCAGATCATCAAGCATCTAATAATCCTCAGTCCTCAATAATCATGTTGTATATGAAAATTAACATCTCCATTGTTAACAGACTATGAATCCCTTACTGTCTGGCTACAGTAAAAGGTCATCAATCCTGCCTCCTTGGTGTCAACAGATGGAATGAGAATCAAACATGAAATTGTAAAATAGTGTTGATGTTTTTTTTTTTCTCTAAAGTTTATGTTCAAGTGTGTGTGTTTTTTTTAGTTAGTACTGAATTGAAAAATGTTGGCTCCTGCAGCATTCTCAACAGGATGAGCAGAGTAGGGGGGACACAACAAAAGAACACATAAAAACACTAACACAAGAGTTACTGAACTTTCTGCAACCATAAGTGTCAGTTTCAAACCAGCTGTCAACAGCAATAAACCCTTTGTATGTTTTCGTTTGTCAAATGCTTATTTTGCCAAGTGGAAAGAGTGACATCTGTCTCAAAGCTAAAACAGCCTGAATGCTTGTAGAAGCACAGAGGTGTAGTGTCCACTTAATGTATAGTCAAAGGGTGTGACCAAAGAGCAGAGCTTAAAAAGTGACTGGCTGTCAATACAACCTTAAAAAAAGCCTCTGCTTACTGTTGTTTTTTTACAGCTCATACCCACTCTTTGGGCCTCATACTTTTGTCTTTCTGTCAAATTATGATAAAACATCAGCTAAATTTTCAGCTGTATGTATTCAAAACCTCTTTGTCTAGTACATTGTTAGAAAGTAAATGCACCACAATCAAAAGCATCAAAATCTGAATCTCCCACTTCAAAGTCGAAGCTGTTGTAATGAGGAGAGTCTAGTGCAGGGCCACAGGTGTGGTACGCTCCTGCTGGTCCCATGCCCGTGAAATCGGTGTTGAGTGGCATGTCAGGACCTTTGGCTTCAAGATTAGTGAGCGAGCATGTGCCCAGGTACCCCATAGCAGAGGAGGCAGCTGCTCCTCCCATCAGCAGGTACACCGCCTTCGCTGTTTGGGCGTTACTGATGGTGCCATGACGCAGACACCCAACAGCATGTGCACCTCCTCGATAGTTTTTCAACCGTGGGGAATTCCTTCCTGCAAAAAATATGTACATACATTCAAAAACATAAACATGGGTCTAATAAAGAAATCACCTACCTGCCAGGTAAAAACCAGATAATTCTGGAGAAAATTTAAATGTCAAAAAAGAACATGTCCTCGGCTGACCTTTCTCCTTGGGTGAAGCACCAGCCATGGGCCCTGGGGAGGGGGCTTCTGTGTCACTAACTGGAGGTGTTGGTGGATCTTTTTCCAAGATTTGTTCAGGCACCAAATCCTTGAGGGTAATGTGTGGTGGAATCACCTGATGCCTCTTACATGGACTGAGAGGTGATGAGATACTCTGAAGAAACAGAATAGAAAAAAAATATGTGATTTGGTTTGTACACATTAAAAAAAAAATCAATATATTAATAGTTAAGTTACTCCTTTGAACTCACCTTTTTTACCTTTTTCAGTGTATTCACCCATTGACTGAAAAGTGTAAGATATGAGAGTTATTTTCATTGAGTGAGACTGTTCAAGTAAAACATCTGAAGTATTTGTAAAAACATTAGGTTGCAGGACAGGAATGCATAGTATTGTTATTTTTTCCTGTTAGTTTGGTTTTAACCATTTGTGTTTGTTACTTCCTTATAACTAATCTTAATTTAGCATTGCATTAAGACCAGAGCATGTGGAGTAATAGCCTCTTTTGCTCAATATAGCTTTCTATTTGTTTGTTTATTTGTGAAGCGATGTTTTTTCAATGCTCTTTTATGAGTTTTTTTTCCAAGTTTAAACCACAACAGTCTCATCAATGAGAAAATGAATAAAGCTAAAATATAAGTAATAACAACAAAATTTAGGTACCCCTCACACAGACACTCAAATGTATATTTATAAACAAGTATGTGTGTTTATGTGTATGCTCAATACTAATTGAAAAAAAAAAACATATTAGAACAAATATGACTTTTGTTGACACTATCTTTTTGTTCTATTGATATAAAATCATCACTAGTACAAAAAAATAAAAGAAATAGTGTTGCAGTGTTCATGGTGATTGTTGCTGGGTACTTACTTTCTTGATAATTTATTATTTACTCTTTTTTCAGAGTAAAGAATATTAAAATGTAACAATTGAAATTTCACATAAAAAGTTATGAAACTACATGACTAAAGTGTGGTTATGAAACAAGAAAAAATTACGTAGTCCAGGATTAAGCCACATTATTTTGAGAACAAAATTGTGACTTTAGAAGTATAACATCATTAAATAAATGAGAAAATCTTTTTATGGGGCAATTGTTGGCATCTGTGCCATTTTTTAATCTTATAAAAAAAGAAAGAAAAATCTCCTAAAAAAGAAAGAATGAAATATACAAACTTTTAGCACATATGGTTTGCTATCAAGGCAGATTTGACATTTTTCTGTGACTCCTATTCATCCCCAGATGACAAAATTTAACTTAACAAGACGATGGACATCCCACGTTTTAGAGCAGCTTTTTTAGACCATGTTTTTATATCCCCCTAAGCCAATAGGCCAACTGTTTTACAGAAAAGTTACATTTTAATACTTGTAACATTAATACTTAATTCTTGAAATCTTATTTTCTTATGTTTTGGTTCTTCTTATCCTTTACTGTAAAAATCCCACTCTGCAGTTCGCACTGAAGTCTATTCTCTTTAATGCAGCTATGCTAAGATGTTTGTTTTTTAATCTCTCCAACCCTCAAAGAAATATTTTTTATATATAAACGGATGAAAACAAACAGAAACCATGACCTTAAAGTCACAGGTGGTAAGAAGACTGTATGTGAGGTGACACTACAAAGAGTTTGCACAGTAAAACAAACCTGCACTCTGCAGTGGTTTCAGTCATCAGCAGCAGGTATTTATTCTGAGGGAGGATCAGTGCAAAGCAGCAGTCTCTGCTTCCACCTGAGGGTAATTTAGGCAGGTCAAGGATCTCCTTGCCTTCCACAATTGTCTCACAACCACCCTGCAGGTGCACCAGCTGGTCAGGGGGAGAGGAAGCATCATGACACACCAGAAGGCTGCCCTCAGCTGTCAGGAGCAGGAACCTCTTTTTCCACTGTTTGAAAATAAATCCACCTGCAAGAAAGGACAAGGAACAATATTTCTTATCATAAACAGACATCAATAGCTTATTGAGAACGTTTAGCGTGGCCACATTGATCCTGATAGCAATGAGGGCAGTGCACAGCTGGATTAAAGCATAAACACTGTCATTCCATCATCCCACCAGATTAGAGGAAGTCATGTGGTTGGAGGATCAAGGGGATGTGGATGTAGGGCTCAACCAATCAGGATGTTTAGCACATTTACACGCACATCTGGATTTGATCAAGCTATAAACATTCAGCAAGAAACACATGGTAAAATGTGTTTTATTAAAGTACGTGACACTATGACAATACAAGGGCTGGTGACAAAAAATGTAAAATGATGAGCCTGAGTCCCTAATCTGTTCTTTTCATGTTTCAGATACTGATTCATGTTATGTTTTTAAAGGCTTTCAAATATGCTTTGAATATTGTATAAAATGTTTTAATATAAAAATGTGGAGATCTTAAAAAATAAACATGAATAAGGATGGTTAAATGTAATTGATTAATAGTACAGAATCAAACATCAGTAGTTTAATGCTAGCTTTATAAACAACTTGTAAGGATGTAATGTAGGAAATTGCAGAAGTATATATTACCTCAACATTTGCCATTAATCCTCATTGCATCTTTATGGTGCAGAGTGTAATGACAACCTACATACCCTTTTTTTAAAAAAGGCATAGACATATCAAACAGACATCGGGATACAGTGACATCCTGTCTTGACAGCTACACTACCATCCTACAGTCTGTCATTATAGAGACTGTCAATTTACTCTAAGCGCAACCACAGCTTAATAATGCCTGTTCAGTGAAGAAGAGTATCACCCTACCATACATCCTGAGCACCCCATGGTGGATCCCTGAGACGTTCATGTTAACAGTCGATGCAGCTCTGCCGTGTGAGCTCAGAGCGAATGTTTGACAACAGGATGAAAAGCACATGAGACTCAATGTGAGTTTTAATGCTCAGGCTTAATCCCCATTCAGCTGGGATGGTCCACAGAGCAGTTCGACAGCTTGGTATAGAAACAGGCTGAGATGAGATGTTTCACACAAACTGGTGCTGGATGCAGAAATACTATACAAAGAATAAAGATTTCCAAATGCTTTGATTAATATTTCACTTTAATATCACTTTTACAAACAAACACAGAATTAAAAGTAACAATAAATCAGTCTAACTAAACCTCTGGGACTTATTCCCTCTTCAAATCCAGATGGTGCAGAAAACAACTGTTGAGCCACGTACTTTCGTTATGTAACAACTTTATGGCAGGTTATCACTGCAGTTTAAAAACCTTTAGGCTTTTTGCCTATGAAATGCTCCCCCTGCATTTAACCGTTTTACATTATGTAAACAGCTCATTTGGGGTTTTATCAGCTCCCTTAAATCAGGTGGAAAAAATATCCAATTCAATGAGAATAGAAAGAAATAAATCATGAATACTTCAGAATCGATCAAAGATAGCAGAGATATTTAAAATGTAGCTTAACTGTTTACAGAGTGAACACAGTGGCCTCATCATCATCTTAATTAATCACAATGATCATAAGAATGAGCATCAATCAACATTACATAATAATAAAGCTGATTCTCTTACCATCACAGAACAACACATTCAAGACAATAAATAAAATAACTTAAAACCAAAAATTTCTGCTACATGATCTGAAGACAAGTAAAAAATCCATTTTGAGGCTTAAAAATCTAACAAAGTCCAAGTGACAAAAAGGCACAGAGATGCTGGTGTGACGCTGACTTCACAGCGAGCTTGTGTTAGTAAGGCAAAGTGTGAATGTGGAAGCACTTAATTGCTCTTCAGTGGAAAGGGGTATTTTCAATGCATCACATAAACTTTGACTTCATGGACAATAAATGAAACTCATTGTTAAATATCAAAAATTCCCCTAAATCTGGGAAGAAGGTGAAAATTCTCAAAATTTTACATTTCATCCTTGATATGCTGCATGAGAAGAGCTTGTCATGATTTGTCTTTTCTTGAGACTTAAAATACTTCACATTCAGGACCAAATAATTGTTTTTGAAGTGTCAGGAATGATGCTCTCAGAGAGAACATTAGTTGTTATTGTCCCTCGAAATGAATAAAGGACTTCTTAGGTTATGAAAGTTGATCCTCGTATTGTTTTCTGAAACAGTCTCCAGCAGGGAAGAAGTCCCAGCAACGCTCCTGGTACATCTTCCACACATACGACTCCTACAACAGATAATTTAAGATTTCAAACAAGAACATTGCTGTTAGTGGAAATCATATTTAAATCAATGAATAAATACACTGACAATAAATCAATATAATAGGTGAGACTGACTTGTCCAGTGTGTTCAGTCTCATCTTTGTTGATAAGGTACATCAAGAAGAACCTGAAGAGGAAGTGTATATTAATTTTTGTTACATGTTTACAATTCCCACCGTGATAAAGCAGAGGTGTACTCACATGTAATTGGCCAGGTTGTGTTCATCAAAAGTGTGCGTCTCGAAGCCATGTGGTGTTGTATCAAAGTAGTCACTCCCAATTCCACATATGAAGCATTTGGTCTACACAAAAATAAGCAATGATTACTAAAGCATAGCTGTGCACATGTTAAGAACTGCCACTTAGAGTTTTATTTTGTACCTCCATGTCTTCTTTGACCTGCTCTTGTTGGTCTCTAAGTTCTCCGAAGGCATCAATGATCAGACCTGCAGAAACATAATGATTATTGAGGTTTGTAAGCTGGTCAGAAGTTCACCTTACCTGTCTAAACTGTTCGAGTGAGTCTCAAAGAGCACCTCGCATTGTCTCAGTAAGAGATTAATCCTTTTTCCCATCAATGACATAAAAATCATATTTGAAACCAGTAGAGTACACAGAAGGGGGGGCATGCAAAATGTGCTCCAAAGTGTCCTCTTTGGAGACGAATTATGCACTAAACTGCCTTCTAAGGAGCCAAAATGTACACCAAAGTGCCCTCTTGAGAATCAAGCATGCGCTGCATTTGCCATTTTTTTCTTTCGCCTCTGCCCTTTGACATATCTGCGCACGCCACTGCATTTGATGATTAGTTGGCAAGCACTGAAAGTGTCCCCCAGAGGTTAAACAATCTCATTGCTAGGGCAATGAAGCTGCATACTATTGCTGAGACATTAATTCTAGACAGAAAATGTCTTTTGTGGTTGCCAAAATATTGTGACATAAAAATGGGGTCACAGTCCAAATAAGGTTGGGAACCTGCTCTAAAGACTGTTTCTACAAATACAGAAATAATGTCTTTACATGATAGTGTTTACCTTGAATGATGGCCAGAAGAATAACAATAACAAAGAAGAAGAATGTTATGTCAAAGACCACTCGATAAAGCTCGTATTCATCTCCAGCAGGATCCTCGATCTCATCTCCTATGCCCCCACCAGCGCGCACACCCACATACATGTGGAAAAGGTAACACTGAAAAGGAAAAGAAAGGAAAGGTGCAGCATTTGGGTAGAAGTGCAATCACTTTATGTGCCACATATTAAGACACGCAGTGACTTACGGTCATCATGTCATCACATTTCATATCTGGTTCATCTTCATCCTCACTCTTGTTGTAAAACTTGCGGAAGAAATTGAAGGCGACGACAGTGTAGAGGTAAACCACCACAGCCAACAAGCCCACCGTCATCATGAGCTAGCACAAAAACAGAGGACTCAGAGTTAGTATAGTTAATCAGTTTGGAGCAGTAATTGTGCTGCAGCGTTTTCCTGCTCTTGCCTGTTTGCCGTTGTGTGTGACTGAGGACAGGATGGTGCGTAAGGTCTTGACACCCATCGCAATGTCCAGCAAGTGACAAGCGAAGAAGAAATTGTTGTAATGTCCAAGCAGAGACATTATCAGGTACCAACAGAGATAAAGGAAAGTCTGAAATGAAACATAAAGACGGTTACTTTTATTCTTGGAGGTGAGCTTCAGAGTGTGGTGTTTCATATTGTGCAGTTTTAGTTTGCTTACACCGTCTGTGAACACAACACCAAACTTCCAGATCTGGTACTTGATGTCAATGGAGGTCACCCTGAAACCATAATTTAATTTTAGTATTATCAATTAAATGCTGACATGAAATATCAACATCGCACATATTTGTTAAGCTAACATTAACTTTACCATGTAAACATTGAGCTGTCTGGCTCCTCCTGCTTCTTCTCATGTTGTTGACTGACATCCAGGGAGGCTAAATCCACACCTAGAAGTTCAGCAATTCTCTCTCTGCCATAAATATCTCCGTATTTATCCAGAACCTGCACACAGGGACAGAATGAAACATCAAAGTTGTCTTTAGAGTTTTTTAAATGCTGCATAAAAAATTGACCACAACTTACCTTTCTCTTTACAAACTTATCCCAGTAGTTGTTTGGAAAAGAGCTGTGAAGAAAGGCAAAACAATTTCATATTCAAGGAAGGAAGTTACCCTGTATAGTTGGAAAATAGTTTGCCCAAACTTAATCTCATCGCTGGAGTTTGTTGTCTTTAGTAGGAGATGACAAGCTTTTCAATGTTGACCTACGGTGTGTTCAGAACCAGTCGATCCCATTGGCCTTTAATGTCATCATCCTCTGGCTGCTCTGTTATGTAGAGTCCATCAAACTCCAACTTTCTGGCAAGTTCTTTCTCCCTTTTGAAGATCACCAATGGAATCTGGAAAAAATAGTAGCGTTAAATAGTAATGTGAAACTCTAAACTTTCACCCCAATTGGCTTTTTTTGGTGTCTCTGTCGTACCTTCAGGCAGTTGTAGCCGATGATACAGATGAAAGAGATCACTGTGTGTAAGGCAGCGAGGAAGGCCATTGTGGGCTGCATGTATCCAGTGCTTTCCTCTAAATAGAAATAAACTGGAACATAGTCTTCATCCTCATCACCTCCTTCATCCATCCCAGACCCTTCTTCACCCTCTTCAGCTGAGCCTTCAAACAAACCAGAGCCTTCAAAGAGACCACTTCCCTCTGAAAACCCAGAGCCCTCCACCTCATCGCCTTCAGGTGGGGTTTCAGACACCTCAACGAAACAAACACAGACACAAGATTTTAGACTGAGGTAGAAAACGAATAACCGACGTCCGTCAAAATCAAATACAAAACTATCTGATTACCTTATAGAACAACAGGATGAAGTTCAGGGCAAATGCAAGGAACAGTGCCAAGAAGCGCAGGTTGTAGAAGTTTCTGGAGAGGTAGTTCTACACAAAATGGATATTTTCTGCTGGTGAGTATGTTTTTAAGCACGGATTGACACTAAAATATGTAAGCAAATCAAATCTGTGATTTACCATGAATTTATTTCTCTGGGTTTCCAGCTCAGTCCAGATTTGGAAACCTCCTTCTTTTTCTGGCTTCTTTTTCTTCTTCTTTGCTGCTGCTTTTGGCTCTTCTGGCTGTTCTTCCTCTTTACTTGGTGTATCTTTTTCTGTTTTCTCCCCAGTTTCAACCCTGTTATAATTAAATAGGAGTGTTATTTAATATCAGCTTTGAATGAGCAGCTGAAAACGTTTGTGTTGCACCAGGCAGATGTGCAAGCCATATGTTTCACTCTTTCTTTCTATGTCTCAATTTCTTCATTTCTTGTGCTGTAATTACTGTTTCTACACTGCAGTTAAATGCACTGTTGACAATAGCACATATAAGACTCAAGCCTCTTACTCCGCCTTTTCTGGCTCTGGGGGAGGTTCAGGTACAGGAATAGGTTCAGGTGGTTTCTGGCTTGCATCAGCTTCTTCTGGTGGCTGTGACAAAAACATCATTAAACATTACAGCCAACAACTCTTCAACCTCCCCTCTTTTTTTGAAAATTAAGTTGAAGCCCTTTTAAATTGATAAATATCCTGTACAAGATTCAGGGATACAATTAAGCCAAATTAATTGTATCCCTGTATGTTTTTATTCACCAAAGGTTTTAAACACTCACCATTTTTCTCTTTGTTATTGGAGTCCCTTCAGGAGTTGGAGGTTCAACAGTTGCTTCAACACCCATGTCTCCAAGTCCACCTGGAGCGTCAACACCCGGGACTCTCCCACCCTCTTTTTCCTGGGTATCCTCCTCTTCTTCCTCTCCACTTCCCGTCTCCCCAGTGTCTGTTACACCTCCCGTGTCTTGTTCTTCTCCCGTCCCCGGCTCTCCTGGTACATCTCCGTGCACATCATCCTGTGTGGGATCTGGCATGCTTGCTAGAATCTCAGTCACTGTGATATTTTTTGCCCCCTCAACCAAACCGCCTCCAAACAGAGTTTGCCAGATGATCATAAAGAATCCTTTGCACACATTGTAAATAAAGTGCAGTATACTCATGAGGATGGTCCAGAAAAATGTGGACAAAGCAACAACAATCTCTTTGATGGTCATCTTTCTCACCCTGCGGTATTGTCTGCGAAGGTTACGGAAGGTGAAAATACTGAGGAAGCTCAACAAGCTGTTGATGAAGTCTGCAAAGGCAGAGCTGGATTCAGGCTGCCCTTCCTCTCCAGTACTGTCTTCATCACCGCCACCATTTGCCCCTCCACCTGCTCCTGCCTCACCCCCACCTTCCTCTGCCTCATCATCTTCCACTCCCTTCTCCTCTTCCTCTTGCTCTGAGATTTGTGAGGCTATATTCATCTCAAAGATTGTGTCCTCGCAGAAGTTGACAAACATTTCCATCTTCTCTGACTCCCCGCCCTCATTGACAACATCAAAGATAAACTGTCGTTTTGACTCTCGGACTTGGGGCATCTCCCACTGTCTACGGTTTACTTCACTGATTTCAAAGTAGATTCGCTCAATCTTTCTGCTGGCGCCCATTATTTCAATGCGTCCAAGGAAGGGGCGGAAGTAGTTGAGCACACTCTCAGCTTGTTCAAGGAAATTTTGAAGCCTGGTGTCATGGGGGACGTGCTCAGACAGGTTGGTAAGCAGCACTGCGATGTTGAACCCGATGTCCTTAGCAGGTTCCTGGAAGCGGTTGGCAAACTCTTCGTAGTGGATCATGTCATTCTCATCTGCCTCAGAGCAGGACAGAAGAAACTGGATCTCTGAGGGAGAGTACTGTTTCTGACTGTCCATGGCCTTCTGGAAGTCTTTCTTGGAGATGAGCCCTCGAGGGTCGGTGACGTAATCACGGAAAGCGTCTGACGCCACAATGTCTTTGAGTTTGAGGAACATGTCAAAGAATTTGAGGATCATCTCCACGTTGCTGGAGGACTCCACTAACATGTCAACCATCTGGCGGGCGATTGTGCCATTCACCACATTCCCTAAACAGCACATTGTGAAAATTAAACAGAGGTTTAGAAATAACAAAACAATACAGGATTTGGACCAAAAAGCTGCTAAAGCTCTTTTACCCTCTAACAGTGAGAGTAACATCACAACCATGTCCTTCTGCAGGTCGAGGAGCTCCTTGAGCAGCCCGATCTGGCTGGAGTCCTGTGACCATTAAAAGATGGGAAAGAACTTACAGTAATGAAAACAGGTGGAATATCACTGTAAAAATGGTTTACATGTGTCCATAGTGATCAGTTACAATTCAGAGCCATCACTTATTATCCATGATTGCAAAAACAAGTTAAATGTCCAAACTCTCATGCTAAGAGAATTTGAAAAATGGTAACATTTTTTTTACATAAATTTCCACTTTCAACACATTACCTAAATGGTGAAAAATTGGCCATGTAAAAATTTAAAAAAGAGACAATAGGTTAAATGCCAGCTCTGTCTCTATTAAAAGTGGATAAATCTTCATAACAGTGAGCATTAGAAGTCACAGCTCAAAACTTCATGGGAAAGAATCAACATATTTGCTTGTAACAACAAAAAAAATAAAAGGTGGCATCTTTGACACTGTAGTCTCAACCTGTAAACCAAGAAAGTCTACAGGTTTGATTTTCTAACCAACTATTTCAAAATTCAATTCATAAATCCTTTTGTCTGATTAACAAGAACTCTGAAAATACAGACATATTTTTTATTGAGTAGCTGTGGTGTATGCCACTGGCAATAAGTTCTTGTCTTGGGCATCCTCTTACTTTTAACTGTTATTTCACATTAAAATGAACTCAATTTGACCCTGACAGGAAATTAGCCCTGTGGCTTGGCAAAGATAAAATAGTACATTTCTGAATATGTCAGGGACTGCTATGAACCGTAACAGAATTTCGATTGGAGGATGAATTGAATTCCATGAAAAACATGGATAATAGACAAACTGTATGTACACAGTTTATATGTAAACAATTAGAGTAAACTTGTGTTTTATTAATTTTTAAATGGTGTTATTATCAGAGCATCAAATAAGACACAAAGCAACACAAAACAGTTAAGAGCACATGCCCTCAGGTTAGTCATTAGTGAGAGTAAATGGCACCAGGGTGGTTATTCTAGTTAAATGTGTGCAAACAGAATGGATCTCACATTAAAATGTAAATTCCAACATAAAATAATATTGCATTAAAGTGTATACTCCAACAGTGGAGGTTAAAATTCAGTCCTTCTCTTGGGAAGTTTTATACCCACCTGCTTCTTTGTTTTCAGACAAAAATTGGTTTGGCCAAAACAACTTTGATATTACATCCAAGCACTGGTGCGTAGGAAGGCAAAAGTGCAAAACTATAGTGCATAGTTGAACTGTAGCACCTTGAGATTTAAGTCAGGACCTCAACTAATACCTGATAAAACAAATAAAACCTCAAACTGGTGAATGTTTTAAAAATGCTGAGGGGTTTATCCAGTTTTGATTTAGTATGCCTGAGAAATAGCCGGCAATAAGGGGTAAATACAGACTAAAGACATATTAGTTACGCTGAATATCTTCACTGAAATTCTCATAGCTGCATGATTTATGAGGAAAAAGTCAAAAAAATCCATCTGAAGAAATGTTACCCAAAATCTGCCAAAAACAATGCATCAACATTTCGCAAAAGTTGGGAAGGGACAAGTGTCCCCAGAAAACCCTATGGATAGTAACCCAACCACTCGACCTTCACTGGAAAGTGACCCCTCACCTTGCTTCAAAGACCAGCCTGACTTTCCCTTTTCTGTTCAAGATGGCCCAGCTCTAATAAATCCCCTTCACAGGAGCTGCACAGAAAGGCAACACCTGCTTTTGCTAACAATAACTCTGGGTACATGAAACACAAACTCTCCAGCAAGGACGAACCAAAGCTTGTGCAGGAGGTTGAGCATTTCCAACTCAATACAATTTGACTCGCTCAGACGCACACAACTATTGTTCCAGACCGAAGTCTTGAAGAGGGGCCAGCGTCCCATCCTTAGAATTAAACAGAGTGAGAAATGAGATCATTATGAACTCAAGTTCATCCTATTTCCCCATTGAAAGCAGGTGGGTATAGAACAACCTGATAAGGGAAACAAACGTTGAATAAATTATAAACTAGTAAACACAATATCACATCAATAGATAAATAAAATGGATACATACTTTACCCTGCATTGACCATGTGGAAGACAGTTTGAATAATACATAAATTATTCAGTAGTAAAAAACATTTTGACATTTTCAAAGACTCCTTTATGTTACACATGTTTTCTTCATTTCTTCATTCTGTTTGACAGTAAAACAATGTTTGGGCTGCCCTCAATATACATAATAAATTAAATATATTTTTTCACATATTTATTTCACGTACTACAAAAAGATATTGGTTTACTTCTTTTATTTACACATGTAAAATATCCTGTTCTCTGGTTGACCGTCTCAAATATGTTGGCTGCAAAGCAGAACAGTTGATACTTATTAGAATATCAGGTCAAGAAGGACAGCGCACAGGAAAGTACACTGCATCCGGAAAGTATTCACATTTAGTCATGTTACAGCCTCTTTCCAAAATGGAATAAATCAATTTTTCCTCTAAATCTGCATACAAAATCCCATAATAATAATAATAATAATAATAATAATAATAATAATAATAATAATAATAATAAAGGTTAAAAAAGAAAAGAGAGAGATTTTTTTTTTTGGTAAATTTTTGCAAATTAAAAAAAAAAGAAAAAAAAAAGAAGCTGCAGCCAAAGGTGCATCACCAAAGTGTTGAGCAGAGGCTGTGAATGCTTATGTAAATACAATGTCTTTGTTTTCTTTTGTTAATAAATTTGCAAAAATAATATAAAAAATCTTTTACAGAGCATCATTATGGGGTTTTGTGTGTAAAAGTCAGAGGAAAAAATGAATATATTCCAGTTTGGAAAGAAGCTGTGACATAACAAAATGTGGATAAAGGGAAGCTCTGTGGACACTTTTCGGATGCACTGTAACTGTGTGTTAGGTTTTTCATGTGTGTCAGCGTATGCGGAGCTGGATGAAAGGTGGCTGGGCTGTTCATGTGTGATTAAAGGGCGATGCATGCAAAAGTTATGCTTACAGGTTTGAAATCATCCTCAGTCAACTGAAGAGGATGACTGCACTACAGCGAGAGCAAAGTCATATGATTTCCCCTGAAGTATTTTAGCCTTTTGTTTGTAGACACTGTTTTTTATATAACTTGAAATCAAATTACTTCTTCTCTTTGACCTCACATCCAGCAGGTTTGATCAATAGTAATCCTACGAATAGGACTATAAATATGTTTATCAGTTCGTATCAAACATTTTGACATTCTGGCTTGTCATTGTGGAAAAGTACAGAAATGACCCTGAACCCTGAAACTGCAGCTAAACAGAGCATAGCCATCATTTAATTTTCATTTTAAACATGTAATTTTCTGACCATGACATCTGAATAAGTTGTCTGTAAGTTACAAGGTGACATTAACGCCAGCCCAAGCTGGAGGTTCAAACAAATGGTTGAAATACTTCTGAAATCACGAGATCCCAAGTGACTTTACCTTCCAGATGTAATATTAAGGCGTAATCTATGCAATGTGTAGCTATCCACTAAACAAAAGCTTATAAGCATGTGCACAATTAAGCTTGTGGCAGCATAATTTATGTTTCATGCACATGTTAGGAGCTTTTGTATGGTTTTGAGTGTTAAAGGTGTATAAACTCAGGAGAGATTAACTCCACTGAACGTTAACAGAAGCTCTAAAGAAGCAGTGATGGGTGATTTAATGAACATCCACCAACATAATGCACTGTGAGCGTTACATTGAACTTGACTATTGCAATACTTAAAAACAACAGAGGGCCTAACTACAACATATAAAGCAAGAATGCATAGCTGTGGTAACACTGGCTCTGAACAGCATCATGCCTTTCATGGTTACCATTGATTTCTCCCATGCTCACTGAAAACAAAATCTGTCATGAGATCAAAGTTGTGTAACACATTTATCCTGTCAATGTGGATTATATAAAAGTAGGCTTGAGGTCTGGGAACTCTGTCTACTAATGAAAGCAGAGATGAATTTGTACTCTCTGATTTTACATCTCAACAACAAACTATTAATTCAATTTATATTTATTTTCTTTGGCGTACCTGAGCCAGTTTCATCATCATGTGGGCAAAAACATGTAGAAACCCAACAATAGCATCCCACAGTCTGCTATGGGCCAGGGACTGCTGGTTACCAGTGCATGGGCCCTGAAACAAGAGACTATGTGTTACAAAAAAATAAACAAACAGCTATGGGTCAATGAAATACAATGGAAAAGGTTGAGGTGAGATGAGTTAAGTGAATTAGAGATAAAGGGAGAAAATGTAAAGTAGAAATGAGATGAGATTAGATGAGATGAGATGTGAAGAAAAAAGACAAGGTCATACGGGTCAAGTCAAATGTGAATGAGGTAAAATAAGAAGAGGAAATAACAGTAGAGATAAGTAAAGTAAAGCAAAGTAGAGATAAGATAAGTAAAGAAGAGATTAGAACAGATGACAAACATGTAGTGTTTAGACAACGATAGATGAATAAAGCAGATAACAGTTGAGATGATTCATTGTTTTTTACTATTGAAATGTCTCATTTGTTTATATTTTACCTGAATATATTCAGTTAGACTGTTGAATATCTGTTTTGCCACAGTCATAGCTTTGGAAAAATTCTTTTTGCCGGGTTCATCGATGACGTCCTTGCCTGAGTAGTACCAGTAGAAATCGCTGATGGACTCCTTGATTGAAAAAAAGTGAGTGGTTACTTAAATATTTCCACACCATAAAATAGTTTAAACTATCATGATTTTTCTCCAGTCGGGTCAAAAGATCTAATTTGTAGCATATTGAACTCCTCTGGTTTTAAATACTTTATTCCAAATATTATTCATACATACCTGCAGTGTCCCGATCATCTGATTCAGTTTAACTACCAAATAAAAAGTCTATGGAAACTACAAAATGACTCAAAATTCCAGTTCACATTTTTTTGTTCTTTTTTTAGAAGATTTACATTTTTTCTTACAATACTAAAAAGCTTTAACTTTTTAAATTCTCATTAACTACACCATCCATAGGTATCGTTGAAAGGTCCACCTGAAGTCTTAGGAGGTAATCAACAGTACAGATGATGATGTTGATGGTGGTTGTGCTGCCTGTCTGTGTCCTCAAGTAGTTCTGAAAGTCTGTAGTAAAACAGAAATCATTTTTGGAAGCAGCTCTCTTTAAGAACATTAGCTTTACTTTACTGTATAACACTGATTTAAATAGAATTTTTCCTGAATTGAAGTGAAACATGTGACATCCTCACCATTGTTGTGACCCTCACAAAGCAGCTGCAAGAACCGGAAGAGGTCACAGGTAAACTCATCGTCTGCCATCACTTTCTCATCTATAGAAAAGAAACAAGTGTTGAATAACATCCTAAAATCAGGGAGTTATCAGTTGTTGCAGCATAAAAGATCACACTGCTGATTTCTGAGACAGTTTTCCTTTGTATAAACACAACAGCATGTTGAGTCAATTTCACCGTCAACTCACCATCATCTTTCACCATAACCACCTCTGACCAGGAGATTTTTCCATATTAAATGAAAGATTGAAACATGCCTTGTTGCATAAAATAGATTTGGAAGGGACACAAATGACTGTCGTCTGACAATGGTCCAACATAAAGTCAAATGTCTAACAACATAAGTGAGGCTTCCATGCTTACATTTAACATGACAACAAGTTGCAGTGAATACAGAGACACATAAAGGACAGAGCCACATTAACAACACATATAAACTAAGCAGACGCTGTTGTACAGAGAGTAGGGCAGAATTAAAGTTTAAACAAAACTGCAGTAATCAAAAGAGAGCCGGTCATCTGCGGTTTATCTTGTGTTATCTTGTTAATCAGCCTGCACATATTTTAAAAATTCCACTGTCTAAGGTGAGTAAACACACAGGTACAGAAACATGCATCACACAAAATGTGAGCTCAAATGCAGCAGAGTTAAATGACAGAGAGATTGGGTCATTGTCCATCATAGGGTTGAGGGGGATCAAGTGCTTTTTATGTAAATATCTGGACGAGCCTCAGGACCACCACTTCCATAACAACAACTTATACAAGCTACAGCGCAGGAGGGTAGTTTATTACCCTACTCTGAAAAAACGACTTTCAAAATTCAGCAAGACTTTTTGCAACAACTGATCTTCAGGGTTTTGTGACCACCTTCTGAGTTTTCTTCAAGCAGTAACCTCTGATCTAAAAATATGAGCCAGTGCGGAAGTGCTAAAAATGCAGTCAGTCAAGTGTCTGCTTGTGGCTGGCCCCAGACGTACTGGAAACCATACACTAATTAAGCCAAGAAAATAACAATTTTCTTGGCAGAAATAAACCTGTTTACAGCCTAGAAAAAAAAGTCAACAAACTGAAAAGCTGATTTCTCTAATGGCATACACTGTCTGGGGGTCAACTTTTTTTTAGTTGGTAGAAGATAACATGTGTTTTCCCATTCAGAGGCAGAGTTCAGCTGATTGACAGGCACAAAAGCTGTGAGTGTGGAGGCTCAAAGCCTGCCCCATTTCCAAAACAGCCCCTGTTGACATTTTGCTTCAAAACTCTAGCTTTGTCCCAAATCATGTACTTCTGCACTTAAACTTACTATTTTGAGTGCACAAGTGTGTTCACACGATAGACTGTTTATAGAATGGACAGTGTGGCTCCGCCTTTTACCATTGCACGGTTTTGAATCCAAAAGAATCCACCAATGTGCAGCCAGAGTCTCTGCAGTGGAGAATATGAGTGGAACCAGGCAAAAAAAGCAAAAAGTACATTTATTTTTTTTTCTTTTGAAAGTCAAATCTCTTTTTCACTCTTTCCTGAAGTTTCTTACTATTCCCCAAAAAAACCACACAAGATTGGCAGCTGCTAATCATTGTAAAATTTAACTTTAAATCCAGTTTTTGGTGTCGAACAACTTTGAAAAAACAACTTCTCAGACTTGAACACGATGCAGCCGAATAATATCTTCATACCACAGCAGTGTAAGGATGTAAGAAAATTTCAAATGACGCTGCCAAAAAATGAAAATAAAACTCAACTACAAGTTAACATAAAAAAAGCTTACTGTGTTTAAGATATAGCAGGTTCCAATATGTTTTCTTAACAGAGTCCAGACTCTAATTACTGCCTTTTGAAATGAATAACAATGTCCAATAGGAACCAAGTGTGGACAGGAATAGATGAACAGAGGCATCCAATCCTCTCTTTGTGGATTTTAGTGTTAGATGGAGGCATGATTGAGCAAGAAGGACAGCGGAGAGAGAAAGAGGAATGAGAGGACAGAGAGGCAGATGGACAGAAAGATGATTTACCCCGTCCTAGGTTCAAGTCTGAGGACCATGAAAGGAGGGACAAGGGAGAGGTGGCAGTGATCGTGGGGAAGGGAGAGAGGATCAGTGTGTTGACAACAGAAGAGGACTAAGAGATGAGGAGGGGGAGATTAACAACATTCCAGGGCAACTTCATTTCACATGAAAAGAGTGGGTGAAACCACATTACTGAGTCAAACTAGGAAACATACTAACACAAAATCCTTAAATCTAATCTTCTAACAGTTATCCAGTGTTAATGACTCATGTTAGAAAACTAATCATCCAATTAAATTTAAATTTATATTGTAAAAATCACACTCTGAAGATGAATAAATAGATGCTCAGGAAGCCTTACTGTATCTATTAATTCATATTTTATTTTTGATTATTTAATTCTAATGTTAATGGTGATGGGACAACCAAATACCTTATTTACAGACACCCACAAGTGCACCACATGACCAGCCAGTTCTTTATTCAGACTTCTCATTTCTGAAATAATCTTGAATTTTAACCACTTGCTGTGCACAAGCTGAAAATCATACAGGTCTAAATGTTACACTGAATCAAAGACTTTGATACTTAAAGTATGATAATCTGCCCAAGTTGTTTTGGGTAAAATAACAGACGGTATCCTTTGGTACTGACTTAGTTTGGAGCTGTTGAGTTGCCTCTGTTTCTACTTGGAGTGTGTGTTTTGTTCTGTGTTAAACACCAAAACAGCAGAAAAGTAAGAACATTTGATTCCTCTTTTAGACAAAGTGTTGTGCCATCCTTACTTTGATCCCGTCCCTGGTGGTTTTGCACAGTATTGTGTAAAAGGATTGGTGAGGTAAGTGTATTTATGTCTGTGTCTTATTATTTTGCAGATAATCCATGGCATGATGATAAAAAACAAAAGCATGCTGGATGTTTTGCCTCCTGTAAGAGTACTAAGACTTACTCGTGCCCTCCTCTGAAACCATGCCCAGCCCTTCTGCTTTGTTCTGCCTCTCAAAGGCATTCAGATCCAGGACACTGCAGACGTTATAAACTCACTTTTAGATCAGCATACAGAACTCAAACTATTTCACTTTATGAAGGTTTTATTATGTTCACTGAGTTAATACTGACCTGCACGTCTGCATCAACGCCTGGACGCTCAAAAAGAAGCCTACATCCTTCTTATCCTTCAAGTACTCCAGCATTTTCTGACAATAAAAGCAGGTTAGGGGTAAGCAACAAAGAGATCAGCTGAAATGTATTTTAAAGCCATTTGGTTTCAGAACACCAACCTGTTGGACCTCATTGTTTCCCCCATTAAGAATCGAAATACCCAACTGTAGGGTTTTGGTCACCATCGGGCCAGTCTCTCCTGAATGAAACAACACAAAGCACATACTGTATGTTCATATCTACCAACACTGAAATGCATTTTTAATCTATTGTCAGTTGATACTACTGTTATGCTGATAAGATTACAAAGTATTTATCAAAGTTACTACCTTTGCAGGCACTGATCATTTGCAGAACCATCTCTGCAGCTCCACGATTATGAAGTCTGGACTGCTGATAGAGGAGCCTTTGTTTTTCCATTTCTTTCTCCTACAATTCACACAGACATTATGAGAATCTGTTGCTGAACCTTTTTTTCTTTTGCAAACAAAGGATTTAAATGGATGGACTGGGTTTTCAAGGTCATTTGATGGAATATCAAGTAGTTACAAAAGGGTTCAGTTACACCAGTTGCTGTCAAATCAAGGCTGTTTTTCCTCTAAATTTTACTTCATAATTCCAAGTTCCAAGACATTTCATGATCTTCTAAATTATTATACCTTTAAAAAAGTTCTTACCTAGTAATGGTAAATATAGTAACTTGTAAAGCTGTTGCTGAGAAATGTGTGTAGCTGTCAAATAAAACTTATCAACTCTGTAAACACGCAGCTGAGGTAGCATCACGAGCTAAAATAACACTCAAATATTAATTCAAGGAGCAAAACTTGGTATTTCCTGCAGTGTCTATAACAGTCTTCATTGTTCGACTCTGAATCAACAGAAAATGTATTTCATTGTTTTTAATATTGCCACAGTTTACAGCAAGAAAGAAATATCTAATTATGCCTACATCATGTCTTGTGTGATTTAGCCACCTAACACTGACATTACCAGTGTTTTGTTATCAAAAACTGTCTGACTTGCTTTAAAATCTCCAATCTTCTACTCTAAATTCATAAAAGCAATTTCAAGCTTCACTTTATACTTAGATCAAGCCAATTAGTGAGGTGTGTCGTGTTTGAACCAGCCTGTTTGTACAGTAGCTACAGTCAATAAATATAAACCAAACTGAGAGGACAAACTGCTGGTGCAACCGGTTCTTTTTTTCTTTTGGCTTTTCCTTTTTAGGTGCCGGCACAGCTGATCACTGGATTCTGATTCTGCTTTTTCTCACCAAATGACTCCATTTCACCACATTCAGGACTGCCGCTGTTTTGAAGACTAGCTTGTGACCCCTCAGCAGCTGGGTAACTGGTTAAAAAAAAAAGTTCATGTTTCCTACAGTTTCCAAAAATGTTTCCAGTCCATCTATTTAGATGCTTTATTTTAATACACACAGCTCTTTATAGACTCAGGTCTCTAACCTTATTACCTATGTATCATATAAACCACCTACCTTTGTTTTTCAGAGTCCATTATTGTAGACTGACAAACCTCTACATAAGGTTATCTTTGAAGAGCATTTGTTCTATAATTAAGTCCTGTGAGTAACCTGTAGTGTTTATGTCTATTAATTAATGTCAGTTACAGTTTAAAAAAGTGAAAGAGAAAAAATCTCAGTAATTGTTGTCAAATTTCTTTCCCTGTTTTGTAGTTGTGGTGTTCTATCTAATGAGCATGTCACTTCTATTCTATTATTCTGTTTACAGTAGCATTGTCTTTACAAAAGCATTTGCATCATAGGCTATAAATTTATATTTGAAGTGACTGACTGAAGCACACAATCAGTCACTTTATTAGTTGTGGAGTTGTTACACTACTTCTTCACGTTTGCTAGCTGGAGCAAGCGTTAGACTACAGGAAATGGCCCCATTGGCTCAGCATTTTATTACTGAAGCTCACCAAAGTGTCTTTATTGCAGCAGACCTGCAAACAGGATACCTTGGAAAAAAGCTACAATCCCTCTGCATCAGAGATATTCCTTTGTCATTTCATCGTTGTGAGATTTTAATTTGCACAACTGAATGTAATATGCTTTTAAAGAATAATAATGAACTATTGAGCTGCTTTAGAATGAACTTTTATCTGGCCCTTGTGAATAGTTCTTTCATTGCAGTATTTAGCCAACTGGGTAACAACAATTACAGACAGAAATGACTTTAAATGAATATCTCTGAATTCAGGGGAAGAAACATTCCTCTGCTCAGCCGCATCACATATCAACTTAAAGCATCCCACATCCTGACAACCCGTCTTCCCTCCCTCCCTCCCCCCCTTACAATACCCCTCCCCCCACCCCCCTCCCACGTATGCCTGGCCTTTCTTTACCCACTATGTGTCGTGTATCTGGACCTGAAACTTACACTGCAGTCTCTGTCTGTCTGATTAAACTTGGTTATAATTTAAGCTATAAATTGACGTGTGTGAATTTACATCAAAGTTACTGTGACTATAACTATGTGTGGAATTAAATACCTGCATGTTCTGCTCTGGCTTTCACTGTAGTCTGTCAGTATGCTATGTGAGTGGGGAAGGGGAACATTGATCAGTAACATTCGGTTAATGAAAGCTGGTGTTATGAGGGTGAGACAGATTACATGAAGCGATGAAGAAAGAGAAGAAGGAGACAAAGAAGAAGACAAATGGGACAGCCATATGAACTGGGAGAATTGACATCATAAGTCAATGAGTATCTGTTAGGTAATTTTTTTTTTTTTTTTTTTACTCAATTCAACATCTTGTCAAGAGTCTGTTAAAATTTAAGTATGTCAAACTTCCCAGTTGTCTTTATTAAAAGCTAACACACTTTTATGAGACATTTTTAAGGTATCAAATATTTATTTATGTGGCAAACAACAAAAAAAGCCGAATGAGATTTTTGAGAATCCAACCCCAGTCACTTAAGGTGACTGCGAGGAGAAACCGTATGAATTAGACTGCAGCAACTCCTTTCGGCTGGAGTACTTGCGCCAACTGTTATGACGTATTTGTCTGAAAGTCAATGTGACAGTAGACCAGATCTTGTTTTTTAACACTACTTTTCTTTGAGTATATTTAGTGCTACTCACAACCCGGTGCAACGTAACATTCGTTAATCCTACCAGTGCTCATCTACAAAGCAAAACAAACATAAAGTCACTCTTAATTTTTTTGATAGACTCTCAGGTTTGAATATCTCACTGCAGTATAGCGGCTGCATGTGGGTAGAAATGAACATTTCCACAAATGACTTATCTTTTAGCCTTTAGCTTGTGTTTTAGCCTTTAGCCATTCTCTATCACTCTCTTGTTAAGCTTTCTTCTGCTCTTCTGTCCTGTTCCACTATTATTACTAAATAAATCACAAAAATTGTTTTCAGGAGTGGAAATACAGATCTCTTTTTGCTCTGCTAAATTTCATCAGCCAGCATGTTATTGTCATAGAAACATCAGTGTGCTGTGAATCAATCTGCTCCAGTTAGACCTGCCCAGAATCAATCAGGAAGCTTGGAATGCTAGATTGGGGATTATGATCAGGCATATAGCTAGGAAATGAGACTTTTTCAAGATCATAAGTTCATCACAGTATCTTCAAACAAGTGCACTTACTCCTGTTTGTGTCGTACGAGTATTTGCCTTTAACCTGACCAAAGAATGATATGGTGAATGAATGGTATGGTGAGCATCTTGGGAATACATACAATTTAGGAAGCTCTGCAGAGAGGTACATTTCTTTGAGCTGCATGGAGAGAACAAAATGAATGTACAGCTCTGTGGGCTATATGTTTGTTACCTGTTACTAGAATATAATAAAGCTCCATATTTTAGAGAAAAAACTCAGTTAGCGTGATGAATGTTATCACTGTTTTTGTTAATGTTGATGTTAAAAGACATTAATCTATTTACAACTCCAATCCAGATATAAGCCAAAAGAGTTACATTAAATAATTGCACTATTGTTGAAATAAAGGTTTTATACAGGTTTTGTTTCAATTTAGGATTTTGGGTGTACATTTGAATTGCAGCATCTCTGGATTGCAGTTTCGTGTTTCTAAATCAAGCAACTCAAACAAACGAGGTGTCACATATAACAGGAGACAAAGGACGAACAGAACTTACAGAGATAACGAAACAAGAGGAAGACAGAGACAGAGAGCGAGAGAGAGAGAGAGGTGTGGCTGTGAAGTAATGCTCTGATGATGAGGTCACTCAATGCATTGAGAGCTACCGCTCCATTGTGTTCCTCGTCCCCAGCCCCTGGCCGCCCATTACCAGTTCTGACTGTCGCACCTCAAAGGACATCTCATCCTCAGCATTTTCCACCATTTCCTCTCCACCTTCTTCTTCCTCACCAATATGGCAACTCTACAAAACAGAGAAGAAAAAAAATGAGGGTTTGAAATCTCATACTTCAACCTTCAACTGAAAGGTTAAATCCACCTTTATAACTCACCTTTGCCATAATCTCAGCATATGCCATATAAAGATGATCGGTATCAAGTTTGCTGAAATAGGAACAAGAGAAGAAGAGACTTTAGGAGGAACACAACTCCATGACATGCTTACATTTCAGCGCTGTGCCAGTGAAGTTCCATCAAACCTTTTTTCTGTCAGAGCGGTACGACTGAAATGTAGGATAAGCTGGTGGAGGGGGTCCGGCTTTGATTCTTTCTCCTCCTCTTCCTCTCCCTCTTCTTGCTCCATTGCTTTCTAAAATCCCCATAAAGAGGAAATATGTGAGTTATGGTAGCTGTGAGGACTTTCTGGAAAAGCCAGAATTGGCGCTAGCGATAAAGACTCCGCTTCCCATAAGACATTGCTCTCTACTATCATGATGAACCAAGACTTGTGTCTGTTATGATTTGTTTTAAAAAATGAATGGATTTTCTATGTAAAACTACTTTTCTTCACTACTTTCTGTATTTGTTTCAAAAGTGAAAGTAAAAGTTGATCAGTTCATCTTTTTAACAAATTTCTTTGTTCAAGACAACTTTTTACAGTGCGGTTTAATTGCTGCAGGTGGGTTGGAATCATATTTTTCACAAACAGCTTATCCCTTGTTTTAGCCTTTAATTCTTGTTCAAGTCATTAGCCTGAGATCTATTTTAGCTTCTGTTTTAACTCCTGTTTCCTCTCTTACTATAAAATCAATCACAGAAATCATTTTCAGCAGGGAAAAACAGATTTCTCTTCATACTACTAAACTTCATCAGCCAATGTGGCGTTGTCATAGAGACTTCAGCGTGCTGTAAATCAATCCGGTCCAGTCCGATCCTGTTGGGAAGCTTAGAAATAGCATTTAGAAACCTATTTGAAAATCTCATTTAAGTTTTAGATGACAATCAGGCATATACAGAGACAAGAGTTTTTCAAGATCACTCAGAAAGTCCTCACAATCCCTTTTGAAGTGAAAAAAACCCCACATAAATGAATCACAAATAAGAAAATCAAGAAAAGCACTCACAGATAAATCATCAATCATCCTGTCCTCAAATGAGTAACCCTCAGTGTGCAGCCAGTTACGTTTATATCCTTCAAGGAACATATTTGAAGCTCTGTGCCTGCAAAAGTAAACAATTTTCATTTGCAGTTTCACGCACACAAGTTTTGTGGAAATCTCATACATGCCAGTCTAAAGACGTCCATCTCACCTTGGAATATTGTACAGAGGCGTCATCCTGAAGCAGGCAACCACAGCTCTGCGTCTCTGCTTCGACAGCAGTTTGTGCCACACCATCTTCTTGGATTTAAATGGATGCTCCGTCTATACAAGAGATTGTGGACATGGTCAATTCTATATGTATCAAGTAATCATAGTTTTGTTGAAGCTATTTCCATCCTTCTTGGGAACTTTGATGTGTCTCCTACAGTGTGTGTGGTTGAAATCAGCTGCTCACCACTTCGAGGTGGTAGAGGACTGCAGAAACTTCCTGCACTCTCTTAACAACTTTCTCAGGAGCATCAGCATCTTCAGCCTTCCCTGCCATCTCCTTGTATAGAGCCATCTGCCAGCGCATGGATGGGTTGTCCACCTGTGCACAACATGAAAACAGTGCTTTCTGAAATGTTGCACAGCTGATTGTTTTTTATTCCAAATCAGATTGCTTAATTGTAATATTACGCAGCATTAGTCCAGGAATTATACCTTGCCCTGTAGATGAAGATTATTCTGCAGAAACTCTCTGACTTCTTCATCAGTGTCCCTCTGCAAGTCAAATAATTTATCAGTCAGAGTCCTCCAAGGAAAAGGATTTGGACTGGTAAGACTGAAAAATGCAAACATTATGTTTTAATTTGTGTGGGTAAAAGTTCATGCAACTACCAAAGAGTATCGGATCTTGGCCAGGTTGATGAGCTCCTGATCAGCAGGTGAGCACATGTTGAGACCAATGGGAAGCATCTTTTTCAAAGCAGCCACAATAAGTGAAGTCTGCACAGAGTAACGATCGCCCCGTTTCTTCTTCTTGGTCCGCTCTGCGTCTGAACCTCCACCCTAAAAAAGGGGAAAATAAACCACAGAGCATTCCAAGTATCTTGTGAAATGCCAAGTTTCTGCCGCCATGGTTTACAGTTTCTAGTTACAATAACAATTACAACCTTTATTCAATTCTTGGCTGTCACTTTCAAAGATGAAAGCCCTCAATAACAATACACTTTCACTTCAATATCCTAAATACTTGGAATAGATACAAAAAGAAGCAAATTATCTCTTTAATACTGTTCATATCCAATAGCAATAAAGTGGAATAACTCTGCCAACTCAGACAGCTTTTTAATACCATAAAAATCCTGGTTGATCAATTGACTATTGATCAGAATCCTGTCTCTTGATAGCAACATAGAACTCTGCAGCACTGCAGTCAATTTATGATTCAATAACAGTAGATCTTCTTGTGCTACATTCAAGGGGAATTCCTCCTGAAAATATTACTGCTGCTAATTTTATACATGAAACAAACTGTGCCATTGTGAAAATCCATTTATATCCTTATTTCTCTGAGCTCTGACGGGTGAGTAGAGGGTTTTGTGAAATGTAAGGGCAAAATGGGGTCTTAGCTGGCTTTGGGAAAGTGAAGCTGCAGAAGATGGGTCTTATAAGAAAGTAAACCAGTGGAATTACAATCGTAAAACATGCCAAATGGAGAGAGATTACATTCAAGTGACAGTTCATTCAGCACTCAATGAGCAAGATAAATAATCTAATAATCTAATTCACTCTATTTGTGAAAGATTTTTTAACAGCAGTCTTTAGTGAATGATTAAAACATTAGATAATATTAAAAAATAAACAAACTGTCATAATGTTAGACCTGGCAAGCAGTTACAATCAAACAAATTCAGTCCAGGGAAAATGACCCCATGCACTTAACTCCTGCTGAGCTCCTGTTCTGTTTCTGTTTATGAAAGTTCAGTCCTTCTGATATCTGCTCTTTCTGGAGTCCTCCGAGATGATCAAATGTTTGTTTATAATCTATACTGCGTTGACATTGTGAATGTTGAGTCTATGAAATGCATGCTCTGTGTATGTGATCATGTTATTTATGTTTTTTTTAAGTACATTTAACACAGGGAACCTACAAAGGTATCGATGCGTGAAATTAATGCCACTCACTTTGGTAGCACCTTACTTTACAGGTCCACAAATTTCATTGTAATTAGGTCATAATCAGACAAAAAAGAATTAAAATATAGTTTAAATTTTCCCCAAATTTCATGAAAATTGTGTGAAACTTAGAATGTAAGTTCCTTCAAATGATTTTGGAATTGGACAGTCAGCAAGTCACAGTTGGTAAGTAACTTTTTTGTTAGGTCCTTTTGAAATTTCCTCCAAATTTCAAAGTTAGAAGGTGAAAATTTGTGAATAATTTATAGCTAATTGTAGACAAAATGTCATATTAATTAAAATGTATTTGATAAATCAGCAAGTATTTATCACCTACTTCTCAGGAAATAGCAGAATATAAATACACAGTGATTGAACATTTCTCAATACATTTTGAGGTCAATTGTGATTTGATTTACAATAAATTATCCACTAATTGTCTCCTACTTACCTTTAAACTCTAAGGAAATTTCAAAGAAATTGAACAAAACACTTACTCACTCACCAATTGTGACTTGCTTACAATTGAATTCAGACATTATTTAAAGGTAGTTCTGTGCTTATTTTCACTCAATTATCATGAAATTCTGGGAAAATTTCTAATAAATTAAAAGAAAGTTCATGTAGTTGTAACCCAATTGCGATGAAATTTGAGGACCTGTAAAGTTTTGTGTGTCCTTCAGTTCCACTTAAATAATAAGCATGTTGTTGCTAGAGAGTGTAATAAGCACCTTCTGAGAGTCTAAATCCTTAGCTTGTATTTTGGAAATAACATTCAGATTTCACATGCAGGTCTTTCCCATTGGTTCTCTGAATACATCAAACATTACATTATCACAAACATTATTGGGCTGAAACACAGAAGCCAACATACTAGAGCAGCCTAGAGGCTATCTCGCGGCTGTTTATGTCTGTATTATTACTGTTCTTTGAGAGTCAAGACCTGATGTACGATAAAAAAAACGACATCCCAGAGGTGTTTCACTATATTTTGATTGTAAATATCGGCTATTACTGCAGAATATTCCGACACAATGCATCAATTGAGCACCAGATGCGAGAGTGTTACAGGACACTAGTTTAGAGGAAACTGGGAGCAAAGCATCTTAGATAATCAAAAGTGAATTAATGTACTGGGGTTAGATGGTTTATAGACATTTTGAGCACATTTCATAGAGGGAACCCAAAAACATATGTCAAGAAATCTGCTGTAATGATATTAGGCATCAAGTCATGTGTTAGTGTGGATACTAGGGAGTGTACAGGAAACTAAACCATGATGTGCCATGGCATTTCCGGGGAGGAGAGAAGAAAGAGCACAGAGAAGACTAACATCATCCCCTAGTGGCAAAAAGCTGCATCACAAATGCTATATTTCAACCATCCTTCAACAAAAAAAGAAACAAAGACATTCTAGAAGAATCCACCTCAGCTAAGATCAAAAAAAGAGCAAACTCAGTGACAGGATGATGGCACTGTGCTCTCACTGCCACTTAGGGCTTGGTGTAAAGTCCAGTGCCATGAGCCCAACTCTACAGCTGAGTACTTTCATCAAGCGCCTCCAGACTCCCCCCCTCACACACTGGCAGGACTGGGGCTGGCCTGCAGACAGGGCCTGCCCTTTGTCCAGTGATCCTTTGTCAGTGACTTGACCTGCATTTCAATTACAGTTTCTCTCCCTACATGCTGTGTTTGAGGTGAATTAGATGTAAAGTTACGTAAAACATGGAGTAAGACAATATCATAGCTGTGTGCCAGTGTAGAAATTAAGACTCTTCAACTGGAGAGTGGTGGTGCTTATGAGAGCTAAAGAGGATCTGGTGAGGATTTTCACATGCTATTAATATAAATAACTGTATTTATAGCAATGACAAATTCTCAACTGAGTTTTGTTCCACTGCAGACTGCAGAGTATTTTTATCTTAGCAAACACAGCTGCATGTACACTTGACACTAGCATTGACTCAGTTACCTCTGCTCATGTCTCTTAAAGTGGAATGAGCACGCCTCTACATGTGTGTCGAGTGAGTGTGCTTATGTGTGTGCTAAGTGTGTGAGGATCAGATGTGCCAGTGTGCTGGAGAGGTTGATGAAAAGCTCCCCCAAAGTGAGGTGCCATGCGGTCAGCACAGCGGTCGTGCAGGAACAAAGTCTAACCTCTGAGTCCCCGCCCTGGAAACCCAGCCGTGAGAACACAAAAGAGGAGGAAAGGGACAGCCAAAGAGAAAATGTTGTTAACAGGACTGCCAGTGTTCTCTGAACAGCGATTTAGATTAAACTGCCAAAGTTATAACTTCGCGATCTGTAACCAGGCCCAATGACTTTGTTGCTAAAACAATGAGAAATGCCTAAAATCAGAAATAACCTGGTCACTCCAGGGACCTGGAAAAGAAGGTTCATAGAGTAAAAGCCTTAAAGTTTTATTTTTCTGGAAGATGGGAAGTGATGCGTGACACTTATTTTGCTTCTTTGATGTTTGGGGAAGATCTGGTGTTTTATGATGATATTTACTAACAGAATAAAAACGATTCCTGAAGAAGATCTTAAATTAAATGGGGTACAAAAAAAATTTGGGGACACAAAAGCACAATCTGAACCCAAAAAAGTTGACTTGAGTGATGGCACCACCTATCAGTGCAGCTCTAGCTCCCCCTCCTATTAACTCACCTTGCTCATTTTGCTCTTGCTATCAGCAGTGAGGAACGACATGTTATTTATTTCATTCATCACCACAAAGTTCTGCTCCTCCCGCTTGAAGTTCTACAACGAAAGTAAAAGTAGGAGAAATGATAAACAGTACAGTGTCATGAACAGGCAAACAAACTGGTTCAGGAGCAGATAGACACTTAATACACATGGGGTAAGAGAAAGAGCTGAACTCAAACAGGGTGGGAAAAATAATCAATACAACATGACAACGCAAAGACAGGACGTAAAAAAAGGGTAATGTGTAATCTGAACAACGAAATAAAAGCTGAAGATAAAGGCCATGGCACTAGAAACCTAAAACAATGAGACCAATGTCATGACATACAGGATATGATTGGTGCACATGGCTGAATTGCAAAATGAGCACACTTACATGAGATTTAGACCAGAAAATAAAAACCTCTCCAACCATTCGGAAGAGCTCTTCAGCATCTGGGTCAGGACACGTCAGCCATCTTGCCCTGTAGTGAGACAAATAACTCAAAGTTTCTCTGACACACAACACATAATAAACATAATTCTGCACGTCTGTCATTTCTATCAAGGGTTAATGTTGCACAGCTTTGTCACTGACTGGCTGCCGTAATATACCTGTTGTTGTCCACATAGCGAATAAGCAGAGGGTAGAGGGCATACAGGTCCCTGCAGAGGACAGCGAACTCATCGCGTATCGTACCGTCTTCCTCATCTCCCTCTGACTTCCCTTCCATGCGTAGATGATCTTCCTCAGCTACAACCTTTGAGGTGCGTTTCTTCAGCTTCTCCATCGTTGGGATGAAGTGGGACTTGAGCATTTCTGGCTTTGCCCTGCTAACAATGGGCTGTGAAAACACTAAGAGAGAAAAAAACCTCATCGACAACTCACTTGTTCAAATTCTCGCTTGCTGTACAGGATTAGCTCCTACATGCTGCCATTACAAGGTGAAGTGCGAACATCCCTGAAATTTCTCCTCTATAAAGTGTAACACAAACAGAGCTCACCAGCCAACCTCTTCATCCATGAGGCCTCATCAATACCCAGGTTGTTCACTACAATTTTCATGATGCTGCCCAGGAGCTGGTTCAGGTGCTCTGATGTGACGTCAGTGCAGATCTTATTTTCCAGCTCAGGAAAGTTCTCAGGTCCTCTCTCCCACCAGCGAGGAAGGTAGTTGCACAGCATGGGCAGAGTGATTTCAATCACGTGAGGCATCTCAGTGTAACGAGCCCCGGATTCAGCTAAGTCCCCGATCTCTTTCAGGAGAATATCCAACTCTGGGATGTCTGGACACAGCTCCTGCACCTCATTGGGAAGGCCCAAGACTTTGGAAGAAGAGAAAGACTTGCAAATGAGAATAAAACTAAACAGAAAACGTGTATGTGAAACAAAGAGTAATACACTCACTTGCTCTCTCTCTTGGTGTCTTTGTGGTGTAGACAGAAAAAGCGTTATATTCATTGAGAATGGGCTCTAAATAGGCGACGGGCATAGCTGCTGCAAGATGAGCCAAACACTCCCCGAGAGCTGGCCTCTGCCTTAAAGTGAAAACAAAAAAGACTTGGAACTTTTGTTTCTATGAAGTGCTTCCCAAAGTGTTGTGTTTGCAGATACTGAGTTACCTCTCCACATGTGGGTTCTTGACGGTCCCTAAGGAGTAGATGCTACACATGATGCGGTAGCACGACATCTGTAGATCATCCACTGTGTGAAAGGAGCAGTGAGATGTACAGCAGTGTCAGGATAATAAGGATAATAAGGGAATATAGCGGGAAATCTAAAGGTGCACTTAGGTGAAAGCACTCACACATGACATCATCTCCAAACTGATGCTGAGCGATGTGGTCAAAGAGGGAGGTCAGCACAGGGAGCAGGGCGATAGTTGTGTAATTAATGTTCTGTGAGACGCCTTTCACTTGCTGTGAACAGAAGAAGCAGCACATCATGCAACATGTTTAAGAGTTGGGCTGAATGATTTGCAACAACAATATAATTGTGGTTATTTATCCCTATGCAATTGCGATTCATTGTGCTATTATTTTTAGGTTCCCAATCTTATATATTCTTAAACAAACACATTTTTGGAAAAGTACATTGACATTAACTACAGCATGACAACAACCCATGACAATTTTTTTTGTATTTTTCTTCTTTTGCTGGTGTTTTTCACTCTCTTTTTTTGCTATTTTTTGGACCATGTTTTGCTACTTTCTGACTATTTTCCAAGTTTTCTCCCAATAGTCTTGCCATTTTTCCTGCTTTTTGACCGTTTTCACCTCCTTAAACCTATTTTCATTTGCTACTTCTTGCTGTTCTGGTCACTTTTCACCACTTAGATTGTTTCTCCTACGGCGGTCATTTTCAACAATGTGGCTCTTTGGTTCAGCAGGGTTGAGTCACACTGGTGCAGAGCATAAAACAACCACTGCAAAAATTGTATCAAGCTTTCTGACACATTTGGGATTAGAATGTTACAGCGGGAAATTTTGTGATTTAATCTAAGTTGTGATTCATTGCTTAGCCCTATTTTAAAGGCTTCACTCTAAAGGGACATGGTGTGAATTCAGGACTGACATTTGAATATGTGTTTCTTTACCTACCTGATTGCCCTTAGAAACTTTTCCAAGTTTCAGGTTTTCAACCATCTTCTCTATATCATCAGCGGCGCTCTCAAAGAACGACCTCAGCCCAGCTTTCACAATTTCAGGCCCAGACTTCATCACTGTCCTAATGGTACCAAAAAGATTACACATAAATACATGCTATAGATAAATTTAAAACACCAGGGTAAAAAAATTCATTCAGTGCATCCAGTTTCTGTAACTGAGCTCCGTACCTTGCATCCAGTGAGCGAGCCAGAATGTGAAGACAGTTGACAATAGCTGAAGCATCCGTTCCTGCACAAACAATGAAGCTGTTAGAGATTTTTTCTAGAGTTAAGATCTTGCATATAAAACAATCTTAACATTAAATCACAGATGTAAACTTGTTTAAAGGAACATAGAAAAGGGTGAAAAGATCCAGAAAACAGTGACAGCCTTACCAAAAAGAGAAACTCTGTGTCTCACCAGAGCAGACATTTTACAGAAGATACTTTGATGGGAAAGAAATGTAAGAGAAAGAAAGGAAAACAGAAATAAAGCTTATAAAAAGGTGAAAATGAAGTGAAAAGAAAGCAAGACAACAAAAGAATCCTGCTTTATGGCCATTGAAGAGAGGGGGGTTTCACCTTGCAATCATTTCCTTCTCTTTATTAGAAGAATGGCCTCCACTGCCCAGGACTTTGGCAGGAGTCGACAAGAAGTAGAGGCAGTGGTTTTTGAAATACTGGTTGATCAGGGGCATTAAGATCTGAAAGTAAGAGCCACAAAGAATTTTTACACTCAGTGCAGTGGTGAGGACTGGTCAGGTCTTAAATATGATTGGCTCATTTCATACGAGTGTCTTACCTTGGCAAAGAATTTGATTTCTTGCTCATGAGGGGATTTTTCCACTCGCCCACTGCTCACTACAGCCTCTGTAAATAAACACAAATGAAGCAACTCAATATCAAGATCACAACAGCAACAATGAGTTGCTAGTTCAATCAGATACTGAGGTATGTTTTGTTTATCCATTTTCCACAGTACCAAGATGAGCAATGAACTCTTGGGCAATTTCCATCCATTTCAAGAGCTTCTGTAGGAAACCATAGGCAAATCTCTTCTCGATGGATGAGATGTCAGACTCCATATCTTTCAGGCCCCTAGAGTGTACCACAGTTTAACTCGAAATGTCAAATCCATATAAGGCAATTTTAATTCTGCCCACCTTACTATTAAATAAACCGCAAAAATGAACCTGAATCCAGTCTGTTTATCTACTCTGCATTGTTACCGTGTGACGGCATATCCATTGAGCTGAAGAAACTTGAGCAGCTCATGAGCCTTCTCTCTGTCTCTGGCTTTTTCTTTTGCTGTCAGAGTGTCGTAGGGCACTAGCAGAGGATGTGTTCCTCCTCCTATACAAACAAAGATAGGATCATTGTTTTTTTAGAAAACTGGAAAACACCAAATCTCTCATTTCCCACATCTTGAGGATCTCTCCTCTAAATTATTAAAACATCTCACCCTTGGACTGCAGTTCTAACTTTTTCTTCCGTCCCCAGGTATTATGGTAATTTTCAGCAAGTTGCTCTGCCATTGACTGTGAAGGGAAACACACAGTGAATATCGTTTCTATGCTCAGATCGTAGTATAAGGGGTTCAGATCTTCCCTGTTGTACCTGCAGGTCTCTTGAAAGAGCCATGTGTGAAATTTCCATGGGTTGTGGACTGTAACCATGGCTCGGGTCATAGGTTGCCTTGAACACAGAGTAATTCAATTAAATGATGTAATAATATTTTTAAGTTTAACATTTTTTTTTACCAAATGCTCTATACCTGAGCAGTCTGTGAGATTTTTCGTGATGCAGTTTTTTTCTTTTCTGACTCTTCATCCTCTCTGGCTTTATCTATGGTCCACTCCCATGCCAACATGGCTTTGATTGACTCTTTGATTGGCCAACGGTAGATTTCTTTGTCCTGAGGAAGGACAGCAAGTGTAAAGAGAGGCAAACACAGATAGAGTAGAAGTACAGAAAAGTATAGGCATGCCGTCATTATGAACTTACCTTCTCTGAGAAGGTTTTGTATGGTCTAAGCATTGGATGAGTTTTTGCATTTTCATCAAGCACTTCTCCATACGACCAGTTACTCTGAATCTGAAACAATCATACATGGAAAATAAACACATCTGAGGTTTCATTTCATCTTCAAATGCAACAACTTTTCTTATTGGAAGAAATTAATTTTTTATTCTAATGCTCTCCAGCACAAATTCTACAGCTGTTGTGACCAAAACAACTCAGGATCCTGCTTTTTAACTACACGACTATTATTCAACCAGGAGGGTTACCTTTTCAAAGGCCCATTTATCATGTGTGTATTCGGCATATTTGTTGATAAAGGGATCCAGCCTCTCAGGGATGATAGTGCTGTGGATTAAAGAGAAGTCAGTTTAATTTAACTTAACTTAACTTAAGTCATTTTAAAACAAGTTTTACATTTAATAAAAAACACAAAACCAGTTGTCTTACTTTGTGGTTTCCACTGGTTTAGGATCAAAATTTCCTTCAGCATCCACTGAGGCTTTTTTCTCTGTTTTTGAGGAGTAGCTTGCGTCCACATAGTCGGGAGGAATGGCCCCAGCAATTGCACAGATGCATGGCATGGAAATTTTGAAGATCTCAGCATCAAATTTCTGAAATCCATGAAACAATGTACATGAATACATCCTTGACATATACCATCAAATATTCTTAAATAGCAAAATCTCATATTGCAGGAGCTCAACCTTGTGTGCTAATGATTCAAAGATCCCCCAAAACAGTTTGCGGGTTAGATGCAGCTCTTCTTCTGATGCTACTCCAAAGTTGGCCCAACCATTGGGAAGGCAATAATATTTCCAACACCGCTCATAGTGATTGGTCAAGAGCTTAAAGAGGAAAAGAAAAAGAAAAGAAAATATAATTTAGAGAAGGAAAGCAAACAGAAGAAAATTGTACTGATAATTTCTGTAATATTTCAAAGTATTCCATGATCAATACCTTCAGCGGCATTTTGGCATACTCGTTAAGGATTGGCACATCAAACACCAGCCGTCTGAGCAGATGCTGAAGCATTGAAGGACGTAAATGTCTAAGAAAAATAAAAATGAAGCCAATGTCAACATTAAACTTATTGATGTTTGTTGATATGAAAAGTATTCCATGATGGTAACCTCACTTGCACAAAGCCATGAGGCACTCTTCAATGATGTCTCTTTGGGCCTTCGTGAAGGCACGTCCACGTGACAGGCGGTAGATGGTGTGCAACATGGAGTCAATCATAATAGCTCTGTGGTCACTCCCAGCAAAGAGCGGGGCACACTTGGTGATGAGAGGCAAAACGGCAGAGCACAGGTAGCGGTTCAATGCAAGAGCCATCTCCGTGGTGCTGAAAGCAGCCTGTCGTGTTGGACAGAAATAGTGAAGTGGTTAAAATCATGGTCTGAAACTCTCCCAAAGGAACAGGTTCAGCTTTGTTAACACTCTGAGACTCACCGTGTCCAGGGAGGCAGCTGCCCTCATGTCCGGCAGAAAGCCAACTTCCAGCACATGAAGGAGAAAGTCCTGGTTGTCAATACCGTACACTCTGTCCAGGAACAAAACCATGGGGGCTTTGTGATCAGGAACGAAACTTGCAGACATCTTTGGTTCTATGATGCTGTTGTCTGAGCATGACAGGACACAAATGTGGAAAGTTTGGAAACAACATTCAAACTTGGACCTTAGTGATATGATGACAAAGAATGTTTAGAGCATTCAAAATGTGGTCCTGAGCATGATCACAGATATGGACACCCAGAGCATCCCCCACCCAAATAAATAGTGCCCTCCCACAAGAGCAATTAACATACGCTTAAAAAAGAAAAGCTTTTTTTTTTTCTTTTTTTTTTACCATTGCTTTGATATGCTTTACCTTTTCCAAAAGAGGGGATCTGAACTGGAAGGCTGATGACTCCCACCAGATCCTCGAGAGGGACCAGTGACCTCAGAATGGCCCTGATCCTCAGAGCCTCACCCTTACCAGCCTGAATCAACTGTGGAGAAAAAAAATGACATTTTTCTCAGGACATCTTTTAACTAGAATCTTGGTTTTCATTTTTTTTTCTTTCAGTATGTTATCAAGCTATCAAACAGCTTACATGCATCTCCGGAGCACAGCGTCCAAGCAAGTCAATCAGAGCAGAGTAAAAGGACATGATGGCGTTACCCAGGTGGACTCTGTTCTCCTCATGCTGCTCCTCTCCCCCAAACCTGGAATTAAAAAAAAAAAAAATCACTGACTTATATAATTTTTTGGTATCTTGTCAAATATGATTGAAAAGCCTTTGGAAAAACTCAAAAGCCCCTACATGGGGAAGCGTCTGTCTTTTTTGACACTGGGGCCATCTCTTGCAGGGTCCTCTGATATTTTAATGGCCTCTTCTATTGCAGCCAGCAGACCATTCCCACCCTCCCCTCTCAGGGCTGGACCGAAGCACTCAGGCCTGCGGATGAGGAGACGTACCACCACGTTGGCGTTCTCCTCTACGCTCTCTCCTAAAATTGAGAAGAAAAAGTGCATTCAGCTTCATCCATGGAGAAACCATGGAAACTATATGTATTGGTATAAAATATTTCATTTTCAGAACAAAAAGGCACACCATTGACGAATACAGCAAAACGAAGAAAGTCGAGGTATTTCTCTCCACCACAGGGATTCCAGCCGATGTCAGGGTAACCTTTGGCCAGCAGCATCGGACAGCTCTGAAGTCCACACCCAGCCAAGTATTTTACCACCTAGAAAAATGTTTGAGTACCAAAGTGATGAAGAATATTTCTCACATATTTTGTTTTGTAATTGTACATTGTATTACCATTTCTAGGTCCTGCTCTTGGAGAGCCAATGCCAGCTCATTGTTATCAATACAAGAAGCCGCAGCCACATCTAATGGAGTGGAGCCCCGCATGCCTGGAAATAAACAAAAAAACAAAACAAAACAAACCATAATATCATATTTCTTACAGATATTAAGACAAAAAAATCAGAGTGCTAAAACAGAACAAAGACAATCACCAAGGCCAATTCCACTGTTCTGGAGAAGGTAGCTCAGATGGTCAAACATGGAGCGCTGATTTTGACGACTGATGCGACAGAAATAGCAGAGGAAACGGCAACAGTTTGTCACGACTCGTGGGAATCGGATCTCCTATTAGAAGAAAATATTTCACAAATTCAAAGTTGGAAAGTTAGAATGTACTCCATGTTATTTACATATTAAAATAAAGTTAAATAAAAAAAAGTATACCTTTGAGTCCCCTCCACCAAGTACATTAACCATGACCTCCATGACAGTTTCATGCATGCCAAGAGCCCGCATCAAGTTAGGGTGCTGATAGAAGACTTTGTTACTCATAATGTTCCTATGTGGGAAGGAAAAAAAATCAAGCAGATATGAAGTTTCTGTTGCTGAAATAATGATAAAAAAAGATCTTGCTTTGAGAAAAGGCATAAAATGTTAAACTAACCCAATGCTTTGAATCATTAGCCTCTCCTCCTCTGGACCCATTTGAACAATAAGCAGTGAGCGAATCTGGCCCAAGCACTCCAGCAGGTCCATGGTGTCATTGATGGACACTTGGTTGATGGTGTAGGCTTTAGGGAGGGCACGCATGAGCTCACCCAGCCCGTCATACTGCCGATGAAGAAGGCTGAACATCATGCGCACTAACTCAGGGTTTTGGATAAATGATTCCTGAGCCCAGTGGATCATGGTGTGAGAAATTAGCTCCTGCAGTGTGCCTTAAAAACAGAGGGCAGAGAGGAAAGGAGTAATAGGTTTTTTCCCCCCTGAACTGTAACAACTGTGGAACTGTTGATTGGTTTTGATGTTGAGGCGGTAGCTTGATAAACAACTGTTGGATTAGCGTAGAAAAAGTTCTCTGCATTGTTCGTGTGTGTTCCATAAATCTAAGGCTTTTAATCAGTTAATATCTTTCCATGTCAGCGAACAGGTGAAAGCCCTGCTTTAATCTAAATGGACAGTCAGAGGTATTTCAACCCAAAAAATAGTGCACAGTGATGGAGGAATGTAACATGCTTTCTGATTTTTCGTGTTTGTTGAGTTTTCAACACTTCAGTTTTCAGTATTCTCCACTCATTTGCTGATTTACTACCGTGTAAGCAAAATGCAACGAATGAGAGGCTCACTTGGTTTTTTGTCTTCTTGTGGCTCAGGCTCCACCTCAACCTTCTTCTCACGGAATGTTTTCACCTTTTCCAACATACGGAGGAGTCGTCCACGAAGTGAATTATCCACTTCTTCCTCTTCTTCTTCTGCTTCAATATGAACACCTGAAAAGAAGGTTTTTAAAAAAGACGGTGTTATATTTCAAAAAAGAGTTTTTCCTTTAAAGTGATGGTAGATGTGAAAGTGTTATGAAAACTAACCACAGTGTGCCAGCAGAGCATTGTGGAAAGCTATCAGGGAATCACGGACTTCATCAGGAATAGGGCACTCTTCATCTTCAGAGCAGCTCTTAAAGTTCATGAGCATGTTAACCTGCATAAGAAGGATTTACTGACTTAGATTTATTCCATTTCAATACGTTTGAATTCACTTCAATATAAGGACATACCTGCTCCTGTGGCGGGGAGCGAAATTCACGTGTCTTTCGAGCAGTCTCAGCTGCACTCATGGTGAAAGCCATCATGAGCTCATTGTACCTGTGCCGCTGGTTGAATTGTATCTGACTGACAAACTGGTCTGAAAAGGCAATGATGGCCTCAACTCTGTGACGCAACTCACAGTCACAGAAATATTGCAGTAAGGTACACATCTACAGGTGAAAAAAGCAAAGTTAATCTCCGTTCTCACACAAAAAGCAGCACTTTTCTGTTCTGCATTTTAGGAAATAAAAAAGTCAAACCTGCAGTTTGACCGACTCAGGAAGCTTCATCTGGAAAAGCCCCTGCTCCAGTTCGTCTTTTTGACTCTCCTCCTTCATTTCTTTCTCTGTTTCTTCTGCCCCTTTTTCACCATTTACTGGCTCTGTCTCTTCTGTTGTTTCCTCAAGAGGTACAATGGACTCTGTTTGTTCTGGTTCCTCCTCTTCCTCCATTTCCTCCTCCTCCTCTTCTTCACCCAAGCCATCATCCTCATATTCCTCTTCTTCCTCTTCCTCCACTTCTACCTGTTCTTCTGCCTTCACTGCCTCCTCTTTTGGTGGTTCCTTCTCCTCTTTCACCTTAGGGCTCTCCTTCACAGGCTCCTCTGGTTTCTTGCCGCTAAAGACTGTTGGCTCAATCATCTTCAGGATGTGAGTGACATCTTCATCATTGAACACACCCATGATGAGGAGGGTACTGATGAGCTTCAGGATCGGAACAAAGTGAAACTCAACACTGCCTCCCACTGGATCCCTCATGGCTTGACCTCCATCTTGCACAGCTTCAATCAGCATGTTCAGGGCTTTAGTTTTCAGCACCTGCAAACACAAGCAAAGTTTTTACTCATGGTGTCTCAAAAGTTCCTTAAAATGCTAGATGTTTGTCACCTCACCTGTAAGGGGATAACTGGGCTCAGGGTGTAGATGTCTGGATCTGTTCCCACGAACCCTACAGAGGAGAAGTGGAGTTTGGGACGAAGACACGTAGTGAGGCCGACTCCAGGCAAAGCATGAGACTTTTCAGAGTACAAAGTGATGCTCCGTGTCTCATCTGTCATTGGAACAATGAATTCTTTGTTGGTGCCGAGTCGGTTCCTCTTAGCGGACTCCAGATGCATGCTGATGAGCAGGTCGTAGAAACCACTCCTCATTGGTCCAGGCAGGTAGGTGTTCTCTATGGCGTAGAAGAGTTGGGACTCATCCACATGGCTGCACAGAGCGTGAGCAACACGGTTGTTTCCCAACGCACACACTGAGCCGTACAGCTTCAGAGTGTGATAGTGAAACTTCAGCAAGTCCATCCGTTCAGAAAGCTCCAGGATGTCAATGCACCTGGAGGAAGCCAAAGTGTTAATTTTGGTGATAAAAGAATCTAACTGCGGAATAAACTAGTCCTGAGAAAAGCTGGCAAGCTGCTTGGGATCTTAATATCTTCTGAACTACAGTGTTAGAGAAAAAATTCACCCTCATACAATGCGTGGCGTTGGCCAAATTAGCGATTCAGATAGGAGACAGTGTCTGAACATAAATACGCTAATTTCTGCATTGAAAACGACTTTTTTTTTGGCTTGATATGTTCATGACTTCTGGAGCCAGTCTCAAGCAGACACTCGACAAACAGCAGATTTTAGCACTTCCACATTGCCCCATATTTTTGGACCAGAGGTTGCCGTTGGTTATGCATAATCCTGGCAGATGAGGAATCCTGGAGGTTTGTCAGCTAAGAGAGTCTAGAGTAAACTTTGGACCTAAATTCCTATTTTGTTCAATTATTTTAAAGGGATATTTGAAGAGATTAACAAATCCTTAATCTGTGAAATATAAATGAAGTCTTAGCCCTTTGATTACAGTACTCTTGTGGTTCTGTAACATTTTTTATTACAAACAGCCCTGCCGCTGTCACAAAAACTGCTGTTCCACCCCAGTAATTGCAGTGCTCACAAATCAGCCATACAATTGGTATACACCATGTGTTGCTGCTCTGACCTGTTCTCCTCAGGGATGTGAAGAGCCATCATAGTGAGCGGCTCCTGACACTGCACCATCCAGCCGAGCCTTTCACTGACACGCCCAGTCTGCGGAGCCAGGAAGTTGTTTGGCATGCGGCTCCAGATGACTGGAGTCAACATCTGGACATCAAGTCTGGGAGGAAACTGGGGAACAGGGTTCTTGCGTTCACTGCGGAACATGGCAGCTGAGATGGGCATTATGTTCTGTAAAGAAAGAGACATTCTGAATTAGAGAAAAGAGTCACAGATCAAAGTGAGGTTTGGATTCTGACGGACGATTTGTGACTGACCTTCAGTTTGCCAAGCTCAAACTGAATCATATTCTGACTAGAGGGAAGGACAAAGACGGCGGGGAACAGTTTTGTGTGGGGCTCCACCTGCAAGAAGAAAAGTTTTTTTGGTTGCATAAAGAAAGATGATCTTATTAGGTAGTGTAAGAACACCAGACGGAAACGCCACACACCTGGTAAAAAGTGTTGATCTCTTTTCCATTTGCAGTGAAAGTCATTAGTCCCGTGTCCAAATCAATGAGGCAGCCAATCACAAAATCCTCCTGACTCACTCGGGTCTGCTGGGAGCTGCTGAACTCCCCACCCCACACCATGTAGCAGTTACTGCGTTTTATACTGAGGAAGACATAAAAAATGAGGAGGAGCTTGTTCATCATGTTTAAAGGGAAAAGTTTACTATCAAATTTATGGTGTTCACAAGAGTAACATACCTGTCATGGATGTTGCCTTTGTCATCTCCGACAGTGACAGTCACATTCCTTACTTTGCTCATGTCAAAATGAAGGTCATACTGGTGATAGTCAGGAGTGATCCAGCCCACCCACACACCACTGGGCTCCTGCCCCGCAAATACTCGCACAGAGTAATAGTACTAAGAGAAAAAGAAAAAACTATTTACAAGTCTAGATGATTCAACAAAAATGTTTCTGTCATCAGATTTCAGCAATAGAAGTTAACCCTCTGACTCCTAAACACACCAGCAGGAGCCAAAAAAAAACACTTTTTAAATTTATTTTATAAATAACTAGCATTTCCAAACCATTTGTAAAATCCAAAAAAAAAAAAAAAAAGGTCTAATCTTCAAATTCTCGAGTTTCTGTCAGCAATATGTCTAAACTGGTTGAAAAAGACACGAGAATTTCACTGACATCTCTTTGGTTGTCATGTCTCCTCTGAAATTTTCCATAAAGTAAATTTTCCCCTATAGCTCAGCCCTGTAAAAGGATGCTTAGTTACATCTTGCTTAAGTCATGGTCGTCCTGAACCCAAAGAGGTGTAGGACTTCATACAGCTGTGATGAATGAAATCAAAGAGAGTAAAATCATTTGCAAACATCAGATCTATAGTTTCTTTAAATGTAGCACTTATTGTATTTTTGATTAACAGTATTAAAACACATTTGTACACATGTGCTTATATTGTTTGATATGGTTACAAGGAAAGCGTCTCTTGGATAATCTTACTGTGGTGGTGTTGAGGATGATGTCGACATCATCCCTGTCATCTGGTACCACATCTTCTACCAAGCGAGGCATTGTGGGAACAACGGGGGGAGGAGCTATTAATGCAGCTTTCTTTGCCTTGGAGAAGAATCTGCAAACAACAGATAAACATAATGTAAGAAATGCTTTAACCTTTCAATTATTCCTTGCCAAGCATTCCACACGAGGTCCATACAGACCCTTTCTTTTTGCTCTTCTCAGTCGAAGCATCCTTCTCGTTCTCTCCGTTCCTGGAGGCGGGGATTTCTTTAGGCACAGATGGTTCTTTCTTATCCTCCTCCTGCTCCTTGCGAGTCGCTGACTTTTTGAGTATTTCAAAGTCAGAGTCTGGATCCACCTCCACCACCTCATCCTCAGGTATGGTCATGGCACGAGTAAGAAGAGTGGTCCCAGCTGGGACTTTGAAGGTCTCGTGAAACTCAACTGGCATGCTGAGTCTGAGAAAGAGCAGATCTGTGTTGGCGTTTTGGGACCCGAATGTCTTGTGGCTCACTTTAAGACAAGGAGCAGAATCCACTGTTCCATCAACTCGGGTCATCTATGGCAAAAATGTAAGGAGGCAGGGTGATTATTAAGAACATGTCATGCTTTCCAGAAAAGGAACAACAAAAGCGCTGTAATTGGTGTGTACAATACCTCCATGTGGGGGTGATCAGTCGGTACATTGATGAACTGGGGAAGACTCTTGCTGAACCACATGGTGATGTCTCTTTTCATGTTGATAGCAAAGGGTTCGAATCCCTCCTGCAGGCCACAGATGGTGAAGAATCGAAGACTGCTGACGTTTTGACCCAAGTTGATCCTGCCAACCTGAGACAGGCCCAGGCTGCACACAGGTATGAAGCCTGGAGGGTGTTTGGAAGAACTATTGTCATAAAACTCAATCCAACAGCTTAACTCAAAACCTGATTTGTAACCAGTTGTCACAGTGCTTACCCTCTCCAACTTCAATGTCCTTAAACGCCATCTCTGATCCTGAGTCACTGATCAACATTTCTCCATTGAGAGTAAACATGATGTTCATCTCTGTGAGGTCAATCATGCAGCCCACAACATCACCAGATTGCCACTGTCGACCAAATGGCTCATTCCCCACATGCCAACGTTGGGCCTGGAAGGAAAACTCTGAGTTTTAGAGGGATTTTTTCCCACAGAAATTGTGGTTATTTTCAGTCACATGAATCAGATCTCACTCCCACCTTGAAGCCATTGAAGACATAAGCCAACTCATCTCCTCCAAGCTCAGTGTCTGCACGAACACTCGGTCTGGCCCAACCCACTCTCATCTCCCCGACTGTCACAGCTTCAAATTCAAAGTACCACTTTCCCTGTGTGACAGCGTAAGACTTCTCAGCTCTGAACACTCTGATCTTATCTCCACGGGCGCTGCCTGGTCCATCCCCGCCTGCAAGAATGCAAACAAAACAATAAACACTTAAAAAAGTGAAAGGTTAGTAGCTTTGAGTATTCTTTAGAGTTTTCATCAAAAGATTAAACATTTCTGTTTTTCTATTGTTGATTGTGGTGAAAACTTACTGCTCTCCTGGTCAGGTGGTTCTATGTTGTAACCATATCCAAGAAGAGTTCGAACAGCTGCACAAACTGTGTCTCTGTTGGTTTTTTTGGTCTTTTCATCCAAAAGGTTGTAGGGAACCAGACGGGGATTGCGCTTGTTCATTATGTCCTGCAAAAGGAGAAACAAACAAACATAAAAATGTAACTAAATACATTTATGAAGAAAAATGATTCATGTCTCCAAACTATATGTAAACCCCACAACCACTCACAATTGTACGATGGCTAAGTTCCACCCTCAAACCCAATGAGCCAATCACAGTGCAGGCATTGTTAACTTTCTGTTTTCAAAATCATCAGTGGTTTCCAGCGAAATGACCCTTAATGTGACACCAGCCTCAGCACCTGTCACTGTATGTTCATTGTTTGTTTGAATGAGTGGAGGGGGACGTGCGTAGCTATAGGTCAATTCAATTATTGTGGCAGGATAAAAAAAAAAGATGATGGTACCTGCACAATACTGTATGTCCAGCCCTGGCGAACTCGGTCTCTTGCCCAGACATTGTGCCCATTTTCTGCCAGTCTCTCCACAAGAGTGTTCTGATTAGGAGTCAGCTTGACATGGTTGAGATCCAGAGGGGCTGGCTTATACCCACTGCTCTGCATATAACTAAAGAAGAAGAAGAGGAAATCTTGATCAAAATTCGGCAAAGAGCATGCACAATGAATCCAAACACATGCATGGTTCACAACTCACGTTTTGGGCAGTTTGGTCTTTTTCAGATTCTCCTCCGCTTTCTCATCCCCCATCCCCACATGACAGCCCAGTGCCAGCAGAGTCCTTTGAAGTTAATTTCAGGACACATTAGACAAAAAGATCAAAGAGAAATGTTGTAAGTGAACAAGAGGCACACACTTACTTCAGCGTCTCCCCTGACATTGCTAAATTATAATTCTTCTCTGGTTCAGGCAGGCTTTGAAAATCCACGAGGCAGGGGTGCAGCTTCTTGTTGTCGTCACGAAACTAAACATTGAATTTAAAAAGAAAGAGCAAGAATATTGGAAGAAATTCTGAGCATGCGCAATGAAATCTTTAAAGAAAATAAGCAACACTGAAACACTCACCGGCCCATACGTCCATCCTTGTTCGATGCGAGTGATGGCCCACAGCTCGTGACTGTTTTCTGCAAGCTTCTCTCGAATCCGCTCCAAATGAGGAGGAAGTACAATCTGAGAAATAAATATTATGTATATTATGTATTATGTAAAACATTATGTACCTTGGAAGAGATAGGAGAGTAAAAAGTGGTGGGATGTTTTTTTACCTGTATGGTGTCCACAGGGCAGGGGGTGAAAGCTGTATGTGAGAGAGACTGAGTGGGACCCAACAAGTTACGGATCCCATCAAAATCGTGCTTATATTCCTTGATGGGCTCAATGCGCAAACGGTCTCTTGGCAACACTGCTTCATAGCACGGAGCGTAGCCTGGAGGAGGGAGGAACTTGAAATCTCCATGACGCCCTCCAAGAAGAAAACGCAGCCTGGTCGCCAGAGTGAAAGAAAAATCCTGTTTATCTTTTATGTCACTGAAGATATTTTAATCTAAAAATTAAAAAAAAAAAAAAAACAGTTTTGCTTTCCCCATATCTTACGTGATGCCTGCAGAGAAGCTGACAACAGGGAAGAACAGGCCATCCAGGTTGAAGTTCTCGAACATTCCCTGAACAGGATGACCATTGATTCGGAAGGAAATACTGGGCACGCTCAGATCTAAACAACAGCTAATCACATCCTCTGCAGCCAAGACATGTTGATTGGGTGTGGCAACATGACGGGGGACACGTCCTGTGGATTGAATTACATCCTGTTAGTTAATAATGAATAATGATAATGAAGGATTGCAGCAAAGCTAAGTTAAATGGGTGCAAATACAAAGAAACCACACAAACGGTGACAGTGTTAAAAATACATTCTTATCTGTAAACGGTCTTTTCTACTTCACCTGACCAGAGGTGGAGTCCATCAAAGCCGTAGGAGTAAAGGTCATCCCCAACCCCATTGCCCCCCCAGCCTTCTCCCCCACCAGGGTAAGGACTGTAGCCCTCTGTCAGGGCCCAACCTACACGCAGGTGATATGGCTGGGCTGTAAGAAACGGCTCCACGTGGTCCACCATCACCTCAAAGTACCACTTCTTATACTGAGTGGATCCTTCACAAGTCCCAAGGAAAATGTTGGGTCTCATGCTTAAGGAGGATTACAAAATAAAAGCAATAATCAAACAATGAACATGTTCAGACAAAAAAAGAGATCAAGCATTTGACAAGAGCTGTGATGTTTTCCCAGACAAATAGACCCACCTGGTGACATAATTAATGATGTTAGTTTGAAGTAGGAGGTCACGGCCTGGCAGCAGATTCTCTGTGATGAGATTCTGATTTGACCTCACGGCCACCCCGTTACACACACATAGAGAACAGAGCACATCCAAGACCTTCAAAGAAATGTAAACACAAGTTCATAGAGATTTGATATGAGGCCTAAGTAGATTAAACATTGAAAATCAGAACAGCGACAATAAACTCGGCTTTACAAGTGTCCGACCTTATGATTGCGTCCATGCTTGTCTAACAGAGAGATGATGGATTTGATGTGATTTTCCTGAATGATGTTCAGCACCTCTGGACTCTCAATCAGAACACAATAAAGCACCTCAAGGATTCCTGTCGTTCAAACACAATAGTAAATACAGATTAAAGTTAGTGTTAACTTTAGGAGCACCATTACTGCTGCAATGAAGACTTGAACATTATCTACTCTGAGTTCTTCATGCACATACACACACAATATCCTGATTTACATTTCTAAGGCCCACACTATTGTGGAAACTTGTCTTCTTTCTGTTTATAAAAAAGATTTGTAGCATTAGTACCTGAAGATGCCTCCAGACGATCCAGTTTACTGACCAGCCAGTCCAGGTTATCGCAGAACAGGGCACAGTTAGCACGATTCCCCCTGATCAAAGAAGCTTAATGCAGGAAAATGAGCAAAAAAGATTGTTTATAAATCACATTCACTGAAGACAAATGACTGGTCTGAAATAACAAAGAATGTGAAGAACCAGATGGGTGTACCTAGCAGTTCGTAGAGTAAATTTACTATCTCCTTCCATGACTCAGCTGCTTCTTCTCCAGCGTACTCTGAGAAGTGTGCTGCTGTGTTGTAGACATTGAGCCGATCAACACAGTCCAAGACAAGAGTAATCATTCCCTGTTGACAAAAAATTAAAAACTTAAAACAAACTAAAAAAATGTTTCCAAGTTTCTCCCCCAAAATGCGAATGTTGTATATTTTCATAGATGTTCATTCTTCAGTGGGTGGAGCTACCTCTTCCTGGAAAAGGTTCTGTCTGTTCTTGAGGGAGCGGAGCTTGAACTGTTTGTCTTCGTGCTCCAGCTCCTCCTCTGGTGGTCGAAAGTAGAAGATGAGATCCTGCAGGGAGAGAACGACTGGGTCCAAGGGCAGAGACTGGGGGTTGGCAGATTTGTTTTTCCCACTTAGGGCATCCAGACCTCTGAGGACATGAAAAAAAGAAAATATTACAACAATAAGATGTGTGCTTCATTTGGAAGAAAAAAATCCATCAGGAAATTTTATAAGAAACAAATTTGAAGTATTCTGTCATTACTTGATGAACTGGTTGAAGAGAGCTGTTGTGCTGTAAATCATTCTGGCAGCTTGGTACTCTTCTGTTTGAGATCGGGCCACTGTGAGGGCGTCATCCATGTGGCCTTCTTTATGGAGTATGGCCTGAGGGTTCAGCAAAGGGTTAAACACTCAACACTCAGAAGCAAACAGTACAAGCCCTTTTGATGTGTAAAACTTCTCAGCATTTCAGAAATCGGATTCACCTTTCTTTTCAGAGGACCCAGACGGGCAGTTTTGGCATCAACAGCAGCATATGTGAGCCAGAGGCCAGTCGAGACATGCTGTACGAAGCACATAGACTCTCCATACTTGATCTCAGGTATGCCCATCCCTTCCACATCTCGCTTCTGAGCCACTTCAATTTTTTCCTGAAGTTTCAATAAAAAGCGTATTTAGAATATGTGATAACCAAGGCAGTAGTTCACACTTTAGTCTCAAAACCTCAGAGGGAGGTTGTCTTCATGTGATATTAACCTTTGAAATTCTAAAACAGAAAGCTGTCATCTTGGAAACTGCCTTCTCTGCATCAACCAATAAAAGACCTTTTTCTTCATCCAGAAAAAGGTACCTCCCTGTTGTGATGTGACGAATCCGGAAAGACATGCCCCATTTAATATGGCCCCCACTCCACCTACCCACAGACACAGATAAATGACAGTCAGTGTTGGGTACAGCATTAAACTAATTCATGAATAATTCTGATGTTGATTGTATCATGCACATGTTCAAGATTCTTACGCAATACGAAGTGGCTCAAGTCTCCACAAGGAGCGAGCGTGACTACATACGGCCCCTCCTTCGTAATGAGCAACTCTGGAAAACACAATACAAGAGCTAGTTACACCCTGCATGTCATTAATTCATTCATTCTGTGATGGACCTTGTGCCCCTGTCATTTCAGCTGCTATAACAAACACAGACAGTGTTGCCAGAATATGCAACCAAGAGTAAATAAAATGTGTCCTGCCTCTTTAACAGATAAAGAGACACTTTTGCTGTTTTTGGCTCTTAGTCCTCCAAACTGAAATGGGGGTGTGAAAAAGTTTCCACAGCGGTTCTGTCTTGATCATGTATTCAGTCACAGGAAATAACAACGTCAGAGATAAAAGGCTTGGTCACCTGCGCTGGTCATCTCCTTGGTCTGCTCCAGGGATTGCCAAACACTCGTCCATGTGACCATGGAAAAGCCTGAGCACGTATCCTCCAGTCAGAAAACCTAGACAGAAGTTGTCAGTTTATTAAGAGAGGGAGAAAGAGTGGATCTATGGAAATTACTGTCTTTCTTAAAGCAATAAAAACATCACCAACCTTCAGCCAGCTCACACCCAGACATCACAGGAGTCATTGTCCACAGTGTTTGCATGAAGGAGGCGTCTACCATCAGGTCACCACTGGCATAGGACAGATGCTGAATAAAGTAGAGTTTGTATTAGCGATCAGATTTATTGAAACGCAACCTGTACATTTGTCAGTGCATCTAGTTAAAAGGACAGTTACCAGGTATCTCTCTGAAGAAACGCTGACAAGAATGAGGTCATCTCCCACTCTGACCTTCTCTCCTTCTGACCTCTGTTTGGAGGCTGGGTGGATGGTCCACCAGCAGGCCTCCCCTGTGACAGAGAAACAGATTTAGCAGACATAAATCTAAACCTGCATGTGATAGGCATAATGACCAATAAAATGTAAAATCACCCGTTGAGTCTTCCTGCAAGCCCACATCAAAAGCCAGTTTGTCTGTGAGTGAGCGTGAAGTGGTCAAACAGCTTAAGTACTGCCAAAAAGATGAGGGAGAAAAAATTAGTGTTTATATGATAAAAATCCATTCAGAAAACCAGTGGAAAAAAAGGGACCGTAAGGGGGGAACAGAACAGTGTCCAGTCGCCATATTTGATTTTATTTCAAATATTCTCACCATGCTGGAGTGAGTGTGTTTCAGGAGGATGGCGTGGCCGTACAGCAGAGTGCGGTGACCTCCACCTTGTGAGGACTAAGAAACAAGGCAGAGTCATTCAAATTGATGAAGGAAGAGAGAGAAAAATAACTTAAGTCACTGTGACTTAATTTTGTTGCTGTAGATAGTAATTTTACTTTGAAACATGAAAATAAATAAAAATTAATTGAAATAAATATAGAATAACAGATTTTAATCAAGGCTAGTTGAGAGTGATTGTTAAAAAAAATCTCTAAAATGTTGGAGCCAAAGTGATTTTGTGTGAAAATTTTTGAGATAGTTAAAGTCTAAACTTACCCATTTGTCTAAATCCACAGCCTGTAATTTTCAGGTGAAAGTAAAGGTGCATGTGGTGTCGAGCCACAAAAAACATAGTGAGTTTTCAGCCTTTTGTCAATTGCAGTTTTGTTTTACATAATAATAAAATTCACAAGAAAAATCAGGTTTTTATCAACTGTGCTAAATGTGTCTTACCTCATCCACAGACGTGTTGGAAAGCATTTCCTGTAACGCCCGTACAGACAGGGACTGCTCCAAAATGAAGCAGCAGATAGCGAGATCTGGAGGGACATTCTGGAAACATAGAAAAAAAAACCTGGTGAACAAGAAAATTAAAATCTTAAAAACAAACATTCAACCGTTTTGTCTCTTTACTTGAGCATTTGAGGTTGTTTCAAGGAAACACAGACGATTCCCGAATCCTTCACACGACAGACACAGCTTGATCTGCTCCTTCAGAATAGCTGCAGTGCACTGCAACACCACTTGATCATCCTGCAGAAATAAAAATAACATTTTAAGCTGAAAATATAAAATTGTGAGATCATTCATTCAAAATTTTGTTTTCATCTTTATATTTTAACAGGCAGAAATGGGCTTCTATACAGTACACGTCTACATCACAGAATATTTCACTTCAGACAGAAAGAGAGTGTTTTAAATAAATGTATCAGTTTTGAAGCTACTTTGTCGTCTTTGAGTATTTTGGGGTATTTTTGCAGTATCCCTACATTTAATGAACTCTCTTTCCCCAGAACATTACAAACAAACCACAACCTACCTGCAAACTCAATAATATCATGCCTCAGCTGCAGGCCATGTGTTTAACAACCCTGCCACCCGAGCTAAGCTTCAGGGTAGCTGGTGACACTGTTATATACTTTTATAACATAGGTTTCTTCTTTTAATACTTGGCTCTGAAATTTCTTACAATGCAAGAAAATCTTCAAATACTTAAGTTGAATGTTTTGGTTTGTGCTTGTTGATCCTGAAGCCTCCAAAAGAAGCGAGGTGCTAACTTTGTTCTCATTTTCAACACAAAATAAAGCTAACACTTTCGAGGTGCAGCTATCTGTAACACTGTGACTGCCTCCATACAACCTTTCCCACAAACTGTAACATAAAACTTTGTAGAGCTTGTAAATGCTCGACATGTTGAATTTCATACAACAATCCTTGACTGCATAGCGTCTCCTTTCCAATCCAATTAAATTTGCCATTCATATTCATATGAAACATGATATAAACTTCATGAATATAGGTCTGTTATTACAAGTTGAACTTATGAAGCAGGGTCATGCTGTACCAGCATGGCAATAAAAACACAAGACAAACAGGTAGTTTAGATGTCTGACTGTCCCATTTATCTCAAGAAACACAAGAAAAACAATATTGAGGACATCATAAATTCATCATAAACTCCGCCTTCAAAAAGCAGCTATCTTGTATCACGTCACAAACTTTCATATGTTTCACCCCGTTAATGTTTTTCTCTGTGCCCACTCTCTCTGGCTGGGATCTAAAATCCCCACCTCTCTGGCGTCAGACGTCAGCCACTCCCCTTCAGTGCTATTTCAGGCTGCTGCACCTGCTGTTCACACATCCCCTTCTGGAAAGCAGCAAATATTTAAGATTTGAATGCCAGAATAATAATTGTCCCAGATTAACCCAACTGAATCATGTACTAGTTTTTTTGCTGAGGAGGAACATTCAAAAACTTACTTCGAGTCAGCTCTGTTTAAACATCTAGCTGATTGTATACTTATCTAAAAAGTTCTTCACAGAACAGGAGGATGCTGGTAATGGGGATGCCACATAATTCACAAACAATTTGTGATGTTTTGGAGAGGGTAATATACATTTTGTCTAAACTACTGTGGAACTAATTAGCCTTTGCCTCCTCATTGTGCTTACTGTGGCTAAAACGACATTAATGAGAAAGCTCAAGAGTTTGAAGTATACAAAAATACTCCAGTATATAACACAAGTACATTTTATGTCTCTCCCTGTCTCCCCATAATTGTGTGTAAAGGAATACCTCTAAACAGGCAAACACACCATCAGTCAGACAAACTAGAGGACTGATGACACTTTCTTGAGTCCCTCCTTTATCCCATCAGATTATATCAGATGTTGTGTAAAATAACTTCAAAGAATATATGAAATGCTGTCCTGAAACTGGCATTAGATAACAAACATTTAACTTCAGGAGGCTGTAGAGTCCCCACATAGACTGAAGTAAGCAGGTGCTGAAATGGGCCAAGCTTCGAACCTGTTAATCCTCACACACTAAATATAGAATTCAGCCGAGTTCAGGGTGAACAGCAAAAGACTGACAGTAACTTTGTGTCACATTGTTCACATATTTCCTTTTACAGCTGTCACAAATTGTGTGGGACCACCATTTGAAAATGCATCTTTTGTTTTTAGGAATGATGACCTTACCACCACTTATCCACCCCAAGTGTGAGATGGGGGTGGGCTGCAATAATTTCATGCCCCCATTCACACCTGTGAGTAATTTAGACTCACCAATTAACCTAACCCACTTCTTGGAGCGAGAGGCAAGAGAATCTGAAGACATTTGATACAGTCTGGGATCAACATGCAAACTCTGGGCAGAAAGGCCTCAGCCGACTTACAGATTCAAACCCTTCACCGCGCAATCACACACAAGAATCCATAATTTATTATCTGGTGGCTTCAGCTGACTGTCTCTCAACTTATACTTATGATGCAGTCTAAAGATAATCAGGGTCTGGCTGATGCTGACATCAGGGTTAGAGTTACAAGAGTCCAAAGGGAGTCAAGTGTTGCAATGCGGAACGTCTACAATGGCTGAACATCAACGCTGACCATCCAAATAGAGGGTGTTACATACAGTAGACTGCCAGAAAGGCCACAATGCCCTTCTGCAGGCTCTGGCGTGTAGATCTGAAGAAGAAACCTGATAGCTCCCTGATGAGTAACACAGCAAAAATAGACTAGGTTTAAAATAATTACCTTATAAAATAGAATTAAAACTGACTTAATGAGTAGAGTGACAATCACGTTGATCTCAAGCTTTAAATGTAACAAAAACTACCAGATTTTGTATTTAAATTGACAATAAATTGCTCTAAAAGTACTAAATGGGGTTATGCCAAACAAATACATCCTATGGATTCACCTGATACAACCAGATCAAATTTGTGTCTGTACTGTTTACTGACAACCTGAGGGTCAAAACACTTCACACTCAACATACACAACAGATACAGAGTGCACTGCAAGAGTCTTTCCGTCTGAGCCAGTATTTTATCTCTAACGCAAGTAAAAGAGAAATAAATACATATTAAAGGCGAACTATTCCTGAGCTGCCACACATCTCTGTCTCTTTTAACAAAAAATAAATATGTGCTTGATGTGAAAAGATGGTTTATCTGAAAGATTTATTTTGTTTTAATTAACATAAAACGATCCAGGATATTTTTCCCAAAAGAAGAGAAGATACGAAACAGAACAAGCTTGAGATAAAGAGCCATTTGGTGTGTATAATGTGCAACAACAGAGTCGTGGAGGGAGTTTAGAAGACGTTTCAGTATCTTAGAAGTTTGTCTGAAGAACAGCTAAACTTGGATTGTCCTGTACTCAACTAAATAACTAAGACAAGACACACAAGAAAGAAAAGCTGCTCCAATCTAAAGATCACAAATCTATTGAGTTGGGTGAATCTCGCCATCATTGAGATAAATGATAAGTGCCAGCATTTATTCTCAATGGCTGTCAAACTTCTTTTCAGCTGAGAGATGTTCCCTTTTGAAAACATATCCAATACTGTTTTGTCTAACACAATCCTTCATGGTTTCATAGTAAAAGTTTAACAATGAGATTTCTCTCTGTTAAATGACAGCAATCATACCAACTTACAAATGATGAAATATGAATATATTCAGTTAAAACAAGACTTATATTCCCTCAGTGCTCTTGAAGTAAATGCTGTCAGAGACTAAATGGTTTACACTGCTTTCATTCAACAGTTCTTTCTCTAATTTATCTAATGTCTGGCACTGGAGGATTCTCTCTCCGACAAAACAGTAACAGATCAGATAACCATTGGGATATAAATAGATAACAATGCCAACAAAGCAGCCACCTGTCTTTGTCACTCAGTGCTTGGTCTATGAAAAGAAAGTAACCTAATTGTTGTCAACTATCGATACAGAAGCAGAAAGACTGAAACATGTGACCCTTTTTAACATCCAAAAAGGATACTGTTTTGCATTCACAACAAAAAGATTATTAACAGAAGTACACGACACCAGAAGAAGACATCAGCATCACTTACCGTTCGCAGGAACTGAATCTCTTCCTCATCTGCACCTTCTGCCATTCTCCCAAGGCTTCAAAGCAAAACCCTGAGAGAAATGAGAAAATGTCCCTCGTTCAGTTCTGTGAATGCTGATGCCAATGTACTCCTTACATCAGGCAGGACAATGTTTGTGTGTGAATGTGGGTCCTGTGCCCCTCTCTGGCTGAGACAGGAGGCAGACAGATTCACTGTTCATTCCTGTTCACTACAACATCTGAAAGAGGTGGAGCAAGCAGAGAAGGCTGGACCAGTCACTCAAATGTAACTGAGTAATTGTATTTTCACCATTGTACTGCCATAAGGTGTAATAGAAACATTATTTATCTATTTATCAAATGAAAGAAGCTTAAGCAATGTCACAAAAGATTAAAAATATGCCTTAAAAGAGGCAAATTTTGTAATTTCATTATCATCACATCAAAAGTGACCGTGTCTTTCCAGTTTTGCACTTCAATCTCACCAGTGAGAACTGTATGTTTACTGGATGGTAAATGGTGGTTAGCTCAATTTACAATTGAATTATTGGATCCTACAGGCGACTGAACTAATTTTCCTGTCCTTCCCTGCACTCCTTGAAGCCGAGTTCTTCCACTCGGCTCAATGCTTCGGTTTGGTGAAATATTAGAATTAAGAGCATTGTTTTTATCTTTCTCCAAATGGGATACAGGATTTGTACCAGGCTCTAAATATGCTAACTTTGGTTCTGAAAACAGCTGTTTTTGGCTCGGTGTGTTTGTGACTTCCGGTACTTCTGGGAGTTGCCGCTTGGTTTTTCCCCTCTGCGCTGACCAAACATGACATTTTGTGGGTCATGTCAACACTGTCATTCAGTAGTTATATGTTTTCATGAAACCATAGTGAATTGAATTTAGGCATTTTAGTGAGTTTAATGAGACAGCTAGCTCCTGAGAAAAAAATAACCAGCTGCAGTGTACAATACACGTTTAGGCGGGAAAATACCTCCCTTTAGTCAACCCTGTCAGACGTCAACTCCATCAGGTTCCACGTCTAACAGAGTTGACATGAAAGATGAATGTCTGTCAGATTAATGTTTTGTCAATTTCTGAGAGAAAAGGCTTATTCTTTGGTTAGTTTATATTGTTCATGTAATAAAGGACCATCTGACTGACATCCTCATTTGTCTTAACTATTTGAGGAACTGTTTTTTATTATATTGAAATCAAAAACATTGTTTGAAAATGGAGATATTCCAAAATCTGAGTTTTCAGATTCAATAACAACTTTAGTTTCCACTTTGTATTTAATTGTATGTAATAACAGTAACCAACTATTGCAACATACTGCAGAATTTTAGATTCCTGTTGGACTAGAAGAATTAAAACTGGATTATCTGATTGTGTCTGATGGGGTTAACAAAAATAAGGGTACAAAGGGAAACATGTTTGTTCGTCCAAAAATGTTTTTATTGAGAACCTTTTCGATTACATAATTAGATAGCTAAGACTTTTCTTTACAGAATTACATGACTCTAATAAATGTAGCATGATTTTTAAAAAAAATAATTTTTAAAACCTCTTTTGTCCCAACTCTCAAGAACCAGTGCTTTATCAGAACTTCAGAAATGTTGATTTTTTTTAAAAATTTATTTATTTTTTTAAAGTATTGGGCTAAACGGCTCGTAACATTTCAGGGAAAAAGGTTTTCTGAGCAAGTTATGTGACCATTGATGCATCAATGGTGGTATTAATTAGAGGAAACAGCAACATTGCTGCTCATGTCTTATTCATTTTATTAATGGTCTACTGCGAGCGTGAGTGCTAGGAGCCTATCCCAACTGTCTGGTATTTGGTGGGTTTCTCTTCCTTCTTCTTCTTCTATTTTTTTTTTTCTGAGAGAGAGAGATTGAAAAAACATAAGTACAAATGTTAAAGCAAAGGGGCTGTGGGACAAAGCCGGAGTACCCAGGTGAACCCAAGTATGCACAGGGTGAACGTGCAGACTCCACACAGATACAAAGGCCCACCACGTCCAAACTGGGATTCAAACTGGTGACCTTCCTGTGAGGGAGCAGTGCTGACCGTTGTACCAGCATGCAGCTGTTTCTTTTCTATGTATATATAGTGACACATTTAAGGGAAATGGGATAGTCTAAGAATGAATGGCTTTGGTAATTTTCTTCTACTTCTTTTCTGGGGTGGGGGGTCTTTTTGTTTGTTTTGATGTGGGATGAAGCCGGAGTTTCCCGAAGTGAACCCATATGTTTAAGGGGGAAACATACAGACTCCACACAGAAAGGCCCACCATGTCTGAACCAAGATTCAAACAGGTGACCTACCTGTGAGGAAATGCCGCGTGTTTGTTTGACTCAGGGGCAACAAAATAAAAACAGTTTCCGTAGCGTTTTTCTTGTGAACAAGCTACGCAGGAAGCCACGCTTTCTCGGTGTCTCTGTGGTGTCACTATCTTCGCTGGCACAGGTAACACTGTCATTGGAGTCTTTAGTCTGACACTCAGGAATTGTTTTGTCTTGGGAGTCATAAATGACCTCGATGGTAAAGGGTGGGTCAACATCACTTTGGTCTTGGTCTGTGTTTTCCTCGACATAGTCTTCAAGCACCAGTGTGTTGGATCCGTTGTCTTCTTCTGTGGGGGCAGGATTTTGCTCTACAGTCATTTTACCTGACCAGTCCCCATAGGCGAAACTGTCCATTGAGTCTGTGGGAGCCATATGGACCCTGTTTCTACGTTTGGGACGTAAAAATGTCTGCCATAGGGACTTCTCTTTCGGGTCGTTATTAACTGTATTTTCTGTCTCCTCTTTTACAAGCAGACAGCAACTATAGTCAGAGCTTAGTGTTTTTGGTGACTGTAGTTTCTCCGTTTCAGTCTTCTTTTTCAGTTTTATCCTTCCCACCATCCGTCTAAGAGTCTCAGCTCTCTCTCTTTCTGCTTCGTCCTTGTAGAGAGGGACCTGAATTACCCTGACCTGAGTTGAACTGGGTTTCTCGGAGGCTCCAGCGGAGCTGCTGCCTGCCAGCTCCGACGCGTGAATGTCTTCTCCAGGGGCAGCAGCAGCCTGCAGAGAGCCACCGTGAGAGTCTAGAGCTGGTAACCTTGATGAGTATATTTGCATCAAGTCTGTGGAGGAAAGGGACTCGACATGCTTCTGGTGCATTCGCAGTACACATTTCTTCCAGAGTGACATCTTTTTCATGGCATTGCGCTCTTTCCTTTGTCTTTGCATTATCTTTTTTCTGACACTGAAGACCCGGCCTGTAAGGAATGACCTCATGGTAGAAATCGCTCCTATCGGAATTTTCTTTGCCTTATTGGTGTTCATGATGGAGGGATCTCTATCTGATGAGGCTTGGGATGCCCCCGAGAGGATAGAGCAGACCTCGTGAAAGACACGACTCTCGATGGTCTGGCTAAAGCTTGGTGAAATCTTTACAGAGATGTCATAACCACCGATTTCTTGAAGGGCTTGAAAAAAGGATGTCTCAAAATGCTTCTTTAAGTTCCCTTTAAAATGTTCTCTCAAGGCACAGCAGCAGGCTCCAGGTGCGAAAAATTCACTGTAGGTTGGCTGGTCGACAACTCTGATGACTGCGGCTATGGTGAGATTTAGGACATTAGTGCACATTCTCACCAGCTTCTTCTTCACGTCCTTGTTGAAGACTCCTTCATTGACCTCTCTCCACTGCCTGAAAGAACAGAGACAATGTTAGATGCCAACTTCTTGCATGCAAATATAATTAATGTTAATGAGCAATAAGTGAGCAATTAATTTTGATACAATGATGGCTTAAAGATAACATACTCTTCGCTGAGACTCTTGAGGAATTCCAATATTAAAGCAGTTATCTCGAAAGCGTTCGGGACGAGCTGCTGTTCTTCTGGTTGTTTTGAAGACCCCTGGATTTTGATGACCTTGGGGGTCCCTGTTCCACTGTCCATGTTTGAGTTCTAGAGTAAAAAAAAAAGAAGAACAAAGATGTTAGGAATCACAGAACAAATACTTCAAATTGTTATTGTTTAAGTTGATAAAGGTTAATTTCTGGAATTTCAACTAACTTAATGTTACTGCTTGATGAAAAGCATTCAACCAACTTACTTTTACCTCTGTAGACAGCTTGATGTATGTAGAGTAGATTTGTTTTCTTCTCTCTGTGTTGGTGACTGAAATCCTGTCTGTGGGGTTGCAGTCTGTTCACTGTGAGAAGTGAACTCAAAGCGTGGTCAGTCCTTAACCTTAACTCTGGCCCTCAGTGTTTAGAAGACAGTGATGTCACAAAGTGTTTCCTTCAAGTTAACAACTACTGAGAGTCACAAAGGAACACTGTGTGTTTGTTATTGTTCAAAAATATTACCACCACATATCTCACTCTGTTAGATGAACTTAACTTGTTAATCTGTACTGGTACCCAAAGCAGATCCAGCCCGGTATTGTCAAGGTGGATCTAATCTATAAAGTGGCCTCAAACTACAGTCTGACAGGGAACAATGTTCTTCATTTTTTAAAAGAAACATGAGGCAGGTTAAAGAGGCTGCGAGGAGAATCTGTTTGCATTTGATTGCAGCAACTCCTCTGGCTGGAGGAGTCTCTCAAACTGTTGTGATGAAATGACGTGTGTATTTGTTTTGCAAGAGGAATGGAGATCAGATGTTACCTTTCGCACTACTTAACTTTGATCTAGGGGACTTTTACTGGATATGTGATGGGGTCATGTCTTTATCAACAGTTATGTACCCCTGTTGTTTGAAACGGGTTAACAGGCAAACTTTGTGTTTGCACCGTAGTTTAGTAGCCGGCTACGTTTTGCATTACTCAGCCTGGTGGTCTGCATTGGTACCATGTAACATTAGTGAATCCTAGTTAAGTCTTGACAGTGCTCAACCACCAAGCATCCACCAAGCAAACATAACGTCACTCTTCTTTTTTTTATTTTTTTTTTATTTTGATAGACTTTCAGTCTCAGACCACTGCATAAAAACTGCTGCATGTGGGATGGAATAAGCATTTTCACAAACAGCTTAACCCCTGTTTTAGCCTTTAGCTTCTGCTTTATTATTAAACTTGTGCTCTATCACACTCCTGCTAAGCTGTCTTCTGCTCCAATGTGGGTGATCACTCTGAAATAAATCACAGAAATAGTTTTCTGCAGAGAAGAAAACACAGATCTCTATTCTCACAGCTCAACATTGTTAGCTGGTGTGGCGTTGTCATAGGGACTTTTGAGTGTTGTAAATCAATCTGGTCCAATCCGACCTGTCCAGTACATAGACTTTTATATCAGCATGGCTTTACCTTTCACAGTTGCACGGTTTTAAAGCCAAAAGAAGCTTGTCACGGGAGCCGTCATTGGCCAGTCTGTGCAGTAGAGAATTTGAGTGAAACAAAGAAAAATAAACTTTTTTTTTTTTTTTTTTTGAAAGTCAATTTTTTTTGGCTCTCTTTCTCTGTGTTCCTTAAATCCTAAAAAAGAAAGAAAGAAAACTACTCTCAGCTGTCACTCATCGCAAAACTCACAAAAAACTCCTCATAAAGAAAAGGACGAACACAATGCAGCCAAAAACACAGTCCCTTTAAATTTCTATCTTGAACGGTGAAACACACACTTTCACCACCTGCCGGTAGAGGGCAGTAGAGCGCTGGAGCCATGTAGCGTCCAACGGTTGTTTGAACAGAAGAAGATGCGGTACGTCGAACAAACTGTCCCCTCTTTATTTCAAAACAAGAACCAGAGTCAGGCTCAGGTACGGTTTATGAAAAGGTAAACATGAAGTATTGCAATTTTTATCATGCAAATGTAGCAGTGCTCGGTGCTGAGTTCGTACATATGTGTGTGCTGACGATTTGAAACAGGTCTTCAGTCGTTGAAATTAGATGTTTTGCTAACTTAGCTGCTAGCCAACTGTCTAGTCAATGCTACGGTGCAGCTTATATTTTGACATTGAGTGGAGATCACGACTTTTTATAGCTCTCATACAATCACATCAATGTACCGCACATGCCGAATGACTTGAGGTGGACGTGACTTTTCACACTTACGTTTCCAAGCTAATGCCCTTTGTCTTATTCTGAAACTGGAGGCTTGAAGAGAAGAAGGATGGATGCCCTTACCCACATGCTTACTGACCCACTTGAGCCAAAAGAAGAAAACGATGGCCAAATCGTTGAGGAATGTATGCTGGGGAACTGTAGAGTGAACCTCCCTGAGGATCTGCTTGAAGACGTGAGTTTTCTGAAGCTCGGCGATTCTTTTGTTAAGTTTCAGTGTTTGTAGAAGACTAAGAAGTAACTGTTACATGTATTTATGAGCTTTGCGTTTGTTTTCAACAGCCTGAAATCTTCTTCTCTGTGATGAGTGAAAGCACCTGGACTGATGTGCTGTCAGAGTCCCAGAGACAGCACCTCCGCCAGTTTTTGCCACAGTTTCCTGACAACAATGTGATTGAACAGGATAGTACTATCAGTGACCTGTTCAACAACAGAGATTTCAACTTTGGAAATCCCCTTCACCTCGCACAGAAACTTTTCAGAGGTGATATGTTGTTGTGAATTATTTTCCTACAAATAAGTCATTTTTTATGCTGATTGAATTATGACACACTTAAATTTCATTCTTCTCTATCTTTTCCAGATGGATACTTCAATCCTGAGGTTGTCAAGTACAGACAGTTGTGTGCAAAGTCCCAGAAAAAGCGACAGCTGTACTCCCTTCAGCAGTATTACCACAGACTTCTGAAGCAGATCCTTGTCTCTAGAAAGGTACTTTAAAAAACAAAGCAAGAAGCACGTGTCTTTATGTGGTAACTCGGGATGAACTATTTGCAAAAGCAATCTAATTGCGATTGTTTTTCCTTAGATTACAATTGCAGTTTATCGTGGGATTATAATAAGGTTTCCCATCTTTTGTGTTGTTGATATCAATTGCTATATTGAAATGGATAATGTGTTTTTTTATATTTCTCGTTTCTCGTAAAAAACTAAAGAGAATCTGTTTCTCTCCCTATTTTTGACCCTCTCGATCCATTTCCACTGCTTTTTGACCATTTTTGTCACCTTAAACTCACTTTTATTGCCATTTTCACCACTTAGATTGTTTCTCTTGCAAAGGTAGTTTTCAACAATTTGGCTCTTTGGTTTAGCATGGTTGAGTAATACTGGTGTAGAGCATAAAACATGTGCTGAAAAAAATGTATGTGGTATTCTGACACTTTTGAGATTACAGACATATTGTCTGAGATTAGAATCTTGCACTAGGTCACATTGCGATCAGACCTTATTTCCAACGAACTGCCCAGCCCTGGTGGTAACTCTCAAGGTTTCTTCTTGTTTAAGGAGCTGCTGGAGTTTGCTGTTCAGAACGGTCTGGACTTTCCACCAAAAAGAAAGTTACCAACCAAGTCTCATGCTGAAATGCGGGAGCCAAGGGTGAGAAGAAGAATAAGCCGCATAATAAAGGAGGTCAAAGCTGAGTGTGGCGACAGCAATGCGTCATCTGATGATGATGGTCAGTCACTGCCAATAATGATACCGTCATTTTTAGCGCATATTTATTAGGAGGATGCCGATGTGGGTCGGAATTTAAACAATTGATGTATGTGACAGTTATGTTGTGTGGAAATTTGAGATTGTCAAACATTGAAAATAACAAGGGTTTGTGAGTACAATATGTTTGTGCAAATAGGCAACTTTATGAAACTGAACAAGGCTTTGACACGCCTTCTTTTATTGCATAAACTTCAGATTTATCGTTGTGGAATCCAGCACCACAGTCACCTTCCTCTCCCACTCCCACTGTTTCATTGAGAGTTCTTCCCAGCCTCTCCACCCAGGACATGAAGACTACTGGTTTGTGATTTCTGCAGAACTCCCATGATGAACACCTCAGCATTTGAGAGGAGTAAATACAAGTTTAAAAAACATTTTATTTCCTCACAGAAAAAGTTGAACTGGGGGAGCAGGACTTGAAAGCCATGCTACACAACCATCGGGAGAAGAGGAAGAGACAACCCGTGAGTGATCTCAGGGTTAAAGGACACATAATTCTGTGCTGTTTTGTTTGGTCTTTCACAAATTATTTAATTTAACAGGACCACCCGGATTTAATGACTGCTGATATCCACCTTGGAGATATACTATCAAGAACAAATATTGGTCGAAAGGGGACTGTGTGTAAGTAAATACATTTTCAAACTGAGTTTTGTATTTATACAAACCTAGCATATAGGTAATTTGCTTCTTTCCTGTTTTCTCCCAGCTCTCTTTGATCTGTGTCTGCCTAAGAAGAGGATAAAAGATGAGAGAAGAAAGAAAAAGATGAGAACAATTAAAGTGGAGTCTGAGGATCCCTGTGAAACACTCACATCCTCAGAAACTCAATTAGTTCCACCCACAAATATTATCAACTCTTTACCAGACACTCCATCCACTCCACTGACCAACATCAAAGAGGAGTGAGTCCAATGTCAGGCTATTGTTGAGAATACTCAAAGCCCTATTAATATATTGGTTGACCTTTCTGTTCTCCAAGACTAATTAACCATCATTCCTTCAGGATTGTGGAGGAATCTCAGAGCAGTCCAGCTGTAGTTGAGGAAATAGCCGTCAGTTTCTTCAGCTTGTTGGAGAGCATTCTGAGAGCAGAAACTCTGGCTAGTACTCTATTGGTATGTAGCCCTTGCAGGCTCTGACATACACGTCATTAAATCATAATCCACTGATTGAATATTAAGACTTCTCCATTTGAATCCCACAGTTGGAGGACAAAGTTCAAATGTGGCAGTCGTCTCCAGCCAGCTCCCTCAACGTTTGGTTTTCATCTGTCCCCTGTTGGTCTGACCTGGTTCTTCAGGCCCTGCAGTTTCTTGCTGGAGAAACTAAAGGTAAGCAGAAGTGATCACTCAAACTTTTACTGTTAGACATAGTTATCAACACTGTGTTAGTCTTGTGTCTTTCTTTATATAACACTGTCTGTTTAACAGATGGCATGATGGCACTCCCAAGTGGCTTTTCTCCATTTGTGGAATTTTCTGAAGAATCTCAGCAGTGGAGGTGGATCGGTAAAAAGAACCAACTATTTAGATTCCTGATTAGTAAGGAGCCTGATTGTATTTCTGATCACTGAAGCCATTCACTGTTTGTAGGTCCCACTCAGGATACAGAGAAGGATCTCAGTGCACTCTGTCAGCTGTGGCTGGACTCCAAAGATTTAGTCGTCAAGGTACTCTGAGCTTTTAAAAGAGTGCTCTTTATCTGCCTTAAAATTGTATTTATGTTTACCAACTTCTATTTCTAAAAAAACTCAAACTTTTTTTTTTTTTGCCTTCAGACAGAAACTGAGGACATGTTGGAGATTACGTCACCAATACCAAGGGTGTAAGTTACAGGACTTTTGTTGAAACGAAACTTTCTTACTCAGTTAAATGAATATTTGATTAATTGTTTTGAGGGAAGTTGCTGGCAGATTAGCAGTGGCTCTGTTTGGTGCCCTGACATGATGAAACTCACAAGCTTGATAGCAATTCAGTAAACGTTGTTTGTAATATCATTCTTTATGCAGTTCAACTGACTATGTGGTGCGACCAAGCACTGGAGATGAGAGACAAGTGTTTCAAATCCAGGTTAGTTCTTGTGCAGTGTATTTTTACAATATCTTGCATCTCTTTCATCATGATCTCTGGAAACCAACATCCCTTTTGTTTGTGTATTAGGAGCAGCAGCGGTACAACCAGCCGCACAAAGCCTTCACCTTCAGGATGCACGGCTTTGAGTCTGTGGTGGGGCCTGTCAAAGGAGTCTTTGATAAGGAGATGTCACTTAACAAAGCAAGGGAGCACACACTACTCCGCTCAGACCGTCCACCATATGTCACCATTCTCTCACTGGGTAAGACCTTGTGTTTTACTATTCTCTGACATCCACCGGGGAATCATTGATTTCAGTGTGAGCTCAGAAAACCAATAACACGATTCTGTTTCCTTTTCTGCCTTTGCAGTGCGTGATGCTGCAGCCAGGTTACCCAACGGAGAAGGGACAAGGGCAGAGATCTGTGAGCTGTTGAAAGACTCGCAGTTTCTTGCTCCAGATGTCACCAGTGCACAGGTATGTATATAAATTATTTTTCTTTTATTTATTCTGTGTCCCCTGACTCTGATTCAAAAGCCTCTCTTCATTTTTTTGAGCTGTTGTCTTGCATGGGCATTTCCTTGGTTGTTTAGGTAAACACAGTTGTGAGTGGGGCCTTGGATCGACTTCATTATGAGAAAGACCCATGTGTGAAATATGACATTGGCCGAAAGCTCTGGATTTACCTTCATCGCAGCCGCAGTCAAGAGGAGTTTGGTAAGCTATTGGGTTATACTGACCTTTGATCTATTTGTGCTGTTTCTGATACCAAACAGCCTGTAGAAGTATTAGTCATGGTTAGCAGTTCATAGTTACACCACAGCTTTATTCAGACTTGATTGGAACATGAACTTTGTGCAGACCATTGTAGATCTGATAAAGTTGTTCAAATTGCATGTTTGTGTTTTTTCCAAGGGACTGGAAAGTTTAGCTTTGGTGCCTTATGTGCTCTTTTTGACAATTAAACTCACAATAAACATTCTTGATCTTTAAGATAACTTTGTGAAAAAAGATTGTCATATTCTTTCACCTTTATTTAGAGAGGATCCACCAAGCTCAAGCTGCTGCTGCTAAGGCAAGGAAAGCCCTACAGCAGAAACCTAAACCTGCATCCAAGCCAGTGAGTTCCTCTCTTTAATCTACTGCAGAGATTTTCTTTATAGCTTTGCGTTTGTGGTGTAGATTACTTCTGATATGTTTTATTTTATTTTTTCTGTGTAGCAGCTTTATTTGACAGCTCATGTACTCTGTTTTAGAAGTCTGGAAGCAAAGATGGAGGCAGTAAAACTCCTGGATGTCTGGAGGTTGGACAAGATCTTGGCCCCAGCCCTATGTCTCCAACCCCTTCAACAACAACTCAAAACACACCTGCTACCCCTAAGTCACCTTTACCGTGCACTGCAACAACACCAACAAAGACTGGAGTCCCTGATTCAATCAAAGCCAGCCCAGGGTCAGTGTGAGATACGTTATTCTTCATACAAATAATAACCCTGTCTCTCCTCTGTAAAGGTTATGGTGGACTTTTCTTTGTCTTTTGCTTCTTCCAGTGTTCTTCTTGTATCTCCTCCCTCACTCCCCCAGCTGGGAGCCATCTTACCCAGCAGTCAGGCCGCTCCTCCAGCTTCACAGCCAGTCACGTCCCAACACACGGCCCGGTTAGTGAGTCACCTCGCAGCAGGCTCACTCCCACAGGTACGAGTCGTTTCAGCTCAGCCCGGTTTGGTTTCATCAGCTGGAAGTCAGCAGGCCACACTGGTGCACCAGGCCCCTCATCAGATCAGGATGCCGGTGTCAGTGGCAGCAAAGGGCATTTCACAGGTAATTATATTAAGAGTTGTTGGGGGATTTGTATTTAATGGTAAATACATATTCACGCACTGTTTGTTTATGAACAGGCAGTGGTGTCTGTGCCTCTGAGGAGTCAGTCTGCCAGTAGTCCAGTCCAGGTGCCAACCTCCTTGTCTGTGTCTGCTGTAGCTGTGGCTAAACCTCAGACTGGTTCTCCTGGTAGCCCAGCGAATAACGCTGCCTCCCCTGCTGTGCTGCAAGGAGTGGCCAGCCCCAACATCAAACAGGTGAAGTAGTTTGTCTAATCCTTGTTCATTTAAATCAGGTCGTGGCCAGTATCTCACAAATCCTCATTCACCCTTAGGTAATTTAACGTGAATACTTTTTCATGGTATTTTCTTTTAAAGGTATCCATCACTGGACAGTTGGGCATGAAAACAACAGGAGGAGCTGGAATTCCAATCACAGCAACAAACCTGCGCATCCAGGGTAAAGATGTCCTCCGTCTCCCACCCTCCTCCATCACAACCGATGCTAAAGGCCAAACTGTGCTGCGGATAACCCCTGACATGATGGCTACCCTCGCCAAATCCCCAGTAGCGACTGTGAAACTCACCCCTGACTTCCTGGGCAGCACCGCCTCAGGCAGCAAGAGCATATCAGCCACTCTCCATGTGACCCCGCCTTCCTCTGCCTCCAGTGTCACATCCTGTGCTGGGGACATGCAGACCTCTAAAGCTGGCCCTGTTGCCTCGACGCTGCTTAAAGCAGCCGGAGACACAGCCATACGTCTGATGCCCACGCTGGCGGTCTCTGTGGCGGAGCAGAAAACCAGAACCTTCTCCACTGTGAGCTCCCCTGACAAAAGCGCCACCATTAGGATAATGCCCGGGCTTGGTGTTATTCCTCAGAAACAGGGTCAGACTATTACCATGACAACCACAACTGGCAGTAAACCACTCACAGCGTCTACATGTGCTAACGTGGTGACCATGGCGGCCAGTGTTGTTGCTGGTGCTAAGGGGCTCACAGTGGCTCCTGGAGTTTCTGGCTCACCCCTGACGCTTGGAACAGCCACGGCCACAGTCCGCCAGGTTCCTGCTACAGTCGTTACCACACAAACAGTAAGGAAACGCCTTAGTTCAAGTCAACTTGAGGGTATTTCTGTCATCAGCCGAGTCATGCAGTAGGAAAATGAAATATGTAGATTTTAATGTTTACAAGAAACCATTTACGGGATGCACATGTAAAAACCAGCATGGCCTCTAGAGGGTGCTGTTGGGCAGCTATTCTTTATCCTGTTGCAGTCTATTGTTTGGCTGTGAGGTTCCTTGAAGAAGAACATATTGTTTTGCACAGTAATCTAATGCTCTGCCCTGAATTATTAAATTTAAGAAGGCTGCACACCCATCTCTTACTTTACAGATAGTTTTTGTTAGAGTGAATAGAGAACTTGACCTTTTATCACATGCATGGTATCATCATCTCTTTTGTGACGTTGAGTCTTTTGTACTTTTACAATTGCAACTTAATGTGTGATTCTTATTCACTTTTTTCACTTTAAGATAAAACTGAAATTCTCAATTTGTTTATACAACATTCTGCTCTTTTCACGTATTGAACCATGCAATCTTACTTTATAGTTTTAAATTCACATGCAGGACTTCCATGACTCTTCTTTGCTGTGTATTTTCCCCTCTGTGCTCTTTATTTATGATAGAAGTTAAATGCTCTGGATGTCCCATGATAGGTTTGTTTTTTTCTCGTTGACTTCACAGGGGAAATTACCTGCGCGGATAACTGTGCCTCTCTCTGTCCTTAACCAACCACTGAAGAGTAAGAGTGTAGTGACCACACCTATTGTGAAAGGAAGTCTAAACACAAAGTAAGTGTCATCATGCAAACTGGTGTAAATGAACATTTTTAATTTTAACAGAGTAAGTCTTTATAGTTTGCCTTTAAAATGGAAAACAAAAGAATTGACTTCTTACTCTTCCTTTATTTTGAGAGATTGGATGCATTTATTTTTATTTTTTTATTTAATGATGTAATCTTCTGTGATATGGGGATAATTTGGTGATTTTTGGCTGTTAGACTGATGGTGTTCTCAACTCTTCCCTCTTTCCCCCGGAGCAGTATCAGTAGTCTTGGCAGGAACATCATTCTGACCACCATGCCTGCTGGCACAAAGCTGATCGCAGGAAACAAACCAGTCAGCTTTGTTACAGCGCAGCAGTTCCAGCAGCTTCAGCAGCAAGGGCAGGCCACACAGGTTAGCCAATATTCCCCTTCCTCTTTTGTATCAAAACAGGAAGTATTACAAAGGAAAGGAAGTGATGTTCAGAAGAGATTGCTTCTGTAATATAACTCTTCAGCTGACTTTTAATTAGTTCTTTCCAGCCATTTCTACCTGCTAAAATCGATGATACATCAGCCATGATCTGACTAATCGTCTTCATACAGTCTATGTCGTCGTGAGTGCTTTGCCTAAGACCTGAACAAACAATCCTAAGGCTGGGTTTGTTTTCTTTTCCCTCAGGTTCGCATTCAGACAGTCCCAGCACAGCAGCTCCAGCAACACATGGCAACAGGTTCCCCGAAATCTGTTTCTACAGTTGTAGTGACAACAGCACCTTCGCCCAAATGTGCCCCAGATCCTCCCCCTGCTCCTCAACAGTAATCCTTTCAAAGTAGAGGTTCGATGCAAGAAATAAGCATCTAGAGTCTAGTGATTTGAGTGTTTCTTAAACAGAAGTACTCCAATCTGGGTCACCTCATGTTCTGTTATGAAGGAACTGTTACAAGGGTGTGTCAAATGCCTTTATTTCTGTTCAAATTAAAATGTTCACTGTCTGACACTTTTCAATTGTCAACATAATTAAATCTCCTTATTTAACTTAATTTGTGTCACTGTCCTGAAATATAAAACTTCCAAGCAGGTTTGTAACATATATGAACAGATCCAGGTAGGTTGCAGTTCTAACAAAAAAATCATGATTCAGTCTTTGATTCACAGCCTGTAATTTTATGTTTCACAAAAAGTCCAAATTTAATATTATTTAATGAAATGTCTTGTATAAATGCAACTTGAGTAGATATTAAGAAATTGGGCAGCAGTAGTTGTTTATTTGACAACAAATTAACAAGCAGACCTTTTTTTTTTCCAGCTGACAATTTTGTCTTTTTTCTGTTTTCAAAACATATATATAGCATAATTACATGTTGAACCAAACTCAGGACAAAGCATAAACATTAAATATAAAATAAAGTGGAATTGCAAATACCAAAAATGTATCTAGTCTTCATCTGATGCGTCGAGCAAAGCTTTCTGGGAATTTGATTTGGAGGAGGTATTTCGCATCCCGATCTCTATGTCCTGTCCCCTCGCTGAGAATTGCTTCACCGTGCTATTGAAACAGAAGAAAAACAAGTTGTAGAAAATTGTGTTGAGGTAAACTGTGTCCATGATCTGGCAAGGAAACTCAAGACTTGGAAACACACCAAACCAAAAAGTGTGTCCTCAATTTTGACCAGAGCAGTTTTTGATCATTTGAGGTCACAGCTTTCAACTAAGAAGGCAATGGGGTAAAATTTCCACCTCTGTTTTATAAAACAATAATACAATGCAAAAACGGGGATAGCAAGTCCCCAAACAACACAAGTTGAAAGGTGCTTTGTATATTTGTGTAAAGTCTTGTGAGCAGCAACTAACTTTACAGCTCTGCAAAACAAAACAGTGAGACATAATTGTACAAAAGCACCAGGAGGGACTCAATTTGTCATCAGCTTATTAAATCATTAGCAAAATATCTGGAGCTACACTTCGATATGATTGTAAAGGTTTTTCTTTTTCCTATAGTATACATTACAAAAGCACACTTAATTCTGTTTGAGTTGAGTACCCGGCACTTCCTCTGAACTGACACACTAAGAGTATCGCTGCATTCCAGTGGTGATTTAACCTGTCCTCAAAACTTCCTTAAAAGTTTTACTTCCTGGAAAACTTTCATGAAAGCTTCAAGTTTCCTTACAAACATGCCAACATAGAGGTGACGTGATACTTACAACCAAACCACACAGGAGGTGCAGGTGACTAAAAGCAGAGCCACAGCTAAATGCCAGCAGAAACACATTGTCACAAACATGACATTGTTGTGCTCTTCCATCTCCCACACTGTTCCACTTGGAGAGTAAAGTACAAATCCAATCTGAAATCATAAAGAGTGAAATGGATGAATCTCTTTTCATTTGGATGCCAAGCGAAATATTATGTCAAAAATCCAATTCTTCTTAAGTCTGTTTTCGTGAAATCACCTGGTAAAACCATGAGCCCTGCAGGATGAAAAGGCATGCTCTAAGCAGCTCCAAAATTATGTTGTCTTTTATGAACACCTCCAGCAAAGCACCTGCTGACCCAGCGAACACAGCCACCAGCAGGAGGGAGTGAATGTGAGCATCCAGGAGGGGCCGATGGTGCACGTGGAAGTAGAACAGAAACCCTAAAAAAGTGGATGTGGGGGAGACAAACACCCAACATGAGAGTCATATTTTGGATTTCACTGTACATCAAACACCAGTCATCTTGAAGAATTACCTTCAACAAACAGAGCCACTGATACAGTGAGGCGGTCAACACCACTTGGCACCATCTTCGATGCTGCACTGACCACCAATGCGACTCCAGAGATCCCAAAGAACAGATACATTGTGCTGTGCTGCCAGTTCATCAGCTTCACCCATGAGTGGCTCTCCGTGTTGTAAAGGTGAGCGTGTGGGCCGTCTACCACAAACTGTTCAACCATGATACCTGAGAGTGGAAACAGGGCAATTTACATAAGGTGACCATGGCTTTTTTTTTTTAAGTTTACCTGCAGATGTTTTTTTTCTGTCATTAACTGACCAACAAATGCCCCAAAGATCTCAAATCCTCCCTCGATGTACTCCATTCTTTTAAATAAAGGCGGCATGACCTGCCTCCCTTTTGGTTGATTTGTCCTCCAGTAGTGTCGGAGGGTATATTTCACTGCAAGCCAGAAACCAAGTAACAGGAAAAAGGAGCCAGGGATGGCATGGCCCCCAAAGTTGGCCATTGTGAGGCCTGAAAACAGAAGAGAAGCGTCAGTACATGTAAGGGACTTTGACTCAATGCTTCATTGAATGCCTCTTAAATACAAGATGATCAAACTTTGTCACAGTAATGGTGTGGGATACTGCAAAATTTGGTATTTGATCTGAAACCAAATAAATTAAATCTTCATGGATATCATATTCCAGAATTAAATTTATCATATTGATCAAATAGCTTGCACACACAAGTAGATTAACTATTACAGATATATAATAATATTTAAGAAATCAGTTTACTGATAATGTTAAGTATTGATTTCATCACACAAGTATCGATCAATACTGATACCAGCATTGGTATCAATATATCTATATCTTAGCTCGATCCACTTACCATTATGTCACAGTACAAGCTTTTCAGTATTTAGTTTTACACCCATGAGCGCATTACATTATGTTAGTCAAGGCCATGAAAGAGCAGCTGACACAGAAACAGCTATAGTCGGCTCCATAAATATAAAATCTATGACACAGTTAATGGTGTTTAACAGTGACTCATCTAAATCATGATCAAATTTTTGTCAACTAAAAACAAAAAAGGTAAGAGTATTCTAAAACACAAATGTTAGTAAGATTAACTTAATTTGCGGTCAGTTAACAGTCTTGTTCAAAATATCGATTTCAAGTTATAATTCAAACTTTGTCTTCAGTTAAGAGGTCTACTTTTACACAAAAGGTTTATGTAAATGTTGGGACACCAACTTTTGGCTCAGTATGCAGTTTCTTGTATGATCAGAACTTTAGAGAAAAGTAGCCCTTTTGATCCAGGCAAGATCTGCTCATTTGTCTTGCAAAGTTGACATTCAAATCACACAGGTTTGTTCGGTGGATCAACAATCAAGGTTGTCACTGCGTTGTCACAGTTAAAATATGAAGAGCAGATTGTGTGCATTCAGTACAACAATAAAACTAAGTGATGTGACTTGAATCAGCCTGGCAGCTATTTACAGATCTTTTCACTGGTTATAAAGATGACCACTTATAACCCACTGTTGTTAAACTCAGTGCTAAGGGATGGTGCATGTGTGGCGTTTTCATGATCAACAGGTTAAGTTAGACAAGTTTTTCTTGACTGGCCCTGTTTGGCATGTTGTGGCTACACAGCAGGACTCTAAATAAATCTTCTGTTACATCTAGTCTCTCACTTAAAACATGAATTCACACAAGTTGTCATGAAATTAATCAATCTTTGCATCCAAAAGTCTGAATATTAGCCTTTGCAAATCAAATTTCCTCAAAGGGTCAGGTAAGTGAAAGTAGATACAAGCTGAAGATAAGCTGTTCCTTTAACAGTGTTATGAAAAGGCAAACCTTGCGCACATACCTTATTGTATGCTCCGAAACCCCACAAGCCCAAGGGAGAAAAAGCAGTGGGAAATTTTAGTCGCTGTCAGAGTGAGAGCAAGCTTGACTGAGTAAACTGTGCACACCTGTTCCCACTGCCTCCTCCTTAGTTCTGACATCACCACACAGCCTCGCCCATCATTACCATTACTTTTGTTTCCAAGGCACATCCTCCAGGGGAAATGCTGCCACATTCAGGCAGGAAAACAATACCTTATTGAGATTATGCTGCTTGGTTTCACACTAATAGAAAAAAAAATCACATACCTTAAAGTGACATACCAGAGAAAACCAAGCAAATGTGTAAACTCAGATACAGCATGTGTGCAAAAGGAGAGGCATCCCTGCTGGTGTCTTTAAATGAACTTTGCACCCTCTATCACCACATATTTATTGCTGCTTTTATCAAGTACAAATACAACACTTTCTCAGTACAACTTAGTCAGAAAACAGCTACTTTTGTAACAAAACTGATGGTCATAAAAATGCATCTTATCATTTTTCTCTCTAAGCTGACACATAATTCACAGATTCCTAGAAACACTAACTCACAGACATTAGTAGACGGCACATGTGAAGCTATAGTATTTCACAGAAAAGTTTCTTCTCTCGAAACGGATTCTCAGAAGATGGTACAGGTGTCACCAGTGGGTCCTCTTTGGCGTGAGTTTCACAGTAGGCCATTAGCTCAGCTGCTGCTTTAGAGACCTGAATAGAAGAGTGAGTTTGAGTGTTTTTAAATCAAAGATCAAAGCAATTTCATTTTTTTTCATGTGTTTTAGTACCAAAGAAAAATCAGTGTAAAACTGAAATAAGTTATTGAATAGAAGTAATTAATTTATTTTAATTTGTGGGGTCAGAATGTTCTAAACCAGGGCTTTAGCTTGTTTATTATAAAACGCTAAGATAGGATGACTGCTGAAGTTTTGCTGTAAGTCAAAGATTGAAAATAAATACAAGCAAACATAGGAGTACGTCTCAAAGTGACAAGGATGTGAGTGATTGAAATGCCTTAAAGGAAATGATTGTTATTGGTTATTTAGTTTCCTGAAATGCTGACCCACCATCATCCTCTCTATGTTAACCTCCAGTTTTAATTGTTCCACTGTTTTCCTGGCATCTGCAATCTTGGCCATGTTGTTGGACATCCTGCCCCTTTCTCACAAAAGCCAGTGAGTTAGCCTGCAGAAAATAAAACAAAAACAAAAACATGAAAGACAAAAAATGAAAACAACATGCATCACTGATACATAGATACAAACCCAAACATAGTAACACCTGAGCTAAAAGCAGTGACAGTTTATTGTAAGCATCTGTGCCATGACTCTAGTCTGTTTCAATTTGCTCGTTAATTCTGCTCCCTGGGTCTCAGCTGCAAGTGGCACAGGGAGGGTCCCACAGGACCTGGGCAGGAGAGGGGAGGAGGGGGCAGAACAACTCCCCCAGGGGAGAGGAACCGCTTGATGAAAATGTGAATACACATAGCATTGACATTAACTTGTTACTCCCTTCAGCAGATTTCCCCCATAAAATCAGAATATAATTGATAAAAATAGTGCTATCATTCTACATGCTTGCTGTTAATATGCTGCAAAAATGTATAGATTACTGCAGGAATTCAAACTTGCTGAAAAATGTGCAGGGCTTTAAATAGAAGAGCATTTATCTTTGCGAGCATGAATTTATCAACCAGCTAAAATAATTCTTTCTTCTTTTTTCAACACACACCCAAATCATGCAACTGCTTATGAGCTGTTTTACCAAATTAATGTAAAATTTGATTAAGATCCCTTCCAAGTTTCTCAAGACGTAAGCAAACTTGTAGTAATGAATATCATCACTCACCAAAATAGCCACAGTGACAGCTTGTTTCCTTGGGTAAAAGTCCACCTGTCTTTCACCACATCAGCTCAGTGTAACATATGAAGTGACATTAATGGCAAAGATGTGGAGGGAGGCTTCAACAGGTTCCCTCCTTCTCATAATGTGCCGCGGTTCTGCCCCCAGGATGGGCTCAGTGCAGCACTTAAAGACAACATGTGGTGTGACCTTCATCTCTGGAGTCACTACAATATTTACCTGAATTAAAAACACAGAATCTGTTAAGCAACAGTTATCGAACAAAGCTTTTTTTGAGCATTAAATCAATAGTTGACACAAGAAACCCCCAAAAGTTCATACTTTAAAGCAACATGAATACACACAACAGCGTAATGGCGTATCCCTTGAGAACAGACAAGGTTGTTTTCCATGCCTTGAATTAATTTTCCCTATTTTATGTTGTTATTAACCCTTAAACAGAGGTGATTGATTTAATTGGTGTGATGGGGAACTTATTCACATGAGGTTTTAACTATTAGATAGTCTATCGATGGTAAGTTCATTTGAGTTTTTGTTGATGTCGGGGTTATCCTCAGACAACAGAGGAATTTTTCTCATGCTTTAGTGACTCTAAGCTGCTGCCAGTCTTTCCTGCAGAGCGGACAGATATTCCACACAGCAGCAGGGGGCAAAGTGGCGGTGTTACGGAGCTAAATGTCAAATGCCTCATTAACATTTGTTTCCTACGAGTAATTGGTCTCTAATACTGTGAGAGAAGAGGGTCGTGTGATTTGAAAGAGCTGCTGCTTGACATACCCAAACTCTATCGCAAAGTGCTTAAAAAATGTTATTTTTTCTCACTTTTGTTTTGTCATTCACACTAAAACGTTAAAATTCTGCATTCCTTGTCAGCAAGAGCTCATTGTTGTTTCTACCTTGTTGAGACGTATGGACACAAGAACTCATTGAGGCACTTCTGTCAAACCCTTGCCTTCAGATCAATGTGACCAGGTATCCCATTCACATGTGATCTTTTTTTTTTCTTTTTTCACTGCTTACATTAAGTTCATTTTTATTAGTCAAACAAATTAAGTTGATTTGGGGGAATAGTTGGACTGAGTCTCAGGACCTCCTGATGCGTCAGAAATGTATTAGTTTGAATTTATTTTTCTAAGTTACAAATTTCTGAATTAAACTTGTTTTGTTTTTTTTGGAACGGAAGAATGACTATGAACTGAGCTCTTTATCAGGAAAATGTAAAGCTCTCTCTTATGCTCTTCCATCCCTCATTGCACTCAAAATAGAGTCCCCCAAGAGACAAGTGGTTGTTACTGGTGCGTGATACTGTAAACTTTTGTATAAGTTCAAGTAATATTAAAACAGGTGAGCAACTGGAAGTTATACATGCATAACATGCTACTGATGTGAAATGTTGCTGTGCAGAAAACTTGACCCCCCTTTAAATCCTGCTTGTTTATTTTTGCTCCACTACACTGGTCCCAAACCCGTTTTTCTGGCTCCAGCTTCTCATCTTTCTAACAGATTGGTATCACACACTGGTATCATCCCAATTTAAAGCCCATTAAATAAACTGCTAATCCTTTACACTGTCTTTGAGTGGTGCCACATTGAGCTGATTTCTGTCTAATTGGGCTTTTTTTTTTAACACATTAGCCTGGAAAAAATAGTGTTGGGTGGGTTATTAAAATTAGGGCTGCCTTTAACAACTTTTAGCAGGTTTATAGATAATATTCTGGGGAAAAAAATATCAACAATATTGTTGCCATTTAGGGTTAGGTTTAGAGACACTGTGGTATTCAAGATGGGCCATAAATTTCCATATATAGGAAAAATAAACATTTTATGTTGGACAACTGTTTTTATTCATACAATGGACTCTATATGATTATCATTGTTTCAAAAACATTTTTACGGGTTTTCCAGTGTTGATGAACTTGCACTAGCACAGTTGAAGTTTTGCTTGTAATGTTTTGGTAATAAGTTTTGCCACAGTGTTGTGATGTTTTCGTCCCACGTTTTCATTTAAGTTCAGTGCAACCATGTGACTATATACTTCCCAACCTGGCCATCACTTTAATTTCAATTCGTTGCTCTTTTGTCAAATGCATCTTCTAGGGTATCTGAATCATAAAAAACATACATTATCTTTTCCTATGTATGAAAACTTGTGGCCCACCCTTGGTCACTGCCAACTGTGGGACCCCAGAGAGTTCAACCAAGTTACATTGAGGTGTGTTGACCTGAGGGCCTTCCCTTCCAAGCTGATGTTTAGAGACTAAATCATGTCAAAGTCGGTAAAATACAAAAAGTATACTGAATAGATTTGGAGACTGATTTGGAGCTTAAATCGTAGGTTGACCTGACCCAAAGTATAACCTCAAGGCTAACTGCATATGATGCAAGAGCATGATATGTACAAAAAAAAAAAAAAAACAGTGGGCAACAAAATAACATATGTCTTGTTGTGTGCCAAGAGCTTACTATTTGGCAGTGTTTATGGTTTTTTGACACAAGTTTGTAGAAAGGTTGAGATTTGGGCTGAAAACTGTTGGTCAGATCTAGCAACCCCTGCTGTCTCTTACCATGACAACTGCAGAAGAAAGGTTGTGACATTTTTTTTTTTGGCTTCATCAGGGTCTTTTGCTAAATTGTTTTATAGAGGGCTGTTGAGACTTTGATTATACTGTTCAACATCCAAAGCAGTGAATCTTAATGAACAGTACAGGCAAAAAGTTTGGACACACCTTCTCATTCAATTTGCATTTTCTTTATTTTTATGACTATTTTATGACTATTTACTGGACTGACAGACTTCAGTCCTTGAAGTAATGATGGCCACTCGTTTTTCTTCAGTTAGCTGATTGGTTCTTGCCACAATATGAATTTTAACAGTTGTCCAATAAGGCTGTTGGCTTTGTATTAACCTGACTTTTGCACAACACAACTGATGGTCCCAACCCCATTGATAAAGCCAGAAATTCCACTAATTAACCCTGGATCAATATACCCTTAATTAACCCTGATAAGGCACAGCTGTGAAGTGAAAACCATTTCAGGTGACTACCTCTTGAAGAATGCCAAAAGTATAAAAAGCAGTAATCAGAGTAGAGGGTGGCTATTCCGAAGAAACTAGGATATAAAACATGTTTTCAGTTATTTCATTTTTTTTGTTAAGTACATAAATCCACGTGTTCATTCAAAGGTTTTGATGCCTTCGGTGAGAGTCTACAATGTCAATAGTCATGAAAATAAAGAAAACGCATTGAATGAGGAAGTGTGTCCAAACTTTTGGCCTGTACTGTATTTAATTGTTTTGCTCTCCAGCAAACAAATGGTTGTTTTCCTTCCATATAAGCCAGGGGAACCTGAAGCCTTTACGTTTAAAAACAGCTTCACATACATCGGCTGTTGTTATATAAAGATATTTGACAGTTTTGTGACACAAAAAACAGTAATATTTTGATGACAAAAACCATTAGAGTTGACGGTAAAGGTGTAAGTATCAGCATCCAGGGTTGTACCATCATGAAGCATTAACTGTGGTGGGCGTGTACGAGCACGTCGCTGCTGCTAGCTTAAATGAGAAATAATTTAAGTGACCACAGTAAGATGCTTTTAGTCGTTTGGTTCACTCTTATTAGCACGGAGTCTTTTGAAGTTAACGCGAATTAAAGCTGTTTGAGTGAGTCTTCGCGCATTGCTATGGTCAACGTAGCATTTTAAGGTCGCTACTTAATCTTTAAGTTTCCAACAGCTAAGACAGAGGAGAGACTTCAACGGTTAACGGTTCCTCAGCCTGCTAGCCAAGAAAGACAAATCCCCATCCACATCTATAACGCAGCTAACCATTATTGATGTTAACGTCCATCGTTTTATGTCTGTCGATTCGGGATCTCACCAGTGTAAATAACTGCTGGTTTCTATCTACCACGATGTATGGGATGTCGGGATGACAGGAACATGGCAAACGGGGTTGGAAGTGAGTACATAGCAGATATCATGGCATGCTATATCTGTTAGCGCTGAGTGTGTCGTACTGTGGATGTTATCAGCACTAACTTCCTAGAGAGATGCCTGGAAGGATTAATAGCTGTCATCAAGAGGTGACAGCTCCGTGAAGTGGTGATTCATATGTAACACCAGCTCTATAAATGTAGTGCTTTCTTTGTGTGTGTGTGTGTGTGTGTGTGCTTTTTCCAGTCAGTGCCTGTATTTGTCCATAGTGAGCTGTCGGCATGGTGGGCAGCTCTGGGTGGCATCAAAATGAAGCTCAAGCTCAAGAGATTAACAATGCCAGGCCTGATATTTGCAGCAGACACTCAGATGAATATGCAGGACTTATAGGTGTTGTATGACGAAAAATAAGATGTAAATCATGCTTTGATTATCTCTCTCCACTTGTGCAGAACACAAGCTCCTTTTCATTTTACCAACAGAGCCATGGTCAGTGAGGGAGAAGCTGTGTTTGGCCACATCTGTCATGAAGAGTGGGGACCAGAACTGGTATTCAATCATTTTTTTGTTGTTCATACTTTTGTTGTAATCTGGGATCAAATATTCTTTAACGTGGACAGATATTCCATCACATTTATGTCATTACTAAGTCACGCTCATTCAATTTCAATAAGAAGATTTGTAAATATGTTTATTTTTAGTGGGAAGATGATTCCTGGCAACAAAAAGGGCTTCATCCTGACACATTGAGATCTGTTCACTAGAATAACCATGAATCTGAAAAGTGGCTTGGTCACTGCTGTGAAGAGGATGGATTCTGCGGTTTCCTCTCACAATCCAAACTCACACTTATTTAACTGAAGAGAGGGTTGCAGCAGCAGTCTCTTCCTGTGATTCTTAAGAATGTCTTGAACTGGCTAAAAATTGTATATGCTGGTCCTAAATACATCACTTAAAGGCAGGGATGGGTACCAAGTTCTGTACTTTTATAGGTCCCGACCATAGACTGTATAATCAGTCTATATACAGTCAATGGTACCGACCAAGTTCAGTCTGAATGAAAAAATAAAAATTTACAAGACAGTTACAATCTAGCACAAAAGTAGACGACAGGTCCAGACTAATGTTTGTTTGTCATTTTGGATTGTCCTAAACAGGGTATCTGTCAGTCGAGCCATCAAGCCATTTGCAGAATCTGGGCGACCACCTGATTGGTTTTCTCAAAAGGTAAGATAAAAACTGTGCCCCTGTTGCAAAATGCAAAGATAGTTTCATACTTACTCCAATAATAAGCATCCCTGTCTGTCATCTGGCCCCCCCACAGCACTGTGCTTCCAAGTACTCTGAGCTCCTAGAAACAACAGAGGCCCCAAAGTGAGTTCACAGCGGCTTTTATCTTGAGCATGCTTTTGTAAATTTGTACTCTAAAATAGATTACATTTTCTTTTTCATCTTTGACGTATGCAATCACAGTACAACACCACAGTATAGCCAGAAACAATGTCTAAACTAAACAATGCATTTGCTTCCCTCAGGCGGAAGCGTGGTGAGAAAGGTGAAGTGGTGGAGACAGTGGAGGATGTGATAGTGCGCAGGCTGACAGTTGACAGGATAGATGAGCTAAAGAAGTTGATCAAAGAAACACAGGAGACGCACAGGTATATGAGCATCGCTTTTAACGAGTTGCACTTATCTTTGTCAAACTACAAAGTGTTGATGTTTCATCTGAAGCAGTAGCAGTGAAATTTGATGACATGCTGTTTTAATAGGAAGCTGAAAAGAGAGGCTGAGCTGATTCAAGCAGGACACCTTGACTCCAAACTAGAGGAGATTTGGGAAGAAATTCAGCAGTAAGAAGACACAAACTTGCTGTTTAAGCTTTACAGTGATACTGCTCATACCCTTTTTTTGTTCATTAGCTTAGAAAAAATGTGTTATATTGTGCGACCACCAGGAAGAAGAAACAAGATGAAGATGAAGCTGAGTTAAAAAGGAAAAACACAGATGCCGCTTTTCAGGGTAATTCTTACAATTTTAATAGATATTTGTGGAAAAACATACCCTACTATTCATGGTCTGTGATTTCATAATCAATTTACCAATTATACATTTAGCTATGCAATAAAATTGTTGAAATTAAACATTCTTCTCTATTATTTACTCCAAAGTAAGTGACTGATGTTCAATCTATTGCGAGCGTAAAAGTGATAGATGTTCACCAACTGTCCTGTGACTGGTAAAAAAAAAAAAATCCCTTCTGTGCTGCCCCTCCCTCTTTCAGCCAGACAGGTGGCAAAGCACACACCAAAGCGAGTGCCCGGCATCACCGTGCATTCACCCTCAGGTTGTGGCTCCCCAAGTCAGGACTTCTCAACAGGTGACCCACTCGAGTGCCTGACACTGGATCTTACACCAACAAAGACTGTAAGTCATCTGAACTTACTTACTTTAGCAATAAATCAAAGAGTTTGCACTGAGACAGGTCTTGTTTAACACATGCTGAGATTTATTTCTGTAAATTCTTTCCCCCGAGGAACACTGCCAGTGGTTTACTGCTGTTTGTATCCTGAGCTTTTACTTACTACTTAAAGAAACAGACTGCACTGGTTAAATGCATTAAATCAGAATAAGAATACGGTGTCCTAGCAGTTACCTTATGATAAGAGACATCGACCTGTTAGAGACACACCCTTACTGTACAGTACTTAATATATGCCACGAATTGGATTCACTACTTGATTGGTACAACAGTAATTCTTTGTTTTCCATTTTTGTTCCCAGACGTCAGGATCAACTAGGTTATTGACAATTCCTGAGTCTTCTGGACCCATTAATGATGACATCAGCCATGGGTCACTTCTTGATGACCCCACCCAAAAGAAGCTCCTGAGCCAGAAAGCCACGCCACCCCCATCTCCACTGCTGTCAGAGTTACTGAAGAAAGGGAGCATCTTGGCTACAAATGCCAGACTGGTAGCTGGAGAGGACGTCTAGATTTTAACGCCAGCAGTGCTAATTGTATCACCCGTTCTAGGCTTGCTGTGTGTTTTGAAAATACTGAGGTCATTCCTCCTGTTTTGTCTTGTAGGTTCAGAATCTGTAAATTCTTTGGTCCTTAGCATGATTTGAGCCCTTTATACAAATGTAATCCTGGAGAATACTTTTGAGGTTGCAGAAGTCTTTTTTCAGATGTGGTCTGATGTTGAAGACCTACAAACAAAGCTGAACCTCACACCATTTGCACTGTCATTCTAATATCAGTATCAGCCAATACTCCAGGCTGCAATATTTTTATTATATTAGAAGTAAAAAGGTTCTAGCGGGACACACCTGATTGTAGCACTTGCTTTGCAGGTTATGCATAAGAAAACAGACTGTTAGATGTCTAATGTTAGCTGTACTGTATAATTTTAGATGGGGGAGGGAGACCTGTCCATTACGGGAGTGCATGATCTGCAACTGGCTCTGCCGAGTCAACCCCTTTCTCAGGCAACGGGTATGAGTTTGCTCTGACTTTTTTCTTGACACTGATAAGACTAATGTAGCTTGTACAGACATTAAAGCTCTATGGTAGTCTGCTGTTATAGCTGCAGTTTACACCTACATTTTTAGCTAAGAGCTCTCTGTTTACTCTTTAAGATTTCCTAAAGTGACTGGATGCTTGCTTTCTAGGTGCCCCAATGTTGTCCCGTCTTCTTGAGGCAGGTCCCTCCCAGTTTTCTGCCCCACTGGGTTTCATGGTCAGTGCAGACACAGTGCCAAGTGCACCCCTCTCTGCTGCCACTCCTGTTCCTGCTGGCACCACTGCCTCTGCAAGCAAAGGTCTGCCCCCATTGAAACATTTTGGAAAGGGGGAAAAAAACCCTTCTGTGTCCTGTGAAATAGAACCAGGAAACTATTCTGCAGTTTGAAAATTCCAACTTGAAAATGAGTTGTTGTCTTTGTGTTCAAGTGGACGTCATGGTGCCGTCTGGATGCCAGCCTGTCACTGCAGACGTCAAGGTGTCAGAACTCAGTGAGGAGGACGTCACTGTTTCCTACATGGGAGATGAGCTGGACCTGAAGACAGTGGGCGACATAATCGCCATCATTGAAGATAAGGTGAAGGCTTCAAGCAGTCATTCTTTTAAGAAAATCGATGTATGAATTTTGGTGAGGATATTATGTTTACAGTTTACCCTGTGATGTCCGCACTAAGATTAAGTGACATGGTGAAAAACGATTAAAGAAAGAAGAAAACATTTGTTTTTTTTGACAGATCTCTTCTTTCACAGGCAGATGAGACTGCAGAAGCATTAGATGCAGCTGCAGTTGAGGCTGCTCTGTCACTGTGTGAAGAGAACAGCCATGCTTTGTCTGGTGCCTGGGCGGCTGGGCCTTTCCAGCCCCATAACCCTCACCCTACCATGTCCGCTGGGATCCAACAGTCCTTGAATCAAAATAGTAGCCTGGAGGGGAAGAAAGAAGCGTTCCAAGCTGAGGGTGAGGCTTCACTCCCCTCTCTGTGCAGCAGTCAAGATAACTGTTTTTCAGCTTTCCCTGTGGGACTAAGGGGCCCTGCTTCCACCTCGTCATCTTCATGCATCACAAAGAGTTTGGAGCATTGTCACAATGGAGCAACTTTACAGCCAGTGGCAATTATAGAAACTGGAAAAACGGTGCACCTGAAAAGCCAGATTTCATCAGATGTCACTATCAAATGTGAAAACAAGAGATGGACACAGCAAAGACTTAAATCTTCTGGAGGTACGTATACACATGCATTAATAATCATGCAGTTTGCTGTATCTTTCATGACCATCTTTCTCTCTTTACAGGCTCGGTACTGGAGGATAGCCCACTCACAGAAAGGCGGTCTCAGGTATGTCACCCTCTAAGTGTGGAGCGAGAATGCTGTTAGTTTGTGTTCTGAAACCTCTGTTGTCCAGCCACAACATTCCTCGACTGTAATCTTGATTTTTTTCTTCATTCCTTCTCATTCAAGCAGGAGATAAAAGCAGAGGATGGACAAAGCGTTGGAGACAGTGCCTCAGGGTTTAAAGTTTACAATGAAGTTAATGGGCCATTAGTGTGTGGAGAAGAAGATGACGACGATGGTGACGCAGCAGAAGGGTTCCTATCAGAGCCAGAGGGGGAGATGGAGCTGGAACCTGTGGCCAGTGAGAGCGAGGATGGATACAGCCTCCACACGGCCTCCTCGTCTCTGCAGCTTCACACCACAGCCGACTCTATCCCTAGCAGCCCTGCCTCATCACAGTTGTGAGTTTCACACACACACAGGCAAACAAAGCAGGGGAAAAAACTGTCAGATATGAAAAAATTGAGCTCTAGATACTGGTTAGGACTTTGTGTGAGCAGATTGCTTTACATTTCTGTTGACAAAAACTTCTTTCTCTGAGTCATTCTGCAGATCAGGTCCAGCTTGATGATGTTTTTCTTTTGACCCTGCTATTTTTACTTCCTTCCCTCTTGCATATTATTACTTGGTAGTTCCATGTGCAGTGAGGACTTGGAAGCTCTGCAGGCTCAGAAAATCTGGAAGAAAGCCATTATGCTTGTGTGGCGTGCAGCTGCCAACCACAGGTCAGATAACACTAACATAAGCCAACCATACTCAGTCCTCCAGTACCCAAAAATCTTTATCATTATGGAAACAAACAATTTGAGTTTTTGTTTTGTAGGTATGCAAATGTCTTCCTGCAGCCAGTAACGGATGAAATTGCACCGGGGTACCACAGTATTGTGCACAGGTCAGAGCAGAATATTTGGTCATGCCTATGGTCATTCATTGGTTACCAAAAGAACTTCATTCACTTCTGAGAAAACAAACTTTCATTTACTTGCTGGAACAGGCCCATGGATCTTGCCACCATAAAAAAGAACATAGAGACTGGTTTGATACGGACCACGGCCGAGTTCCAGAGAGACATCATGCTGATGTTTCAGAACGCCGTCATGTACAACAGTCTGGATCACGATGTGTACCACATGGCTTTGGAGATGCAGCGGGACGTCCTGGAGCAGATCCAGCAGTTTCTGGCCACCCAGCTCATCATGGAGACATCAGAGGCTGGCATCAGCGCTAAGAGCCTGAGGGGCCGTGAGAGCACACGCAAACAGGACTCCACTGACAAGGTGCTTCACTAGAATTTTGACAAAAGCAGAGAGTACAGAAGAAGAGACAAGGGTGAGACAACAGGCTGATCTAAATGTAGAAGATAGAGATGCAATAGTAGACCTGTCTGTAATTTCCCAAAGCATATTAGATAGTTGATAGCATTACGTTCCTGGCTTTCCTCTCTATGGAGTCAAAATCAAAATTAAGACATTAAAAACACCTGAGTTAAAGGTTCTCCAAAAAATTCTGTTTTGTTGGAGATCAAGTTTTGGTCAAAATCTAGAATTTCAGATTATCTCTGAATGTAGCAGTAAACATACATTCAAAGAAAACATATTTTCAGTTCTGCACACTTGTGACTTTTGAGTGAGCAAACAAAGCGCTTCTCATTAATTTCCTTATATTTTTTATGTACGCTTCTGTGACAGACTCACACCTCAGCACAAAGGTCGATTGCTCCATGCAAATCCTCTTAACTGTTGGAATCACATATTTTATTGCACTGATTCCAGTTTTAATTCCAGTAGGGAAATATGATGTCTTAAGAGACAAATTATGCTTTGGAAAATGACAGGCAGTAACTTGATAATTTAGTCATATGAAGAACATTACTTACAACCTTTTTACTAAAGCATACAGTAAGCTTATACAATAATAGTCTACCTTCAAGCTGTTCTTTACCGTTCATTAATGTTGAATATAAAAAGTAAGGCGAGAGTAATTAGAGTAATTTTTTTCTTCAACCAGGGGGTCATAGACAGATTTTCTTCGATGCGTTACCTGTCAATACCTTAACCAATGAAACACTCAACTTTGTTTAGATTGAGATACATTAAGGCTTTCAGACTTTTGGTTTTGGTAAAATGCCTCAATGTATGTCATTATGTCAGAACATAAATGCAGCAAAGGTGTGTAAGTTGGTCAAGAGCCTGGCAATGTAGGTGTGAGTCCCCCAATTTATCACCTTCAGCCTGTATTTTGTATGCTTCAAGCCAAAAGCGACAGGCATTTCCTGCCCTTTGGTGGGGCTAGGGTTAGGGTTAGTGGGGGAGATAAAACCCCTCTGTTCTGATGGAGTGTGATGTGTATTGTGAGGTAACGCAACAAAGGAACATTTTGGGGTGTTATCATTCACTTTCTAACACTTATCCTGTTCAGGGTCGTAGGTGTCTGGGGCATATTCTGGCTCTTTGGGGAAAAGCAGGCTAATTAAGTATTGAATTTGTCATTTTTAAGTTTCTTTAAATATTTAGTGTTCTAAAATGAGTCAGATTTGCTGAATTTCCAGAGAAGTGATGTTTACTCAAACCAGTTGTAAAGTGAAGGTAGGAGATGATTGTACAACCTTATGCTATGCTTTGAGGATGGTTGACTAAAATATTTGTTTGTGGAATTTATTTTATGCACAGCCCCTATTAAAAAAAAAGTTTGGATGCTGTGTAAAGGGGTAATAAAAACACAATTTGATGGTTTGTGAATAATTTAGATCATATACTTAACTGAAAGTGCAAAAAAAACTGGCAAGATGTCAGTCTGAGAAAATATTGTTGCTCTTGAAAAATATGTGAATTTTAATGTGATGACAGCAACACATTTCAAAAAAGCTTGAACTGCATTAACTTTAGGATTTTTGCTGCTCAACAGTTAGGCGTTTCTTTTTTTTGGTGTATTTTTATGTTGCCGATGAAGTTTAAATAGGAGACAAGTCAGCACTGTTAGGTCAGACGTGACTAGAGCCATTGGATGAGATGCAAACAGGGTGCGGTATGGGATTGTCTTGCTGAAATGTGGAAGATCTCTCGAAGTTGTCTGGATGGAAGCATGTGTTTCTCTGAAAGCTGTTTATACAGTTCAGTATTAATGCCAAGCTACCCATTCCATATGGATTCATGTATCCCCATCTCATGGATGCTTTCTTTAGAGAGGCTCTTCTTAAGTGGAGGACATGGTACCCAAAAAGTGTATCAAGTTTTGACCAGTCAGTTTGTTTCTTTTTTCCTTTTTTTTAATTAATTATAGGATTTAAGTTATTTTCAAACCATCAAAATCTGTTCTGATTCACATTTCAAACAATGTCCTACAATTATAGGAATTGGTGCAGTATATTTTTAACTGAAATGAATAAGTATTTATCATTTGCACACACCATTATTTTTTAATCTTGGATGGTGCAGAATCCCTGAGCCACCAGGATTTCTACCCAAATTGGGGTTGTAATCAAATAGATTAAAATGCCAGCATGCTCTTTACAAAAACTTTAATATTAATGAGGAGTGCAATACAGAAAAATATTGTCTGAACATTAGGATTGTTTGTGCTCATGTCAAGCTTTCCCTGTGCGATGCCCAACATTTGTTTTTTGACAGTTTTCTGTATGTGGACTGTAGCCACACTTATGAGGAGCAGCTCTGATATTCATGATTCTCTTCTTACAGGACACTGTCTCGATGTCATCGCCTGCCTTCCTCCTTTCTCTTTTTGTAAGTACGCGTCCTTAAACCTGAAAGTAGTACACCCTTCCCATCATGTCTTTGTTTATTGAAGCAAGCAGAATACAGTTGTATTTTCTGTTCATTAATGTAATGTTATTGTTCCAGACCTGATTGGGTTTATAGTAATGGGTTGTTCCTTTGCTTCTGTTTCCTGTTGTTCTTTTTAACTGTAGGATGGGGGCACCAGAGGGCGCCGTTGTGCCATGGAAGCTGACCTCAAGATGAAGAAATGAAGCTGCAGAACAAGAGTTTGTCTGACAGTTTCCTGAAGCTGATGTGAAAAAGTGTGACACCACAAGACTGAATTTATTCTGTGTCAGCTGTGCAGATTCTCACTGTGCATAACTGGCAGCATAAACTTTCATTTGCACTCTAGGTTAAATCGGAAGAACTTACTACTTCTGATATAGCAATACAGTAATGAATTACTGTATGATCCCAGGTTACAATGAGGCCTCTGAAAAGAATAGGTCAGACTTCGCACAGATGTAGATGCAGATCATAAAGGCTCGCTTGCTTTGAATTACAACCGGTTGTAGAAATGACAATAAGTTTCATGTTGTTTACAAATGGGATGAAAGAAGGCCAATAAAGAGGGTGTTATATATTTACAAAGAGGCCAAAGAGTCTGATTAAATCTAGAATATCTGACTGATCAGGGGGGCACATACTAATTCTTCATGCATTTTCATTGCTGGTTTAAACCATTTGAGTTTCTCTAATTAAAAAAAAAAAAAAAAATCTTTCAGATCATTTGGATGTGAGTGTATTGTTTGTGATGGATTGATATTCTTGATGCTACACTTCCTGTGAACCTGTACCTTCATGCATATTCTGAGCTGTTTGCAGTATTTTTGAGAAAATGTCATGTTAATTATCCGTTTTGTGAGCTTTCAGATGAATAAAACTTCTTAAAGAGTCTGAATTCTTTATTGTGAGTTTGTTTGAGAAGTTATCAGTGTGGCGTATCCATGCTGGTGCTTGGTAGTGGGAAAAAATCTGTCAGGAAAACAGCAGCTGAGGCCAGGTAAGTCAAAGCTGCTTGAAGTAAAACACAAGAAGATCTTTTTCAATCATTTTTCAAACATCTCCTCTGCACCTTTAACTATAACAGGACAGGACATGGGTCAAACTAGAAAACGAAAGTACACATTTACATTTGACAAAGATGTTTCCTGTCAATTTAGTGAGTTCTGATGATGCTATTTTATGTGCTAGAGTCCATTTTTAGGTGAGTTGCATCTTATGTGATTTTGAAAAGATGATTGATTGGCAGCTCTGTTGAAAAATGTGGACTCCATGTAACAAACACAGGGATTTATTCTTTTATAGACCCCACCAACTTTCGGAATTGCTTCAATTTAACTTTTTTTTTGCATGTGTAAAGAGAGCACCATCAGTTACAAGCAAGGCTCCAACAGCACAATATGTTAGTGCTTATGTAGGCGGTAATTTGTCCACACCTCTCACAACAGGAAGAGATGGAGGCGCAGGTAATTCAAGAGAACAAGTCACCATTTGGTCAAGTTGCTGAATAGGGTTGCAGAGTATGTTTTAGTGTAACTAACAGATCTAACTCAGTAACTATTAGATATTACTAATAGATCTAAATGAGCATTCATTTATACGTTTTACTACATTACATGAAACAACTTGAACAGTTAGAGCCTCTTCTCAGCACTATGCTGTTTCGCCTGCTGTTATCATGGACGGGTTGGGTGACGTGCAGCGTGAGTGGTCAAGCGACCGGGAGAGGGAGCCTTGAATGTGAGTGGACACATCATTTTTTTCCCCCCATTATCGTGCAACTCTATTGTTGAGTTAGTCTGATAACCTTAGACCAAACTCTGGCCGTAAGTTTACCATTCCACAGCCAGCCTGAATAAACTGAATTCAACAGTTCAAATGACTGCGTACTTATCACTTTAGAGCTGATGCTGTTCACCAGTCTCCATTTTGCTCCAGTATGTGACCAGTCTTCACAGAGTGAAACCATCTCTCCACAAATAAAGAAATCTGACAAACCAAACAGATTCTGGATACATGTTTAATTGTCACTTTTTGGCTGAAAACTGAATTCTGCAGTGTTTCTTAAGTGCACTACCACACTTACTGATAATAAAACCTGATTTTTGTGTGTATGTGTGTATGTGTCACAGTTTGGGTTTTACATGTTTGTGAGTGGCAGTGTGGACCTGAACATTCTTATCATTTAATGTGTCAGTAGTCAGGAAGATGTTTGTGCATGAAATAAACATGTAACTAATAGAGCACTCACTCACAAGGCTGCATGCAACATGAACAACATGGGACACAGGATTAAATATTAACCTAAAAGTGCTTGAAATGAACCTGAATAATTCATACGCATGAGAACAGCTAAGGCAGTTTGGCAGTCTTAGTGCACAGCAACACATGTTAATGGCTGTGTGGGGTCTGAATGACACAGGTTTGATACAAAATAAAAAATTAAGTTCATGATTCTGCAAAGAAAGCCTCCAGTTTATGACATGACAGAAGAGGAAATAAAAACACTTTTTATCTTAGAGGGGTGTGTCCACAATTATCGAGTTCATTTACAGAAAGTAAATGAAAAGGTGCAAGATTTATGAAACGGTTTCAAAATATCGGCTGTAGCATTCTTCTAAGAGAAAAATGTCTTAAAGTTGTGCACATCTGAGGAAAAGCGGGTATTGCATGCCATTTTTGCCCTGGTAACAGAACAGATCTCACTCACAACTGAGCTTTTTATATCTTCCAGGTCAGTAACAAAGATACTGTGCAGAAATATCAAAGGGTTTTTGGTTAAAGTGGTCTCCCTGCATGTTACAAATGAACATGACAACTCAAAACCTCTTATTTTAACCAAAACTGCAATTTCTTATCCCTAAAATCTCTATGCAAGCGTAGTGTACAGAGTACGATGCTTTTTTTGGCAATCAAAACCTTCAGAAATTAGCAAATATTCTCAGACTTTGATTTTGTTTTCCTTGTTTTCATAGTGCCAGAGATTAAAATGCCTGTTTAAGAACAGTTCAGGGGTTAAGATCACTCATAATGTCTGATTTGTCTTTTTAGATAAAAAATGTCCTTTGTCATTTCACACCTCTGCCTTTAGTCCAAAGACAATTCAAGTCACTGTGCTTACTTCCTGCATACAGAAAAATATGATCCTAGCTTCTCAAGTCACATTCACATCAATTAACCAATAAATAAATAGACTAATCATTTCAGCAAAGACACAAACACATTCAAGAAAATAAATAAATCAAACAAATAAACCAGTTCTGTGTGAACATACAACTACCTTCATAGCCCAAAAAGGAGACCCCATGTGTCATACTGTTTCTATAAGAAAGTCTAGAGGCTCCGAGTCTTCGTACACACTGCCACAGTGAGCTTGAACTCGATGCTGCTGCCACAGCTGGCAGCCAACATGCAACTCTTACTTTATACCACTGAAGAAGAGAGAAGGCACATTATTTCCACCGGCATCATCCCCCACTCACTGACTGCGCTTTACCTAAAAGAGATTTCTTTACAAAGTGGCCAGATTGGATAAATTAGACACTTGAACCAAAAGCGCTGCTCTGAAGTCCGTAAAGAAACATGTTCTCCTCTCAAACAGTCCTCATTTGCCTCTCTGACGTCCGACTAGTCGATGCAGTTTCTCACAGTGGTCGAGCCTCATCGACTCAGCCTTCTGCTTCAACCGATCATCTCGATATAGCTGTCCCAGGTTTGCCAAGTCTGACTCTGAGGAGGAGTGACAAAAAAGATGTGTTGAAGAAATCATTGATATAACAGGCAGAGTAATTGTACCTGAAAAGAGAGAGTACATACAGGATTCCTATAAATATGAGGCTACTTCAGCAAGTTTTCAGTTACGTCAGCTTTGCATAAAGACTTTCTTTGAAAGAAAAAGCCTAAATATATCAAGCAGGGGTGTGTGTTTTCTAGCACAGATGCAGTTCATTGATGTGTTAACAATGGTGGTGAATAGCTGACAGTAGGGCTGCGCAATTGATTACAAATTAGATTAAATTCCAATACGACTTGCTGCAATATTCTTATCATAGACAGTGCAATATTTCTTTAATCTCAAATGTGTCAGAATACCAAATACAATTTTTTAGCAGTAGATGTTTTATTCTCTACACCAGTGTTACTCAATCCTGCTCAACCAAAGAGCCAAATTATTGTGTCGCTAGATCAACGATCTAAGTGGTGAAAAGTGGCAAAACCGGCAAGAAGTAGCAAAAAAAAGTAGTTGAAGAGGGGCGAAAATTGGGGGAAAGCTTGGGAAAAGGTCAGAAAGTAGCAAAACTTTTCAGTGGCTTCACATTTCTGTTCAAAATATCCTTTTTGTCTTGATTGATCTAATGTAATCCTTAGGTTTTTTAGGTTTTCTCGTGCGTTTGCATATTCTGTCCAATGCAGTACTTACTACCAAATGAAGGCATACAAAAAGAAAAAGACTTCTTCAGACTCTGTGTAGAAAGCTGTGCTGACGGTACAAGTGTTTGTCCTGAAACAGGTCATCTTCTCACTGATAATCAGGTTTGAGTTCAGGTCACATTAATTACTTAAATTGAGTTAAGATACTATCATACCTCTTTACAGTTAGGAACTACAGTTTCCTAACAAAGCTTCATCTTTATAAAACTGAGTGATCAATAAAACAGATTCTTTGTCAAGGCTAATTAAGCCTCATGCTTACTCTGCTGTTTCTCTTTCCAACAGCTGTTCTGCAGATGCTCTATGTAGTCACTTTCAATGGTTTTCTCGAGTTCGTCCAGCGCAGCTCCACGGTATTCCTTCTGAAAACCTTTATCCACGTAGTACGGCACACCCATGTGCTGCGTTTCCCTCGACACCACTAGCCCCATGGCCCTGAAACCCACACAGCATTTAAACATATTCAGTTAAACTTCACCACGGAGAAAAGGAGAACAGTGAGATTTGTTGAAAAGGCTAATGTTAGGACAGGCTCACGGCTTATAGAAGAGACTGTAGGGTGGGTTAGTGGCCATCATCTGAGTAAACACTGATATGAGGATTAGCACCAGCACAGGGAGCAGCTGCAGGAGAGCTGTGAAGGTGTTCTGTGGGAAGATAAAATCAGCACAGATTACAAAGCATACTGTATTATACTGTATGTAGGCTGGACTGAGCCACTGTACTCATGCCAGCAAAGTACCTCTGAGTTTTTAAAGCAAACCACTCTCTTCCACAGCAATAAATGAACAAAAAAAGTCAGATGTTATGGAGAAAATGCTTAAAGGACAACATCTATGTTAAAAATGCATCATCAAACTTCTATAAAGCATGTTAATGATTGATATAAATAAGACCTCACCGCAGTGCTGCAGTTTTCTGAACAGTTATTGTTTGTGAGTCACTGACCTGACTCTGGTTGTCCTCCACCACCTCCTCGCGCCTCTCATAAGCACGTCGACGACGAGGCTGATAGAACTGAGAGTAGGAGGCTCCTTGGTTTGTGTACACGTGGATATTTCCTGCAGGAAGACACACAAACAAATATTTTTACCAAATCTGCACTTTCACACTCAGCAAATAGATGAAAATACTTCACTACAATAAACAATAATACACAAAAAGTAATCATTTCTATGACTGCAGAGGATTTTATTTCAGAAAATTTCTACAGCCATAAAATTAAAAGGTTTTTTATCACTCATGAATTGCAGGGCTTTCATGAAATTATGATGTAAGTGATTTAACTTTCCATATTGACAGCTTCAGTGAATAACTTTCTTTAGTTTGTACTTCACTTTGTGTTAAGGTTGTGTAAGTCGAAAAAAAAATTAATACTCACCTGTGGGAAACCTTCCCCCGAAGAAAATGTTAAAGAGCTCTTCTGGGGAAATATCTGCCTCGAAGTCTCTGTGGAAGTTTCTGTGGTATCCATGGTGACTGTGGCTAGACTGTTGGGGTGCATTCGAGGCTGTGGATTGATCTCCGTATTGATCATACTGCTGCCTCTTCTCAGGGTTGCTCAGCACTGCATAAGCATTGCCTATTGCTGGTGAGAGAGGAGGGAAACATTAAGTTGTGGCCGAGGCAAAAGAAAACTGATGTTAAAGCTTGAACTTGAAACTTAAAGTCAAGTATTCTGTCAGAGTTCCCTCCTTATCAAAAAAGATTGCTGATATCTTTGGGTCACAGTTTTAAAGTGTGCTCCCCCCCCACACACAAAAAAAAATCACACCACAAGCTAAACTTTAACTGAACAAATAGTTAACAGACTTACTCTTTGAGAGATTCAACCTAAGCACACTATGTGTTAAACTGTAAAATCTTTCAGAGATTAATTTTTTATTGTTTATCTTTGAAAGGGCAGACTTTGAGACTTAGTCTTTTCACCTTTATGGCTGGTGCAGCTGTAACCAAGTAGACCTCAAAGAAGAATTTCTAATGAATTTCATTTGACTGTTGTTGACTTTTTAAATTGACCACTGTGTTAAGTGAGTTAAGTGTATTAAACTGAAATACTGTTTTTTTCTGAGCCCTACCAAGGACTTTTGAGGTTCAAACTTCAAGATACCGTTCTTTTTTTTTTTTTTGTCTTACTTGGTGAAATTATAACAGTATGGCTTTTATTTTTACATACTAAAAGTCTCGATGCAAATGAAGCGGATTCGTTGGGTTTATGTGCAGCATCTTAGCTATAACTACTGACTTAAGCACTCAGCAATTGGCAAACTTAACCAGACAAACTACAAGGATTAATTTTCCCCTCTTCTAAAAACACAGCTCTTCATCTTTCTTTGAACTTTTTAGTTTACACATAAGCAATAGTTGTCCTAGCCTCATGAAACTGGCACAACTGGATGGTGGAAGCTGCTGCCCTGTTTACATAACACTTTTCTAGTGTGAAGGGACTGTTTTTCAGTTGCTCATTACGTCTCACTCTGCTGAAGGTTAGATATTGAGAAGGAGAACTTCCTTGTTACGCAAGAAGTGTTCGACCATCGGTGTTAAAATGCTTGATAAAAAAGCAAGGGACAGTTAAACACATATTTGTTACCACTGCCGAGCACTAGAAAAATAAGTTTTCCGGTTCCTTCAATAAAATTGGTACCTTTAAAAGCATCTGTAGCTCCTGGAGCAAAGTTCTTGTCAGGGTGAAACTTAAGGGCCAACTTCCTGTATGCCTTCTTCAGATCTTCTTCACTTGCTTTTTTGGGAACACCAAGGATTTCATAAAAGTCCTTGCAATTCTTTATCCTGCAATGAAAGCCAAACATTATAGACGTTTTTTTTTGCATTGTTGACCAGTTTTCAGGAATAGCAGGAGGGGATCTATTTATATGAGCAGTGAACTCCAGGACAATGGCGGTCATCTGTAGGCTGCAGCATAAATAGCTAAAAAGAAACAGTAAACATCAAATTTCAGGAATTTTTACACACCTGAGGACACCCTGACGTTGATCCTCGGTGTAGCTCTTCTTGTCATCACCACTTGCATTGTTCTTCTCGTTGTTTCTGATGTCTTCATCTCTCCAGCCAGTCGGAGGGGGCACGTTGTTGACCTCTTGAGAGGACGGGCCTTCATTTCTTAGTATGGCATCGATGAGCACTACACACAAGAGCACAGCATGTAAGGTCAGTTGGTAGTTCTAGCTGCAATGAATGCTATGGTGCATGACATGAAATCGTCCTGAATATATACAGAAGGATTGACCCTGTTATGAGGGACAACCAACAGTAACTTTATTGTGAATTTTGCTTTGCCCGCATAATGTTCTGCGGCATATTTCGCAAGACAGAGACATTGGAAAGTTTCAGTTTCAGTTATATATCCAGACTTGGATCAGGTCATTATTAGCATATTATAAATAAAAACACAAGAAAACAACAGGCAGACAGCTACATTTTTAGTTTCCCAAAATGGCCCAATTTATCAGTATATGGCTGATTCCCCAAATATTTTTATGTTACTGTAATGGATAATCTACTAGGTTGAGTAAGGCATCTGATTAAAACGACATATGTAATGCTAAAACAAAATAGTTGCAGTTATCCATAAATGTTTAATTTCATAGTCTTGCAGCAAAGCAGGAAAATATTTAAGCAGATGTCTCTTTCCTGACTGAAAAAACAATGTTTTTTGTTAAATTTTCATGAATGACCAAAAACTTAAGTTTTAAGAGGTTGTGTTGTACAGATTCTTGTTTAATTTGGACAAACTACTTTTCTACATAAAAAGTATCATTACCGTATTGATATCGGCGATACAGGGCCTAGATTTACTAGGCATCAGATCGATATGCTGTGTTAAAACTAACCCATGACAACCTTATTATCCTAGTTCCGATGCATGTAATGCAAAAACAACAAGGTATGGTAAATTAAAGAAACATTGCACACAGCAAAGCCTCACAGCCTGTAGTATACAAGGGAAACCCTTCAATACTTACCAGCCTGAAGCTTCAACAATATCAGCTACATGGCTAGTTTTTGCACCTCCTGTCTAAAAATAACCACCAATGCAGCCCCCTGAAATATGATAATGTATTTGCAGCAGTTAATAATCTGTGACAAGTTACCCGGTTAACTTCATGTCAGATAGTCACGTTGCCATTGCAAGATGTGCGTCAGCTAATTTTACCTCTGGCCCGGGTGCTGGGGTAAATATTCTGGGCTTCATAAAGCAGTTGCAGAGCCCGATCTTTCCGTCCCGACCGTAAACACAGCTTCGCCTTCTCTATCAGCTGGTCTGCTTCTTCTTTGTCCATTTCAGAGTCACAGGGTGTTTGTCTATGGTTTGTCCGCTGTATGTTCGCTGTGTTTGGAGGTCTGTGTCAGTGTCTCAGTGCGGCTGGATCATATATCCAGGACCACAGAGCCCCAACTGCTAACGTTAGGTAGCCGTTAGCTTTGGTTTCAGACAGCTGCGTAACGTTAGCTCAGCGCCAGCCTGCACTCACTCCTTCGCAGTATCCGATTTTCAGACGAAAGCGGTTGTTGTCAGTTTGCAAACCGGCCAGCAGCTTGGCCATCTTAGGCAAAAGTCTGAAAGTAAGTGCTGTTTTGGCTTTCTGATTTTTTGTTGCGGTATTTAAAGGGCCAACCGTTACATTACACCGTTGAGCAGAGACGGACAGGAGGAGGCGGAGTAACGGTTTGACCTATGGATAAGACACAATACGTCACATCCTCCATGGAAACGGCTTAATCTAAAATTGAATGGTAGGAACGGTTCATCAAATTCCGACGCATTTTTCTTCTCCTTTGTATCGAGTAATATTTTCAACTGTTCATAAAGAGCTCAGGTGTAGCTAGCCCTGTGGTATATAGAGGTCACTACAGTGGACACCTGTTTAAAAGCTATTTACTCCTAAATTCAATGATTCATGTGGTGGAAATTCAAATTAGCCTGTGTCAGGATATTTTTATTCTTCTTAAGGCCTGAAAAATGTTTTCAGTTTTTCTTTCCGAGCATATATATAAATTAAAACGTTATAGAGAAACATTTGAGGGTGAAAAGCTTATAAACTATAAATTAGTCAGTGTTAAAATGGACGAAAGAGAGTAAATGTTTCACACAGACTTTTTTTTTTTTTTTTGCTTCCAACACATCTACTTTAAGGGCAAAATGCTGGATTGCTGCCCCAAACCTTCCATCCACTATCCATATCACTGATAGTTTGAATCATTAAGAGATACTTAGTATTATTTATCCTAATCTGGTCATGTTTTGGCTTGTTGGTATCTTTAAATTGCCCCTTAATTAACATAGGAGCACCATAAGGCTGCTCTCAAAGTCGGTCAACAACATGATATGTGCACTTGAGGTGGAAAATTGGCTTGTGTGAGGGATGTATAGTATAACCTGCATGTATATAGAGGTTTAAATTAGAATTAGCATTAGTGCTTTTATTTTTTGAAAAAGAGCGCAACATACTTTTGTTCATGCATATTTTATTCAAGAGTAAAAAAATGTGATTTGTCCCATAGGGCATGCTTACAATGTGTGTATCATTTAGGAAGTCAAATGCGAAAACATATTTCCATAGATAATAAAAAAATGTTGCAAGATAAAATCCATTATATTTGTTTGTTGAAATATGCATGTAGACCATACAAGAACCAGAAACAGAAGAGGGAAAATAACCAAAAGCTAAATTGTAACAATAATAATATCAGCATTAAATATAACCAGAATACAATGTTTCCTGTTAAACGTAAGTGCGACACATGATTTTCTGTGTGTCCAATTCATTTACATCTGAAAACCATGCTATCATGCTTTGGCAGCCTGAAAGTTGCTTTTCACTGAGATTATATTCATTCACACTATTGAACATTTTCTGTACATCAGTACAACCAAAAGTAAATGAATAAACACAAGGCTTCACACCTTAGTAGGGCATCTCTGCATACAATAAATCCATATAAAATTAAAAGCAGTGATAATAAATAACAGATTGAAAAAATGGACCAAAACAATCAAAGGAAGCCTATTTATAAAAGTTATAAAACAAGACAAATATAACTCCAAATATAATTTAAAAAATAAAATAATTCAAGTTTACTATTTGAAACACAACTATCACAATTATAATCTCACATAACAATTAGGAACTTAATTGCATGCATTGATGCGTTCCATACCATAGATGCTGTGTTAAAAATCACCTTTTTCACCCTTGATTCACATACCTTCACTGCTGAGTAGGGAGATGAGACATTTAGTAGAAAAAATATTGATGTATTTCGAGGAGATTATAGAAATTTATGTGATAGAATGTGTCACTTCAGGTTTTGGGTTCACTGCTTTCAACCACCACAAATTTTAAAAGAAAAAGATTTTTTTTAATGTCTTAATTTTTTTTTTTTCCATTTTCTATCTATCCATCAGAAAAGCACACTCAATGCATCACATCAATGTAATTTCCAGATGACAACTGCACATTGTTTTTGTTTTTTTCCCCCGTTTTCATTGTTTTCTTGGAACTAGTATATGGCAATCAATGTATTTTAATCACAGTGTGGTTGTGTTGACAGTGGCATTTTTCTTAACCTGCATCTGTTATCATAAAGTTTAATTTGACCATGAAATTTGATAGAAAATAATTAATTTAAGTTTTAAAATGGAAGTACCTTTTACAACCCTGCATATTACTCAAGGTCACATGAATTTGAACTAAAGTGGTAAAGTGGACTGGTTCTCAGCGTGCTTACTCCAAATGACACATTAATCCTGTTAATTAATTTACAAATCTGTAGAATTTCCTTCATACTTTGATATATATCTTTGTTACTCTTTGACACTGAATTTTCAGCACATTAGAAAGTGCAGAAACTGAAAGGGCACATCTGTTTTCTTTTACTTTCTCCTCAGCAACAAGCAGGTGAGAAATAATCAGGTAGTGTATGACAGCAAAGTCCATCCTGAAGTTCAAAATGACATCTTCATGTTGTCCTCTTGATCCAGAAACTTGAGAATGATGCTGTTGATCACAGCAGTGCAGAAAAGATGAGAAAATCTTAATTCAATCTTTAGCAGAGGATGCTTACGTGAACACTTTACAGAGTGTGAACTGCATGATTTTGCTCATGTGAGGTATTGTCTTAACAAATGCTAAGCTTCAATGAGAAGTACTCAGACTCTTGAAGTAAAGGGACTAAAATATAAGTCAATGGATGGTTTGGATGGAAGTTTAACCTCTGACATTCACCTACATACTTAGATTAAGGGTGTCCTGATTCAACCTTTTCACTTATTTCACAATATGATAACGATATTGTAGCATTGAATACAGCTGATATATCAGCACAAGTAGAGTGACGTTGAGTTCTTTTTGTCTTCAAGGCTTGAACAAGCCTTGGAAAGAATATATATATATTTTTTTTTGCATCTTTGAGGACTTTAATGGAAGATACTGCTACACATCTGACGTCACTCCAAATCCTTGCAACTTTGTTAGCACCTTAGCACACTTCTGTCATGATCATGTAGGTTCTGCATGCTGGATCTTGGCACTGCTGGATAGAAGTGCTGGAGCAGAGTCTGTGGTGGGCTGCTTGAATCTGAGATTTTGGTTGCATCCCAAAATAATCCAATATTCATTTTTTGCTGATATCAAACCAATGTCAGGTTTCAATATTGGATCAGGACACCCCTAACTTGGATAAAACTGCATATTTGTGGGGTATTGTGTTACTTTTGGACCAGACTTTAGATGCTGATTTTAGTGTTTTAACTGGTGTTCAAAATGTCTGGATGCTTCATTCCTCCCCTCTCTTTCTTTCCTCATCCCCTCCAATTAGTTTCTAGCTAGGAGATGACTGATAACAAGAGAGGTGAGGAAAGGAGCAATCCCAGAGAGTGTGGGGACAGATCCATCAGTTTCAACACAAGAGCAACCAATTTCTTCCCCTTCTCAGCATGACAGCATCTTACATCAAGGTAAATCAATAAAATTCAAGTCCATTGGTAAGATTGCACTGCAAGTTTTAAGAGGTACACAATTCACTTCCTTGCTTTTTGCTTTCTTACTCACTAAGTGATGTGACTTGTTTATACAAGCAAAACATAAAGGTAAACAAGATTTGTGTGTCCTCATGAAGTGAACTTGTGAGTGATTCATAATAAACACTTAGGAAACAGTAAAATGATTCATGTGGCATGGATACTGCAATTATGTCATCTGTCAGGCCCTGCATTGAAGGAGCAGACATTTTTCAGCGCTCGGTACGACACAGCCCCAAACATTCAGTCAGTAATTCTGTCAACAAAGGGAACAACAGGCTGAAACATCTTTCAACCACACTTTTTTTCTGTCAGGTTGCAGCCTGACAAATTCTCCTCACCCCTCTGTTCTTTGCTCCCCCCTCCCCCAATCTGTGCGATGACATACCGTCATGAAAAAATGACCTTTTTGCCCATTTAGAGTAGATTTGCTGCAGATTTCATGTTCTGTCTGTGGGCCTGGTTTATTTCTGAGGCCTGAATTCCCGATTTGGCAATGTCTTGCTGCACAGCTTGACAGCGGCACGGTTGTGAGGCTCAGTCAGCACATCACTGGAGGTTGCTGTTGTCATCGGTGCCATTCGCCTCTGACATGTTCATCTTCCCCATGGAGTGACCGACGTGGTTCACCCCGTCCCTGCGAGGGGGCATGCGCTCATTGATGCGGTCCAGGCCCTTCGCTTCCTCAAAGCTGGTAATCTTATGCTGGGGGGAGAAACCTCGGATGGCTGCAGAGAGATAATGAATATATGAGAATATAGTAAAAGATGCATGGTTTATATTACCTCAATTTGTGTTTTCCCCCTAAATGCTTTTGGGAGTTTTTCAGGGCAAAACCAGGAATTTATAGCCAAAAACTACCAATTTATAGGCTCTGTCTCATTAATTATAATCAAGTAGCTTATTTACATGAAAAATAAATTACTGGATGCTCAATCTTTTGATTTAAAATAAGGATGAGTCCAAAAATCTATTAGCTGATGGAGGGAATAATTTATCTACGATTATTTATTTGACTAATATAGTTCTACTTAATACAAATAACTGGTGATGGGTTTAGTCTGGTTTGGAATGGTGAGCGATGGATGCTGCTTTCACTATCAAAAGCCTGGAAAGATACCAAAATAACCAATCTGTACCATTTCACCAGAAGGGTACCAGTTGTACCCATCAGACCCTAGACATGTATCTAGACGCACTGCAATCTAATGAGAGAGAAAGGAATGAGAAGTAAAGAAAAATGATTAGGAATAAAGGCATCATGGGAAAACATGGGGAGTTTTCCCAGCCGAAGATGAAAAAAAGCTTTTGCTGTGACAAGCTTTCTGTGAGTGCTTTCCAGCTGCACTTTCATGCCTTTAATGTAAATTTAGCCAATATAAAGCCAATGTACACCACAGAGTATCATTATTTTGTCTTAGGCCAAATATATATGAGTCAAGGGAAAATTTGCCTTCTAACCTCGAGATTATTGGCACAGGAGACACACTTGAGACCCACTGCTCACAACAGCAGAATGATGATTTGTTCACATACACATCCAAATGAAAAAAGCACACACACACACACACACACACACACACACATAAACATAAACATATATTGTCAACACAATACTTCTTGAGTTAAGCATTGAAGGGTACAGTTCTCTGCAGAAATGCAGTCCAGAACAGGGTTTACTATACTAAACCAAACCTAATTCAAGGGGTGGCGAAAGTTGACCCAAAGCTAGCGCATTTGATTATAAAATTACTGTATGTCTTTATGCCTTACCTTTTTAAAATATAGAAGATAGAAAACCAAATACTTCATATGGCATATTCTAACAGATTGACAGATTGATTTCAGGAAAAACTTGATGAAAATGTCAGTCTGAGCCATTCTTTGTTTATTTGTGTGATATTGAAAGAGATCTCAGGTAAAATTGGTATAGGTTTTTAACATGTTTGCATCACAAACACACTCAATCTTAGCTCTGCTCATGCTCAGGTGTGCACTAATTACACATTTTAAACTAAAAAAAGTGCACTAAGAGTATAGGAATAACCCTATAGTTATCAACGACCAGAAGCAGGCAGGTTTTTTTTTTGGTTTAAAAGAAAAGGAAATGTTTTTTCTTTGACTTGCAAGGACCTACTTACCAACAGTACTAGCTTTTTACTTATGGTTTTGTTGCAACCCTTATCCCTAACTTGGTGTTTTAAAACTGGAACTGAAGTTGTAATACTTTTTACAAACAATTAAAATGAAGTAGTAAATCTGCAGTGTTATGAAAAGGGAACAAGAGCTCAAGTTCATGTACATTTTCGAGACTTTCAGCATAATTACCAGTAGGTGGTGCTCGTGTAAATCAGCCTCTCGGCAATTAAAACTCCTAAATTAATAAAGGCTTCTTTGTTTATAGATTTATGTCAGCCCCCTCCCTCGATTCACCACTGAAGTGAGTCCTAAAACCAAGTGTATAAAAGCGTCCTCAATAACCATTGGCTGTACTGATGCTGTGAATTCTAGTATGATACTGAAGCTTCATGGTAAGTGAGCAAAGATTACCTCAAACATATCACGAGCAACTGAGGCTTCATGATGCATAATTCATGTGGAGACTCTGGTGTGTTTTTCGCTCTTGTGCATGCAGCATATTTCAGAACTAGAATGAGGCCATTTACAAGCCAAACTCAAAACAATGATGTTTTTTTTTTCATGTCATGCATCTCTTAGCAGCAATTAACTTTGCAGTGTTTCTATTTATCACATGCTTGTCATAGCCCTGAAAAGTAGCTCCTTAGAAAATCCTAACCAGCTTTACATGACACTGTCAAAGTGTGCATTTCATATCTCCCTGAGTTCATTGTCTATTAACAAACCACTGAGGTGAACATGGTGCTTAACTCCACCCTATACAATACTGAAAACTACCACCTAATCTCATTACTACCCAACACACAGGGATCCATTGGGGAACAATTCATTAAAGATGAACTCCCCACTGTGCCCTACTTAATAAATAAGCATTTATCTCATTTCACTTCACGTTTCCAGCTAAATTGTCCTTTTAAGTCAGACAAGAATCTCTCTTATCAATTTAAAATCCAATTGTGGACTTTGGTTTCTTTTCTTATCGCTGCCACTGCAAAGTAAAGTGCTGCCAATACTGGCATGAAGCTGTAGGTCGAGTTATACTGTGTGGGTTGTTGATTGGAAGGTCATGTTGAGATGAGCTGAAGGAGGAGCACGGGTTTACCTTCTCCGTCCTCATCCTGCGTCTCGATGGCTTCAATGGCTTCAATGGTGGCTGAGGGGGAGGAGGGGAGTAGGTTACTGCTGATAAAGCCATGCAAATGTAAAATGCAGCCCCGGCGAAAAGGCGGCTCATGTTAGGCCGGATGAGAAATTGTTCACTGGCAGTGCAGCCAAAGTCAGTGGAGAGCCGTGCATTAATACTGGGAGAGTTAGTGTCAACATACGGTTAAAAATCAGTTCAGGAAATGACAGAAAGAAAATAATGGAGAGAAACTGAAAGGCAGTGAGTTAAAGAAAAGAGACAGACATCAGTAAATTGAGACTTAAGTACTTCTATGGTAAAAGGATGGCAATGACCTATTTTGGTTTTGTATAGAATATTCAAATATGCTTATTTTTATGTAAGCTGAAAGGATTTTTTTCTTCTGTAAGCACACCATTTTTGATACATAATTTTTGATCCCACTTTGATCAAGTTTCAACCCCAGAACCCACTTGTCATCTAACAAAGACACATGCTTCTGAGAATGATGGCCAAATCAATTTACAGTGAAGCCAGCGATTAATGATAAACCACTTTCGGCGAACACTTTCTTTTCCATGCATTGCATTTTTTTTAACTGTCCAATCAGCAATTTGAACCAGCTGTGAGGTTAGATCTGAACAGGAGCAAAAGTGAATATTTCAGTATTTTTGTATCCAAGCAATTTGTTTACTATTTTTTATTTTCCTGGATTTAGCATTTAAGCATTTTAGTCAGTATGCTAAATTCACAGCACAATACTGAACTATGTGCTGTAAGTTTATTGTCTTTGTCTACACTTGTTTACATCGCTTACTACTCTATGTGCGTTTAATTGTCCCCCAGGGATGAATAAAGTTTTTTTGAAATTTGAAGTTCACTTTGAATAAAGACCACATCCCAATCAGGTGAAAATTGTTACATTGTGTACCAATCCTGGCTAATCTGCATTTGCAACTCAGTATAAATAACATATACAAAAACTAATTCTGGAAAAAAACAAGGTCCCTTGAAATTAGTGGTGTCAAAATGGGGTCACAATGGGGTCAGTTTTTTTTTTTTTCAATGGAGGCCAGGTTGATAATCTGAAGCATTCTGGGAAGTCTGCGAATAGCTTCAAAAAGAAGCTAATACTGGTCTGAAACGGTTTCTGTCCGTACTCGGATGCACATATCTGTTTCTAGGGATGACTTAATTGTTATCATATTACCAGAACAGAACCAGAATGTCATTTCAGTGGTCTGCCTGTTTTTGCTCTTCACATGCACTGTTTTTTTCTGTTTACATGAAGCCAGTTGTTGACTGATATGTCTATCCCACCGAGGAAGCAAACATAATACCAACATTTCCCATTAAGGTTTGTTCTTGCTAAAGGGAAAACTGGATATTGTGGTAAAAAGTGTTAATTAGAATTCTGTTTTATGCAAGAAGACAGCTGAGGACAACATTGTAGCTGTAACAATTTAGGGGCCAGAATTGTTTTATTGTTAAGTTTTGGTCAGGTTATGAGCACTATTGCCATCCTCTCAAGTGTAAATATGATCAGAGCTTCAATATAGTAGAAAACAAAACTATCTGGCCACCCTAAATTTGCGTAGTAGAGGTGCAGAGGGAGAAAGATAGAGATTAGACCATTGGTAAGACTGAAATGGTAATTCAGTAATGAAACAAAATAAAGATGGAGCTCAGGGTAGGAAAAAGGCTTATGCTGAGGCGTGTACGCACCACTCTGCAGTGTCTGTCTGCCTCCAGAGAGAACCCCGCTCGGCAGCATGCCAGTGGGCGTCAGGCCCTTAAGCGTCAACACATTTTCACTCTCCTCTCTGCAGGAAATGCACAAATAGGTCAGAAAACTTCTCTGAACCCTTATCAAACTGAAAAAGAAGTCTACTTTGTACCCTAACTTTGACACCAGCGTATCCACATACTTGACCCAACTGTACACACAAACACCTGACACAGTTTCAACATTTGAAAATAAAAATTCAAACTTCAATCCTCAAATGCAAACATAAATTGTACCTGAGAACTGAGAACATTTTGGCCATTTTCCCGATGGCACGGATCTTATTTTTGATCACCTCCTTGCGTGCTGCAGCTGCATTGGCTGAAAAAGCAAAACATACAGAAGTACTCTTATTACATACTTATCTCTTGTACAGTAAATGCCATTGTTAGAAGCATATATGATGCAAGAAAAATGATTTCAATATCCTATGATGCAATGTTTGTGACGAACAATCTACTTTGATAATGATTCTATTTAGAGCTTTCAACTCATGTGCTGCTGCTTTACTGGTACATGACAGTAATTGTGATGCATTGTTATGAGCCCATGTGACTTGATTCCTTACATTCTGTCATCACAGCCTGGATAAAGCAGTTGAATTTATGGCCTCTGTAACAGGAGTGCAGCAATTGACCTGAACTATTCTTAAAATGCTGAATAACAGTATTGCAGAGGCTCCACTTCACCAAGCGTTTCTGTTTTCACCCTTTAAAAGAGGTCCGTACATCAATATTTTTATCTTTGGTAAAATCTGTGTGGAATAGAAACAAAGTGAGTTGCTCCAGCTTAGTGTGCCATGCTTATGAGGAATCATGGAGGTTACGCTACATTAGCTTAACTATGGCAGGTGGACCATGCAGCGCAATTTTGGATCCACCAAAAAAGTGTAGAATCCCCCTGCCACATTAAGTTGCAGTGAAAACTTAAAACTTAAGCTGAACTCGAAGCTGCATCTGTAGGGTCACCACTTAGGACTGTGTACCCACGTAAGCTCTTTTAGTAGTGTGGTTTAAAGTCCAATGTCTGAACTTGCTTTAACACAGCACAGTTAGAAATGTAAACAACCATACTTTACAACCATAGATTTATGCTGCATTCATGTGTTGTCACACATATAGGAAAAAAAACTTGTCGTGAGTTTGAAAAAGCATGTGGATATCTGCCAAAGTCAGAACATCTCAGAAACTTGGGAATCAAAGTTTTGTGAATGCAAACAAACTTTTCATTAATGCACATATTCCTATCAACTTTTAATTTTTTTCACTAATTTTCGAAATTTAAAGCATGTGAACACACTGAATTGTCACTGATTTCTCAAGGAGGCGCACGTAAATGCATTTTTACTCTTTGGAACTAAAGGTTTGGACTGTTTGTATTTTCATAATCCCATGATAAACTTAATTCACAGCATGAAGTCTGACTCAATTCCACATTACACTCATGAAAAAAATAAAAATAAATAATTGAATTTATTTACAAAAACAGCCTACCATCAAAGATCTCATCCTCATCATTCATGAGTTCGTCATCAGAGCAGATGCTCAGAATGTTCACCAGCATTTCTGTGACTGAAAAAGAAACAGAGTGTATGAAAGAGACAACGTCAGTAAGTCTCAGACCTCAGCTATATTGAAAACAAATCAAGGATATCAAGACATTTTGCTCTGGAAATACTTCATACCCTTCTCTCCAACAAATGGCAGAGACCAGGTGAAGACGTCCATAAAGTTTGGCAGCCAGTAGGGGTGGGGTGAACAGTTGAACTGTCGGATGTTCATGACATTATTTTCATATTTCAGCACGGCAGCTGTTGGGAGGGAGAAGAGAAACACAAGTCTAAACCTATTCTTGTATTTTCCTGAATCTTGGAGCATGGTGGTGTTGTGTGGGCTTCAGAATCACATCATCGAGTGTCAACGCATTCATTCTATTTTAGGTTACAAGGTCAGGTTTATTATGTTTCTTCAGTAGGTCTTCTTAAACAAAATTGTGCATGTGTCATGTGCTTTGTCTGCTGACTTTACTCCCTTCAAAATGTTATCACACTTACATGTTCTCGGGAGGGGAGGAATATCCAAATCTGATTATTACATTTGCCAGCCAATATGATCCATCCTTGTCTCTGCTTACCTACCTTTAGGTTGGAGCTATACATTCATACAGTGACCCAGAGGCATCGTAGAAATGTCAAATAAAAAGTGTATCTTTATGAAGATGATATTGATTGCATCCTCTCTCTGTGTCTTAGTGACTGAATCCTTGACAGATGAATCCATTTATGTATTGATGCATAATAATGTACCATAACACTACTAATAAGCAGTACATCATTAAAGTACAGTACAGTAGTACACATACAGAGAAGTCAATCTTCTAACTGATTTGTTTTGAAGCATTTTTCCTCTAAATCTGGTTTGTTTTATTTTGTGACTTCACTTAGACTGATGTGTGCTGCAGCTTAATTCAAACTCATCAGGACAAATTTTCACAGATTCTTTCTCAATAGCCCACTTTCTAAAAATAATTTATTGCCTGTAAGGATTGATTTGTAGGATCAGATGTAATTTTTTTTTAATGAAAATGTTTGGTAAAATAGACGGACTGCTCTGTAGAGAAGCTGTTGTCTGCTTTTCCAAGCTCCCATGTGTCATAGCCATACGCACAGCTATGTTTCATGCATATCTAGTAAATCAGTGTGAACATGTTTGATCACGTTCCGTGTTTTTTTTTCTAAATAGGCCCTGCTGTATTTTCTGCCTGAGAGCACACACAGCAGAACATTAGACATTAAACCACTAGATGGCCTCACAGAGGCCAAGGATTGCTGACACTGTTACATCAAGAGGGATAAAGCCACATGGAGATAGTCAGCGGTGCCGACAGTCCCTCCTACGCTCCCCATCTCCCATAGCCCTTAGCAACCAGGACACAGATCTGAGAACACAAACAAACCGGGGCTCCCTGGTGCATTCTTCTGCTGCTCACGAGCTAAACGCAGTCACAAACATCCATACCATCCGGTTTGAGCTGAGAAAAACATTCCAACAAGTAAGTCAGAAAAGCTCATGGCAGTCTCTCTCTGCCAACAGCGAAGTCTTTTTTTTCATATATTAACCCAGATGCTGTGAAAATGCCAGAGGTTCAGGTGTTACAGAGACACTGGAATTGGGGCATCTCTCTCACAACACTGGACTCACTGTTAGCTGTTTAATTTAGCAGTAAATGTATTTCTCAAAGCCTGCCTCCCTAATGTGCATAATCATAAAAATTAAATGATAGTTATCAGGAACAATTCATTTTAACAGGGCTATAATTGTGTTTTACCCTGCAAGGTTTCAGAAAATATTGTGATTGCATCTTTTTCAGGCTCATTTCACTGGTGGAATGTGATCTCTCTTAAAAATGTAAAATACATCTCTCTTCCAGAACAACCCAAGACACAATGAAGGATTTGTGCAGAATTAACAAGCCTTTGTTTTGCAGGGCAAAGTCTGTTTAAAATAGCAGATGTGCTGCGACCAACTTAGGTCTCCATCAGGGAACCTCTGTTGAGGCTGGCTATTTTAAACTCACGCTCTACACCAGCAATGAGCCCTGATCAAGATGAAGAAGCACAGAAGCATCTAAAAAGCACTCGTACACCATCACTAAGAAAACTCACCAGCATAGCCTCTCATTTCTCTTAATTGTGCTATAAATGGTGTTTCTTTAATCAAATAGATACTAGTGGAAAGACATGACAGAACTAAAAATAAACTCAAACAAAGTCAGGTCTAAAATGAAGAGATTTTCTCACCTTTGTTGTTGTAAACATCCAGGTAGTTTGGCGCTGAGAAAATGGTTATGAGAGATGGAAAACCAGTAGTCTGACTTTTACGGTACATCCGGTAGCTAAAATGTTTGTAGGTAGAGATAAAGACAGGGGGAAAGACACTTTGATCAGCCTTATATAAATGTGAATCTGTTTTTGTTTGTGACTTTTTAAGATAATGGAACGGATGGCATACCCTGCATCTTGTGCTTCATGCGCTCTGATGATCGATAATAGGTTATTGCTCTGTAGGAACTCGCATACAGCTGGATAACTGGAAAAGAGAGAGAGAGAGAGCACAAACAGGTTACGATATTTCTAAAATGTCTTGCGACAAAGTGTGTCAGGGAACAGATAAGCTCAGTTACAATCTTCTCAAAACATGACTTTACAATCTGTTTTTCACCATCACAGAGCAGACATCCATTCAAACAGCAGGTTATGAATTTCACATTCACTTTCCTTTACCAGAAAATGAACAAAGATTTATCACTTATAAATACATTCATGAAAGCCTTTCTGGGGATGATGCAAGTGTGTGAAAAACCAATCCAACTTCTACCTGTTACACTGAAAAACAAACTAACCCAATCAGAGCTTCCTGCCCCCGAGCTCCAGACAGGGAAATGCCCAAAAGAAAGTGAACCCTGTCAGCTAACACTAAGAACACTCAAACATGAACATGGAATACTTTACATCCACCGAATACGTATCTAATCTACAGTTCTTTGGTTGGTCTTTGCATTAAGTGACCCCTTATTCATCCATTGCTGTTGAAAAAAGGGTCCCCAGGAACCTTTTTCAAACACTTACATAAGATGTTGCAACCGGACAACTTTAGGAGGAGCAATTTTGTTCCCCTGCAATTCCTCATGGCTGCTGCCCAAGTGTAACAGCCCCATTCATCCGTCATTTTTGTCAGCTACAAAATCACACTTCAAGCCAGCAGTGGAAATTTTTTATCCAAATTTGTTGCAAGTTTAGGGAAAATGGAGGCTCTCATAGAGTGTTCATTTTCCTTCCCTCCAGCTGGTGATCCACATTTTTGGAGGTACAAGCCATGGCGACTCCATCCAAAATATGTCTTATCTATAAATTACATTTGTTAGGCTTACACTTTAAAAATACTATTAAAGGCTAAAATCAGTTTTTTTGATGGTTGTGATTTTATAAATCTTCTTAGTTTTCTATTTTGGTACCTCTGGTGACACCTCAGAGAATTTGTTTCCATACACAGACTACATTAAACAGAGACATTATCTCAGTGACAACCTCATGGATTTCTGAAGAGGCCTCACGAAGTCCAATTATGACTGGTTCCACATTGAAAATGCCGCCTAAACATAACTTTTGATCCATCTTCAAACAGGTAAAGGGGTGAAAACAGCAAAAAAACTGCCTGCCTGTCAGACAACTTGGCTTCAAGCCAAATATGCTTTATTATTGAACTCCCTAAACTTAACTTCTTCAAAATGAATGAGTAATAGGAAATCCACCCCCTGTACAGTGTGCATAAACAGAAAATTGAGTAATACAGCCCATGGACATAGTCTCTGTGATGTCAACTATTAGTTTTGATGTGGAGTTTGGAAGCCCATATCGAAAAGACTTGACTCAATTTGGCTTTGTTTGAGTACAGATGCAATAAAGATGAGGGCCCTGAGCCTTTTTGCAGACAGCTTCAGTTCCTGCCTATCAATGGAGTTGGTCATCCCCTTAAATCGACAAATCTCATGAGTTTAATAACTTTAAAATAGTAATTTTCAAAATAAAAACACCCCTTACAGTGTGTGCCAGTAAAAATGAGGCGCACAGATTGAAACTGATTTTTGAATCAGGCTGTAAACATGTTTATATCTGATGTAAAGGTCGTCTTAGCTTAGGGTACATATGTGGTTTCCAGTGTTTCTGCAGTCAGGCTCAAGTGGATTCTTGTTGAGTTTCTTCAGAATTGGGCACCGTCATCAATGTATATGGAGTCTCAGTGACTTTTTGGGGTATTCTCTGGTGTTTTCGTTTGTACTGTCATCATGTTTCAAAATCACGGGTTGTGGCTTGTTTTCATGTAGCCCAGGACCTGTTTTTTTCCAAATTTTGAAAAAAAGCATGGTGATATTATCAATCTATCCATACATTAATAAACTAAATTTATCATATAAAAGCTCCACCAGAGCGTTGTATTACTGTATCACATCCTAAAGATTAAAAGGTAAAGTAGACCATATTTGTACCTGTTATATACTAAAGATAATTTCTATGATTTTCTGAGGACATTCCAAAGAAAGGGTGATAAAAGTCAGATGACTTCACGTTGGACAGCTCAGGCTCAGGGGGCATATTTTTTTTAATTAGATATGGATCCAAAGAGAAAAGTGACACATACAGAAATATTTTAGAGAGGACCACAATGAAAGACCTGTGTGATCCCCAAGGGGCAAGTTATCAGGATTAGTATACAACCAGCTGCTGTGTTATTGTAGTCCAGTGACTATCAAACAGCTCCCATCACAGCTGTTATGTAACACCACAATGTAATGTCATTCAGAAAGTGTATCACCCCCTTTAAATGTGTCTCCAGGGTGAGATATGATGAAAGATGTGAGATAAGAGTCTAAATTGCTTTTCAAAAATATAACAACACAGTTTGATTTGCTCCCATGGTTCATCACAATCTAGCATTTGTGAGTAATGNGCTTTGTTTTACACCTTCTCCGTCTGAGGTATATTTGGGAACAAAGGATCTTAAAATCAAAGGCTCTGAGAGGGGGGGTATTCAGGATGCGATCTTTGGGGGGACACAAAGGTGAGGTGTAATGGTGAAAGACTGTGGCGGGGGAAAGCAGGGGGTTCAGGATGCATTCCAAGGTGTGACCCTTGGGAGGACACAAAGACAAGGTGTGGGGAAGTGTGAAAACAAAAGTTTAAGCATTTGGAGGATGTGAAAACAGGGCTCTTCAATGTGAGCATCAATATTTTAATCACAGGACCACAATGAAAGACCTGTGTGATCCCCAAGGGGCAAGTTATCAGGATTAGTATACAACCAGCTGCTGTGTTATTGTAGTCCAGTGACTATCAAACAGCTCCCATCACAGCTGTTATGTAACACCACAATGTAATGTCATTCAGAAAGTGTATCACCCCCTTTAAATGTGTCTCCAGGGTGAGATATGATGAAAGATGTGAGATAAGAGTCTAAATTGCTTTTCAAAAATATAACAACACAGTTTGATTTGCTCCCATGGTTCATCACAATCTAGCATTTGTGAGTAATGTGTGATCAAGTGAAGCTTTTGTGTAAAGCTGAGAAAATTCTCTCCTTCCAAAGCTATTGATTATTAAAAATGATCCATGATCACTGTATTCACACTCTTCAATACAATTTGAAGCTGAAAATCATTTAATTTTCAAAAAGATTCTTATTTTTTTTATTAAAAAAAGCTTCAGCACTGTTTGTTTGAATGCTATTGCTTCAACATCACTTGCATTTCCCAGTCCTACAATAACATACAGGACGTCCTCCCCAGCAACAATCCTCTGCTCCGGCTCTTTCTCACAGGCACTGCCATCCGCGGACCCATCAAACTTTCACAAGTGTTTGAAATATTTAAGTGCTCAAAGGTTTGTGCCGAAAGAAAAACAAGGAGACTGCTGTGCCCTGAGCACCTGGTGAAACTGTGTCATCTTCATTTATCTAGGTCACATGACCAACGTGCTCACAGTGGCCCACATATACATTACAGAGGTAGCCGTGTTACACATTAACACACATGTGGTGAAGCTCTTTTCACTGTGCCTGATAATGCACCCTGATAGCGCTGCAAAAAGCTGCTCTCAGAAGCTGTTATATAACAGATTCTATTAAAAAACACATCCACAACGCATTTCTAACTTAGAAATAAGGGCAAATTATACATCACACTCAGAAAGATTATGTTAATCATTATAGCAAAACTGTTTTTTTTTTAATTATTACAGTTCTAGAGTAGTACTAGCATAGAGTAGGTCATACAATAACAGAAATAAACCCCCAAACATGCACTGTATTTTAATTTATCTTCTGTCCACTCCAACGGTATCTATTGATTACTGCAAGGGAACACAACACGTTGCCTGCCTGCGGCTCACATTCCTTCTCTCCCCTTTGTGAAAATACACATAATAATGTGTCAGTGAGCCTGTGAGCGAGAGAGAGCGAGAAATTTGACAAGTGAGTTTGAGTGAAAGAGACAGAGAGATGGAAGTGCTGTGGTGTGAGTGAGAAACTGAGAGTTTGTTTTTACTTCCCCTAAAGAAAGTCCACCCGTCCATCGAGCTGGTGGTTACGATATTCACTTATCCCAATATCAAAACTTCTTGATCAATTATGACTTACTAGGATCATAAACATCTCTGCATAGAAGTGACAGATTATTAGATTCATCCTGGACAATGTGATAATACAGTTTGATAAGGTTCAGAGCAAAATTTGTTATATCAATACTTATATCTTGTAGAGATTTGGCTTGAACTAGTAAAAATGAACACATCATGTTAGAGTCTTATTGGACTGAAAAATGTTTAGAAAGAGTTTTCCCTGCTCCTATTGTATTAATTTATGGATTTGCGCAAATAAAAAGACCTGTATGTGAAAAAAATTGTCAGTAAAAACACAAACGATTGCATGCATGCATCTACAAGTGTTCATCCATGTGTAAAGAAAATAATGATATTTGAACAAACATAAACAAGTTCAACAAAAAGTAAAATCAAAGAGATTATGAACAGGTTCACGAAATCAGAAAAATGTCAAGACACGAGTTAAATGTAAACTTGTGATCTTAATATCGTCTAAACTGATGAGTAAAAAAAAAAATCCATTCCTGGTTTAGTGTGAGCAGATAGTGACATTAGCTATCCAGACCAAAGCAATGTTTTGAACCAGGCTTTAAATAGGATTTTTACCGCCTGAAAGTCCCCCCTTTTTTTTGCTTTTTTTTTACCTTGGTGTGTAAGTTTATGCAAACTTGTGTCACATATCAAAATTTATTTGAAGCTGATTTCCAATTATTTGTAGACATTAACTAATATGATCAGACCCTGGATCAAGTTAGGAACTTGGAAAGAACCCAGAGCTTTAATCCTTGAAATACACCTGAAAAAAGTGAACTCATGTCATGTTGTAGATTTAAAATTTATTGTCCAACTTGATTACAAAAGATTGCACCACTTATATTTAAAGTGAGTGCAGCCCTCATGGCTTAGGCCAGTCGTGACTCACTGCTGTAGTGCCAGGGGTATGAAAGAGGAAGAGACACAGAGATCACAGCTGCTCAAAAGTAGGACAAGCTAAACAAAAAGCAGAGGTGGAGCTGTGTGCTATACCTACTTAAAGTGTTTTGTTAAAACAAAGTGAATACTGAATAGAAGAGAAGGGAGGGGCCTAATAATGAGGGTCATCCTATATTAGGGCCATTACGGTACATTGAAAGACCAATGTGTTTCAAAGTTTCTGGTGGCCAAAAAAATATTTTTTAAGCACATTTTTCTCACTTGCCCATTCACTTGTAGTACTGCGAGGAAAGTAAACAATAACTTATACTCTAACATGAAGAGGCTAAACTGCAACAGCGCCTTCAATTTAGTCCTTGTTTCTGAAACTATAAAGAATTAATGGCCTGAAGTGTTTGAAATGAAAAGGTCATTAATTACATCTCTAGGAGCCAGCATGGTACATCTACTTGAAATTAAAGCTTTGTATATTTTCTTTTAAGTTTGTGCTTCAAATAATGGTGGCTAATGCAGCCGCACTGTACAGTGATGTTTCCCTACAATCAGTCACTGTCAGAATGTAGTTAAAACTCAAATCACCGCAGTGTATCTGATTGCATTTTAATGTGCCCTCTTTCTTCCTAACCTGTTTAGCCCTATACCCACTTCTATTTCACATAGATTTTCTTGCATTTACCCCCAAATCCCCAGAGAATGTGTTTCTCTGTGCTGCATAGACACTGTGTGGTTGGCAAGAGTCATAATGATGGAGAGGTAAGTTTAAGAGTGAAGGCAGAACAAAGCCACAGGGAGATAGATGACTGTAATAGCAGCATCCTCCACACATTGACTGTATAATCCTTGATAAGTGCCCCCCCCCCCCCCCCCCCCCCCCCCCCCCCCCCCCCCCCAACTTTCTTTCTCATTTGCCATTCAACAGTGTTGAAAAACAAAACACCTGATTTTTTTCTCCATGTGAGAAACTTTCCATTGCTGTTGGTCAACACTATCAATACTTTTATAGTCTCTCTTCCATTACTAATCATGCTGTGATGCTTTTTTCTATATTTACTCCAGAAGTACTGCAGATCACTTTCAAACCAAACATTTTCAGGTGATATTCTAGATCAATATTCTCAAATACAAATACTGATTTGAGCTTGTCTTGGGATATTTTTAAAACCAGCCTGTGTCATACTGTCACATAAGCAACAGGTCATGTGCTAAGTCAAATCAAGCCTTTAAACATGGATCCTGCAATCACACTGTTTGGTCAAACCCATGCAGCTCCACCTGTCACCAACTTCTCTCAGATATTTTGGTGCTTCAGTTAAGTAGCAGCAACATGGTCAGTAAGCACAACGGAAAAAAAAGAGGGGAAACTGGGATTGACAAAGACCTTCGGCTCTATTTTACCATTCTGAAACAAGTAGTCCAGTGTTGGAATTGACCAATTTTTAGGGCCGATGCTGATGCTGATTTCTACGAACTTGCAAAAAGAGGAACAGTGTACCACCAATACTGATGCATTTGACAAAAAAGGTGGATAGTTTTCACTATGAAACACCACGTGTACATGCACAGGTCATAAATTGATGAATATTTTTGGTCCAAAGGTGCGCCAAAATCATTGCAAACCAAAATTTGAGGAAGCTTAAACGATGTTGCCTGTGTCTTTGCTAGCATATTTCTGGAGTAAAACCCAATCTCCTGTCAGGAGCAAACACATTAAAAATCTATTAAACTGTCATTTCCTAAGAAGAGCTCTGCAGTAACACAAACAGTTCAGTCTCACGGTAAAAAGATGAGCTTGTCTGTGAAACTTCTGATGTAATTTGAACCCACCTTTGGCGCTACATGAAGCAAAATGATAATTACAGTTAGATAATAACGTGAATCTGAACTGCAATTACTCTGCTCAAATAGAATGTCATTTCCTCTGTGAGGACTAAATCTTCCTGGCTTCACTTTGGGTGATTTGAGCGGAGCTGCAGCTCCCACGCAGGGGTCTGTACTGTTCCGAACCTTCATTAAGAAAACTCTCACAACAAGCGCCACCTAATCTCCTCTCCTCACCACCACCTACTTCCCACAGCTCTCTCCCATCTCACAGCAGCATTAAAACGGTGCTCACTCCTCCTCTTTTTAAATGCTTTGTCACAGAGGCTGAATTGTTGTATAACAACAGTATTCCTGACATTATGTTTTTGATTGTGTTACTCTTTCTTTGCCTGTGTGTCTACAGTTTGTAGCTCCAGGTTCAACCAGCTGATCCTAGTCTGTCACCATCTGTTCTGTAAATCCAAAAAGAAAAACAACCTCTTATCAAAAGAAACTGTTAACCACAAAAAAACACAACCCATTTGCTCCTGCAGGCAGACACTATAGGCTTCATGTATGTATGTATGTGTTCATCATATCTTTTGGTCCCTTTAATCACACTCAAGCCATTATGGGCTGTTAAGTGCGTCTATTGTTTGTTTTGTTCATTTTGGTTTATCTCAGGCAGCACTAAATGTTTGATATCTATTTATAATTCATCATCTTAACATCTATTTTTGATATTAAGTTGCCAGGCTTCTGTGTCACAGTCAGATTTAGCCCTGTACTCCAACAGTTCTCCTGGAAGACTGAATTAGATCACATCAACACTGATCATTTGGGGTGTTGTCCTTCTTTGCATCATGTTAACTTTTTCTCCAATGAATAATAATAAAAAAAAAAAAATCAAGCATGCACACAAAATAAGTGATGACTACCCCCCTTTGAACCATATTTCAACTTGTGTATGAGGCAGGATTTACGGTTGAAATCATCACAGTGTGAACCCCTCTTTCTTTTAAGACTAAACTGTAATTACAACCCATCAATGAGCCACAAGGGGAAACCTAATGGATTCAGCGCACTCTGTGATGAGCATCTAAAGGAGCTGAGCGCGAGCAGGATGCCATAAACAGAGCCTGAAACAAAGAGACATGACTATAAAAGCCTGTTCTCACTCCAATGCTGTAATATGCAGCACAAAGTTCAGGGGCTCAACATGTCAAAATATGAAGCTGCAGGTCATTCTGTGAAGCCATCTCTAGAAACTTATTGTTTTGAGGTGTTGGGGTTTAACAGTACACTGTAAAACCGAAAAAGATTTTTTAATCAAATTGAACTTGAGCTAGTACTGGACTCCTGGACTAGCTCTGAGAGAATATCCACAATAATTAATGGGAAGAGCAGACTGGGAGGCGTCGTCAACCGGATGTTAACGCTCATGAGCATGACAGGAAGCATAAACAAAACCGTACCCCTCGCCAAGAGCAATATCAAAAAGAGGACCAGCTTGTTGCATTATTAACCCAAAATCTTCTCCTGCTTTTGTTTCTGAACGACACTTGCCAAGACAGCCTGCTGACGATGTTGATCACCCTCTGAATTTATCTTCTGAATTCATGTATGCATGCAAAATGCAAGATTGTTACCACAGATGTGTGGTGTAGCAGTATAATTAGAAAGTTTAGTGTATGTGTGATGCAAGAATTGTCATGCTAAAAATAAGTCTGAACTGTCTATTTGTGTCCTCTCTCCCAAAAATTTTATATTGATTAAGATATTAAAGTTGTCAAGTGTGTAGTTGGCCTTGGTTGACCCACAGCTAAGATTCATTTTGAGTGAAAAGACATCAATATGAGATTTTTAAGATTTACTCCACATCCAAAAGCCATAGAACATTGACACTTAACATTAACAATGTTATTTTGGTGAAATAAATTGCCCTTTTTTTTAATCAATCCTCAATCATGCACCAAGCCCCAATCCTTGGCAAAGTTGGGAGTGATGACATGTTAAACATTATCCTGAATATTTAAATAGGAACAACAACAGTATCAAAGTTAGAATAATCCAAAAGTCCAGAGGCCTGACGTGCTGCAGGGAAGAAGAGAAAGAGTTAGCTCACCTGTAGAAGTAGGAGCAGCCTCGCACTGTGTTGTGGCTGAAATATTCCTGGGTTTTCTCATTGCCAAAATCCTCCAGAGGATCAGACCACAGCAGGTCACACATGGGCCCAAACGCTGGAGGCTCCTTGAACCGATCCAACTTTAAGGAACAATGCAGATGCAGAAATGTACTTGTTGTAAAATCTTTCGTTTTTGAATGCACAAACAAAAAAGCAATTGATACCAGCAGACTGTTGTAAGCTGTTACCTTTTTAATGTCGTCTAAGGTGTGAATTTCAGGTGAGAGTCCACCATGGACACACAAAAACTGTTGGTTCATGAGTGCAGCCAGGGGAAGGCAGTCAAATGCATCCATGCACGAGTCGTACACTTGCTCTGAGTACTTGATTTTACCTGACAAGAGACAGAAATGTAGTCAGATGTTTATGATGTGTTGGTTGATGCCTATGAGCTATCTTTTTATATCATGAACAAAAGTTACAAAAACCAAGGAGAAGGAAGAAAATTACCAATTAATTGTTATTCAAGTTCACCTGCAAGATTGCATTTTGTGAGAAAAAAAGAATTTAAAGAATTTGGATTTCTGTAAAGCAGATGAAGAAAAACTAAAAACTCAATAATGACTGTAAACCAAGCATGACATCTCATTGTTCAAAAAGAATCAACAGGCCTCACAGACACACACAACAACTATTCTTTTGTTTAAAAGCTGCACATTTGGAAGGACAGAATAACAAAATGGAAAGAAGAAACGAAAGGTACTCACATTCTTGTTTGAAGGTGAAATATTCTGTCAAATGCCTACATTCATGGTTCCCACGAAGTAAAAATAATGTCTTTGGATAGAGGATTTTCAGTGACCAGAGGTATAAGACACACTGTCAAAAAAGCAAAACAAAGAGATATTAAATAGCACAGATATTAAATACAAAACTTAAGACCGACAAAATAAGATTACTTTCTTTTAATGTAAGTGAATTAAGTGAAGTCCTCTTCACTTGTATGCACTCTTTCTGTTATTTCACTGGTTTTACCTCAATACTGAAGTAGCCGCGGTCGACGTAGTCCCCAAGGAATAGGTAACGGGTTGTGGCTGGTGATCCTCCCACTTCAAACAGCTTCATAAGATCAAAGAATTGCCCGTGGATGTCACCACACACTGAAAAAAACATCAACAGGATGGTAAATTTACCAGAATCAAAGAACCAAACTGAGTTTCAGCTGTGTTTAAGCAATGTTCATTTGTGTCTCTGTTGGTTAGTATGAACAAAGTAATCCATGTTCAACACAGTTTGGCACAGAGCTGTATTGTGGTTTCTTGACAAAAACAAGCTTCTCTATTTTTCTAAATGAAAAACGAGTACTTTGAAAAAAGTTTCTGTGAAAAAATTAATTCTTTAGCTTTCCCAAATGTATACTGTTGCACTCTATGAGTAGCAAGTGTTTGCAAAATTTGCTAATTTGTCACCTAAGTCAATGTATAACCAGTTTGGATACATTCCAGGTACACCATCTTATATCCACAAAGCATGCCATATCAGCCCTACAGGCCCTAAAGAAATGTGCTGCAGCATCCAGTCGATGAGGACAGTCTGAAGAACTGTCTAATGGGTTATAATGGTCCAGTGAAAAATGCACAAACTCATATGAATATCAAACACTTACAATAGCTATAATGTCACCAAAAGCTATTTCAAACAAACAAACAAAAAAATAATACTGAAGTCAAGGAAATAATCAAGGCGTATATTCTTTTATTCTTAAATAAAGGCTATTGTATATATCCCTAACCCTGTTGTAGCAATATGTGATGTAGAGAGGAAGAAGAAATCAATATTTCCACACTTTTGTTTTGGAAATCCCTTGTTTCAGCCTCTGCCTGAAATGCTTTGTGTTAGCTGTTATTTCTCTAAGGTTACTGCTGCATTAACTCTGTTTCACCTGATTAGCTAGCCTTCGAGCAGCCTGACAGGGGATAAGTGTCTGTGTGAACTGTAATATAGTCACCACAAAACTGACTTGAATGACACATTTCATTGTCGTGTGTTGCATATAATATGACGTTGATCATGTTGTTGTGAATCTTTATCTTTGACTCTTCCTACCTCTATCCCTGTTTTACAGTTTAAACAACGATGAATATAAATACAGAGGTTGAGTTTGGATTGTACCATAAATGAAACAATTGTGTGTGTGTGTGTGTGTGTGTGTGTGTGTGTGTGTGTGTGTGTCTCTTTCTCTCTCTCTCTCTCTCTGAAATGAAAACGGTCAAGATCATTGCATCAAATGGAGGTGCCAACAAATTTATGTAATGTTGTGTTATTGATGACTTGAGTTTCATACTTTGGTTTTTCAGTGTAATGCCACAGGAGAATCAAGTTAACCAAGATAATCAAAACACAGAAAAACTAGAAGTATCAATTTAATACCCAATTTAACTTCTCCATTGTTTTACATTGTTGCTGAATGGGGGGGGATTTCGAGGACTACTTGTTTCCAATATATAATTTTCTGCATTGATTGGCACAACGTCCAAGGCTCTTTCCAAGCAGTATTGCAAGCAGACATCTATCCCATTATCAGCAAAACTCTTGTATCTATGTCTGCTGTCCGTAGGCCACCATTATACTGAGATATTTCTCTTGTCTTTGGTTGAAAGGTCTTTGTCTCCAGCTGAAAAAGCAGCAGCCCTCACCTCAAAGAGGTAGAAAGAGCACAAGCCTCTAGGGACGCTCATACTTTTTTTCGCAGCAAACACTATGGCTCTGGAGTGCAAACCTACATCTCATTTCCTCACTGCCTTCAATTTTTCATTATCATCTTCCTCTGTCTCCTTCTCTCCTACTCATCCTCCATCTCCTCTCTCTTTTCTGTCTCCCCTATCAGCTCCACAGTGGCCTTCGCCCACTCAAAGCTTAGAGCAATGTGAGTGGGAGACTGCTTGTGTGACTAAAGCAATCAAACACACACACACACACACACACACACACACACACACACACACACACACTCAAACACCCATGGATCACACATCCATGCAAGTAAAGACCCACAAGTGCATAACTCCCTCATAATATATGACTACACACACGCACACACAAAGCTGCAAAGACATTTGATAACTCAAGCTTACAAAGATGTAAAACAGACCTCCACACTCACAAATGCCCGTACACAATACTCTGTTCATCATCCATATTTCATGCTTAATACACAAAGCCTCCATTTTCCTGATGCCAGTCAGGATTGGAAGCCTCAAGTCAAAGTGCATTTCATCAACATGTCACCTTTGTTTCAGCTAAACACTGTACTAACTTTTTACAAAGACAACTCTATGTATATTTCACGACAGTTGTTTGCAAAAATGACTGAACAGCAGATCATCAAGTTCAAATGACCAACATGTAAAGAGCATAAAGGAAAAAACTTTGAGTCAGAAGTAGTACAAGTTTGGGGCCAAAACAAAACATGACATAAGACATCCTTCTCATTTCTTCCCTGACTCTTATCTCCTTTTATCTGTCATCGAGGAAACATTAAGGGGTAGATAGAGCGTACAGCAGAACAAAGCAGGTTCTGCCTGTTTTTTTTCTTCTGTTTACTACTGATCAAAACATAAACATAATGAAATAATACACCTTTTTTTGTGGAACAAAACTTTGATTATGCTTTCCTTTACTGAGCTATAATGAAAGATGGATTACAGCACATAATGATTTCTTATGAGTCAGTGCTGTAGTTACATGTGCATTTCTTTAGCTCAATTTCTGTTTTTTTACAGCATGAATACTTTGTATCTAATTCACATAACCAGAACATAAGGTACGAATCAGAAGATAAAAAAAAGTTGAGTTGCAGCAATGATAACTCCTGGTCAGTTGTTAAAGGTAGGGTCAGCAGGAATATTTGTTAGTGTTTATAAATATAATATCCAAACTGGGCTCCTCCTCCGTGGCTCAGTGCCAACAGCAGCGCATGCTCACTGCCTTCTTGGCAGCTAAAAGCTGGAGCTTTATGAACACACTCACCGGCCTGGCGAGCACCACTGGGTTCACTGTGATTGGCTGGTCACCACTGCTGCCCACCCAGAAATGTCCAGAGACAAAAACATCAACATGCAGGCAGAAGAGGGGGTTGAGGCATACATAGACACTGACACACACCTGACAGGTTTAGAGGCCCATGGATGATGACTGATCAAGATTATTCCTCTAAAAGTTGACATTTTATTTTTTAAGAAAATCCTGCAGACCCAACCTTTAAGGATATAGAAAACCTATTGTAGAAACAAAACCTTATCTTCAGCTCAAGGAGTATGACCCAGGGTAAAGTGTCTTAACAGGAAACTTGGTCAAAAAGAAAAGGATAAAAACTGTTTTGTTTTTGTTTCTAATACACTCATGAGTGTGAACATAACTGGGTCACTATGTTTTGTACCTCTGACAAACTAACGTCAGCAAAATTTTTAAGTGGAATTACCTTGAGCAAGAATGTGATTGATTAAGTTAAGTTGGACAACAAGACCCAAGGATGTGTTCTTCATCTCCATCACCCTAAAAAGCTTCAAGCCTCCTTCAAGGCTTGTTCTGTATAAACTCATGACTTGCTTTTCAGTGACAGTACTTAATCATGACAGGTAGCTCAGAGTGTTGTTGTTATATTGTTGGTCACTTATGTAACAAGACAATAATGAAAAATTTCTGAAAATGACAAATCCTTGCAAAAATAATTGACATACTGCTCTTATCTTTGCTTGCCTCTGCCTTGTTTATTTTTGTACTAGAGAAACAAACAGGAGCGTTGTCAGTCCACATCCTCTCTAAAGTCTTACATCTTTTTTGTACTCCCCTCTCAACACTCTTGAGAAACGCTTACACCTAATCATCATAAAAGACAGGAGATTGATCCAGGCTTTCATGTCCGATAACTGTGTAACTGTTGTTATGTAAAAAAAAATCACTTTGATGATTTCACCATATCTCCTATATTTTAGTTGTCCAATACTTGGTTGTCTGACTATTTGGTTTGATCAATAAACAGCTGTTAGCATGAAAATCAAGACTGACATTACTGATATTCGATACATATGTGCTTGATATCAGCATGGTGGCTCTGCAACTTTGTTTTTGACATTTTGTCGTGTATTCTTTTCATTTATCATACTCATCATCACCGTCATTGCATGATGTATAACAAAGGACACCAGCCGTGTTAGTCTCGTGTAGTCTTTTTGTTGTTGCTGTTGTTTTTTTGTGTTTTCACCTTGAACTAACCCACAGAGCTAAAAAGGAAGTACAAGCAGTTACACAACCTAAAGTATTGAGATGTCGTTTCCTCATTGATTTTGATGGGGCTGTGAAAATATCAGAAACCACTCACACTATTATGCAACACAATGTAACAGCCCCAGGAACAACAGCCTCCATTATAACAGACAGTTGAATCATCGACATCCCTTTAAATCAGTTTAAGATTTATTACACTACTGCTCTTGACACCTGGCTACCTGTAAATCATTAATTCAAGATTTCTTGCCAAGCCTTTCAACAAAGTCATACCTTATATTACGAAGGGAAGCAATTTCAACCAACATTTGTACAGTTATTACATTTGCCTGGGAGTTGTCTTGCATATTGATTACAAGTGTATCTCAAAACAAAAATAAATAAATAAAAGAAGAAGAAAAGGCCTATTTTCTTCATTATTTAAGGGGCCGTTTGTACGTCTACAGTTTTAGGGTGAAACCCAAAGTACTGTTGCGTCTCAGCTTCTTGTTTGCGTGGAAGTGAATTTTTTCTGACACGCTGTTTCACCGTTGCCTTGTAAATGTCAAGCCGGAGTTCTCAGAGGAAACGCTGAAGTCACACCTCACTTTATGCATCACACTTTCACTGTGCGAGAGAACCACGAAAACAACAGTAGTAACAATAGTGGTCAACCATGTTGTGTGTGTGTGCGGCTAAATCTGCTGGCTGCCTTTCAACAAAAGGTGCATCCGTTGCACCATTTCTGCAATCAGCAAAGAAGCATTCAACATAGACGCAAGATGAGCAGCTACACTCGACTTTTGCTTGTACCTCATTGTTGTGTATACAGCTTTTAAAGTTATACTGCTCAGCCTGGCATGCAAATTAAAGCATCTAAATCCCTCCGTGTTTCCATGTTGACGCAGTTCTACCTCACTGGAGTTTTCAGATAAAACATTGTGAATCGTCATGTAAACCAGGGCGGAAGTCTAAGAAAACCCTTGAAACATGGAGGTTTTTGCTGAGTTGCTGACCCTTTAACTCATTAGTAATTTTACTCCAGTGTTTTCCATCTTTCTTTTGACAAATATCCCTCAGATTCTTGACTTGGTTCAGATCAGGTGAACCTGCTGGGTTATCAAGCACAGTGGTGACATGGTTAGCGAAGCATTTGGTGGTAGCATTGGCTTATCAGCAAATTTGCATAACCAGAATGGGGTGCTCTACATTCTCCCGATAAACAGCTGTATGATTTTGGATTTTGAAACACAATGGACCAACATTAGCATATGTCACAGCAAGTCAAATCATCACAGACTGCAGGAACTTCACACTTTTTTAAAAAACACTTTAGATTCTGTGCCTCTCCACTCTTCTCCCAGACTCAGGGGCCTTGATTTTCTAATGAAATTCCAAATTTACTTTCATCCGAAAAGAAGATTTTGAACCACTGAGCTGCAGTCCAGTTTTTTTATCCTTAGCTGAGGTGAGAAAAGTCAGATTTCTTCTGTAGTTGAGTATTAAACTAAAAATATAACAGTTGTAGCCTGTTTCCTGAACCTGATGACACCTGTTTATGTTGGCTCTTAGGGATTTTTGACTCTTGGTACTGCCACCAGCCTTAAGTCAACTTTTCTTGACATTCCTCTCAAGGCTGTAGTAATTCTCAAGGCTAGTTAATCAACAGTCTTGTGGTTGATTATGATGGTTATGCTGTTTTGAGTGGATGTTTACCTAGGACAATGATGAAATATCCCTGTATTTTTCTACTTATCTACTTTATCTAATTTTTTGGAGCTGTATACCAAAATTATCAACTTAAAATAGGAAAAGCTTGAAACTTTTAAGTTTAATGTTAATAAGTCTTGAATGTTAGATGTCTTAGATGTTGTAAAGGCAGAGTATGCAGAAATTTCCCATAAGTTTCCTCCTCCGTGGCTCAGTGTCAGCCACAGCTCATGCTCACTGCCTTTGATCAAAGCTAATATCATAGCTAACAGTCGTAGCTTTGTGAACACACCACAGCCTGTAAAATACAGCCTGGCGATCACCGGCAGCATTGCATGGGAGAAACTCATGAGACATACACCTGACATCCTGCAGGTAAATGAGCTACAAAGATTGTATCATTCTTTCTCCGTGTTATGGCTGCTATTGTGGCCGCTTCTCCCTCTCGCTATCATGAACAAACAGTCACTTGCACACTTGGTGCGCTGAGACTGGCTGGTCACCACCCATAACCACACCTACTCTCTGCCCAGAATCCCAAGTCAACGGAAACATTAACAAAACAGCAGAGGAGGGGGTCTAGGAGTGGGTGAGGCAGATACAAACACACATATATAGAGGCCCATGGATGATGATCGAGGATGATTATTCCTGTAAAAATTGACACTTTTCTTTTTTAGGAAAATCCTGCATACTCTACCTTTAAATAGAAGATTTAGAAATTTAATTTCTCCTCAATACTTTATCTACATGCTGCAGGACAGGCTACTCGTAAATATCTATTGGCTTAAATACCTGTGACCGGTGCCTCGATGTCCAGTATAGTTTTCTCTTGGCGCAGGATTGATGCTCCCTCATTGATGATTCGAAGCGCCACGGCCTCCTCCACTCTGCCCTCCTTGGTGAGGTGGGCCTTCAGGAGATCCACCCGCGGCTTCCCTTCACAATCAAACACTTCCTTCATTGTAAGGCGGTGGCTCAGGGGGAAGGGGACAGCTGGGGACAGAGCACAAGCACGCTGTGACATTTAAAGAACAGGGACATCGCAGTAACTATGGCTACTGTTTACTGCCGACAAGAATGTTATTTGTGACCCTTTTTTTGTACTATTGTGAGAGCATAGTGGCGAACACCAAGAGGGAAATAAACACACAACGCGACATCAAGAGATCATGCAGAAATCCTTTTTTGCAAAGCCCCATCCATGTTTTCCTTGTAAACATACAGTATTTCTATTTTTTTTTGCATTGAACCATCTCTATAAACATAGCTTTGATAAGTATGCATACACCAAATCAAGTTTGTGTATCCATTCTTAAATCATCAACTCCAACTCATATGTATTTCTGTCAGCAGGTTAGATCACTCATTGGAATCAAGTGATGTGCAAAAAAACGGTAAACAACATTAGTGCAGATGTGTGGTTACTTTGTAAGTGTCTTCTGAGTGCAGGATAAAACCCAGCTAACATCTGAGCACTTGATTTATCCAGCAATCTCTCCAGACTGTATAAAGCCTGTGGCCATTAAATTGCACCAGTCACCTACCCAACAGGCTGCCTGTGAAAGTGTGAAAGCCGACCACAGATCATTACTTCAGTGGCAGCAAAGGTTATCCATTAGATCATGCATGGAGCTGCCTGTGCTGTGTGAGGGTCAGCTTTCAGGTCTAATGTATTGATGTTAATCTACATATCATCTGGCTTAACACAGAAACGTATGTCAAGTGTGGAAGCTGTAAATAACTCAGATGCAAAGTAAAGTGGCAACTTGTAAAAAAAACCACACAAGCAGCCAGCATACATCAAGAGGGAAATGACACATTTCTGGCGTTACTGATCAGCTATTTATACATTTTAAGCAGGATATGATGCAGAAAGAATGAACCGTACATGCATATCTGAAAGCCCACATAACTCAAACAGTTCCGGGATATTGCATAAACAGCAGGTGAATGCCATGCCCAGAAAAAAGTATGTAAACAACCGAGGTGTACAACTTCAACCTAGTGGTGTTTTGAAAGCTTCTTTGTACTGTCCTCATCATATGGAGCTGTTAATGTGACTGCAGACTAACTTTTGAGCAAAAACGCATTTTTTGTGTTTCATGTGAAAATGATTTTTAAAAATTGGCAGAAAACATCCCTGAAACAAACATGACAAAGCATGCTGTGATTTAAGAGGTGTTTGCAGTTGTCCAGCAGAGATTGTATATTTCAGAAGTATTTGAATTCATTTGCAATATTTAATCCACAGTGTTTTTAGCTGTGTTGTAATCGGCAGTATGGGTACATATGTAGACACAACACCGGCTGTCAACAGTGGTACATATTTATAAATGTATGCAGGAGTATGCCTGCCAGATTTGTGGAGTGCATTGCAACTGAGCAGTGCCAAATACAGAGACCACAAAGGAGGAGTCTCAAAGCTCGAGCTTATGCTGAACATGATCAACATGCTCTTTAATAATGAATGCCTGACTAGAGGAATCTCAGAGTCGCTGCTCCTGGGATAATGAGGCGAGCCCCAGCAAGTGGATTTAATGGAACTCAAATTTTTCACAGGATGCAGTGTGTATCTGTGATGGTGCCGTGTGCTTTTTACACTTTACTAGCTAGTACAAACTCAGCTCAGTTATCATTCAAGTTTCTCAAGTTTGAGTTTGGATAACGTCATTGTGTGCTGATGAGCTGCTCTGGGTTTTTCTCTGATTCTTGGCATTTTGAAAAGACAACAACTATGTTTTGCAATGTCCTTTTTCACAGTCCAACCAGAGGCTCCATCTGTTTTTCAAGATATTTTTCTTGTCAGCAACAAACATGAAATCATACATCAAATAATTCAAACTGCTGGCATCTTTATATTATTAAGATGAGCTGAAATAGGGTCAGAAGTGGGTGCTTTCTTTTTGTTAGACAGAATGAGGGAACAAAGGATTTATCTCAGAGAAATCACACAAAAAAGCAACCCAAATCTTTCACAAACCATCTTCAACCACACATTTCACCAACACAGACACATGTAGATGCAGAGACACTCTGATATAGATGTGCTGTGAGATGAAATGAGATGAAAAGCTGACTTCTGCTCAGCACCCAAGCAGAGTTGAACTATGAAATACTGTATGTTGCTGGGCAACAGCAGCAGCAGCTGACTGTTGGAGTACAGCCAGTGCCGCCACAGAGTACTGCAATTTGCATCAGAGTTTCTCAGAGATGCTGCTGGAAAATGCTCACACGGTAGACACGTCAAATTATCCCATCATATTGTGCAGACTGTACTGTACACAAAACACACCATCCTCCATTCTGCAGGCTCAGAAGCAGCAGAGGGTTGTGTGGTTTGTGTTAGTCAGGAGAAGCTCCCCTGAAAAGTGGATGACTTCACCTGGTTTTCTATGATACCAACACAATTTTTGACTAAATGTTATACTGAAATACAAAAACATTGGTGTCAAGCTTGTAATACTGACCAGCTAACTGACAGCTAACCCAACTATTGCTCCACCAAAACCTTTAATTATGTTATTTCATGACAGCATACGTGTCTCTAGGACCAATTTGAAAGGTTGCAACAGGAAGCTGCAGTGAATGTGTTAGTCTGTCTGAAAACCTGTTGTTTTTAAACTAGTACATTATGTATCATTGCAATGCTACTCATATTGTTGCATAATATGGTGGGAGTTATAGCTCTTTGAAGGAACTGGATCTTTGGATCTTTCCCAGAGCAGTTCATAGGAATCATTCATGGTTTTATTGCTTTTGAAAATGTTAACATCCAGCTGAACTGGCAATCTGTTTTTTTTTTACTGAACACATCTTCATCTTAAAACTCCCTTTGTGGTTCTTACTCAAAAACTTGAACAATGGAGTGCGTTTGTTGTCTTCTTCTTATTTCATGTTTATTGACTGTTGGCAAGCCAGCAAAGCTTTGTTTATTTAAAGCCACAAATTGGACTTGAGAAGAAAGGGGAGTGAATTGTGGGTAGGCAGTGAAATTCAAGAACAAAGTATAATAAACAACCCTTATTTATGGCTGATTAAGACTCACTTGTAAGAAACAGCTGTCATAAAACTTGATGCTGTTTTCTAACCTTTTTAATTTTTGCATGATTGTTTAAATCAACATCTTTATATGTCCCCGAACCATGCACAAAACTGTTACAGATTCAAATCCTGCATTCGTCTGTTAGATCAGATAATCCTAAAGTCATTGACGTGAAGTGCATATTTTGAAAGGTGCTGTTATAAAGTACGACATTTCACAAGAGTAGACTATAGGTCTCATCCCTGAAATAACTGACCTGAATATGCCGCTTGATGCCCACAGAACAGCAGTGACAGAGCTGTGGGAAACAAACTGCACAGGCCAGCAGTTATTGTATCTCTTAAGAAATGATCTGTCAGGTTTAAACATGCAAGAGAAAACAGAAACTGGCTGAGGTTTAACTTGGAGACACTAAGTGTGTGCAAGGATAAAAATAGCTCAGAGTAGCTTGTAGTATCAGTGTGCAGTAGATTGCCACACACACACAGACACGCACACACACACATGCACACGTTAAACATAACAAACAGTAGTGTCACCAGTATCAGTATTTTGTAAGCTTCTTTTGATCACCTGTTTTTGGTTCTTTGCCCTACATGGAAAAAAATGATTTTTCAAAATGAAAACATATGTTGTATTAGTGGAGACAAAAGGATGTTTAACATAGCACAACATTTTTGTAGAAAAAGTCAATGACAAAATGACTAAAAAGTAAATTATTGTTTTGGGAAATATTGATGCATTTTGAGCAATTGAAAAATAAAAATTGATGGCAATTTCAGGCAGTCAGTATGTACTTAACGCTGTACAGCCTCAAGCAACATAAATAGCCAAAATCAAAGTTTGGGTGCTTCAAACAACGTTCAAAAATCCTAAATGTTATGTGACCATGTTATAAAAGCAGAACGTTGAGTCAGATTTTTTGGCTTGGCTGTGTTTGCTGATGTAAACCTTTTGTTTGACATATTTTTTAACGCCTGCTTGTCCATAAATCTTGGCCAAAGTGGTTGTATCTTTCATGCATTACTCAGACAAGGAACACAAAACATTGATGTCATATTTGGCTAAACACTCTGTTGTATTTGCTACATTCTACTTGACCAATGATCAGCTGTCATCTCATTTTTTGCTCAGGTTAATAACTGTTTGTTTCGTAAGTGCTACTTTGTTGATAACATGCTTTAATTCTAGGACTGGGCAATTATATGATTGTGATATTTTTCAGATCAATTTTGGTGATAAGCTGTAAGCATATTTAATCAATCAAACATGGGAGAAATGTGTGTGATAACAGCAAATCACAGTTGACCTTTTCCTGCTCCATTTCTGTTTGTAAGTTGCCAGAGGAGTGAACTGAATGACCAAATGTGGAGCTGAGGACGGGGAAATAAATGTTGCACAATGTCTTTTTAAGGAGTTTCATTATTTTCGAGGGTAAATTTGTTTATTTGGGGTCTTGTCAGCCTGCAAAAAATCTTTGCTTTGTTTTTTGCTTTGTATGTCAAAAAATGTTGGGCTAAAGTCTTGTTTCTTAAGTTTTCAGTACAGATGCTTAAAAACTGGCAGTTTACTAATATATATAAAAAATATGATAATAAACAAGATTAGATGATGTGAAAAAAAAAGATCATTTTTATATGAGGATTAAGCTGCTGGTAGTCTGTAACGTGTCAATGCTAACTGGTGACAGGCCCTGTGCTAGGCCCGATGTTCCCTGCAAGCTAAGGAGGAGGAGTTACCGCTGTGTGAGCTAGTAGGCAGCAACATCAACCTGTTCTTCCATGCCTTGCGATGGGGAATGTAAGATCTGTCTCCAACGAGATGGACCAGCTAACAGCATTAACCCATCACCAGTGAGAATATCATAGAGCAGAGTAGCATCATGCTCATCACAGAGACATGGCTAATGGAACTAACATTGGAAACAACACCATATTGGAAGTATTTCACTTGCTGTGAGTGGACAGGAAACAGGAGAGTGAGACTGAACTGACTGATGAAGAAGTCCAGTTCAGTCCTGGACCCTGTTGACTGACCAGAGAATTATAACCAAGCTGTCGTCTCTGATGGACATTTTTTCTAAGCACCACTCCAGTGGCAGCTTGTTACAGCAGCTCCATTTTTGTTGTTCTTTTTTAGTTGATACTATTAACATATTCTTGGAATTTTTTAACTATACATTTTCTTGCATTGCTGCTGTGACTGAATTTCCCTTTTGTGGGATGAATAAAGTAGTATCTTATTTTATCTTATCTTTTTTGCCATATCCCCAAGCCCTATACCATATCCTATCGTGGCATGCCATACTGTGTTGTATCATGTCGTGTCATGTTGTGATTTTTCATTGTATCATTTCATATAGTTTGATCGCGCATGGTATCATCGCATACTGTGTCATTCTCTTAGCAACAGTTAGTGTCTGTATTGAATGTCCTGAAACATATCTGCTGACAAAGCAGAGCATGATAAAACGTCTAGTTATAAGGATCTGAGTCATCGTGTGTTGTTTGTTTCACTCCGGTTTCAGTTTTTAATAGGGAAACTATTCAGCAATGATGCCATTGTTTGTTATGCCACACTGATGAAGTGCTTGACTAATAATGGTGATAAATAAAAGATTGTTACAGGCAGCCCCTTGGAAAACAATGGGTGCTTTTCTTGTTTTGAGTCTAGTATTTTCCAGTTGTAACAGATGACAGCGTTGGTAATGCCTGTAGCAAATGTTGGTGTACCTCAGTGCTGATTTCCTCACATTTTAAACTCCTGTAGCCTTAAGGACAAAGTTGTTCATGCTGAATGAGCTGCTCCTTTATTGCTGTAATATACTGCATGAGAATATATGCTGTCTGTGAGCTGATACATGGTCAGAATGAGCAGTGCTAAATGAGTTATGGGACAACTGTGAGCACTTGATCATCCTTCATTGATCTAAGTTTGTGTCCTCAGTAATTCCCCCCCATCCAGAGCTGCTTTCTCAGCACCTACTGGTGCTGCCTTTGGGTTTCCTTAGAGATCCTTCTTTATCAAATTAAAAAATGACTCATTCCTAGTAAAATATACCCCCATTAAATGTCAATTTCATGCCTGTTTCCTCTTCCACTGGCCCTGTCAAAGCCTGTGAAATCCTGCTGCATCACTGCCCCAGCTCCTACCAACCACAAGCTCACACAGCAATTCAGCTGTTTTTCCTGCCTCTCCTCAAAGCAGGGATGCAGTCAAACTGTGACAGCCAAAACTGAAAAATGAAGGCACATTAGCAGCAAATAATACAGATGTATATTTTCCGATGCAGTACTGCTGTTTCTCAGTGCTATCTCCGTTTTTCGTGGGGGCTGTGCAGCAGCAGAAAACCGGATTGTTTATCAACATCAAAGCTCCAGCAGCCCACTACCACCACCATGAACACAACTTGATGGCTGCAAACACATCAGAAAGCACGACATGAAAATAAAGGCCACATTCTCCTGAACCCAAACGAGCTAGACATCTGACGCGTTTTTTAATGTTTATCACAAAACGCAAAATGTAGGCTTACTTACATTTCACCATCCTGTCAGCGGCGTTTAAGACGATGTCAGCGTTAGACATCTTCATGGGCAGTTGCTGTCTTCGTGGCTGAGGCGATTTCTCTCCCTTGTTTTAGGATCTACGCGCAGTTTTTGTTGTCGAAATGCGACTGGAAATGTGGCATCACTTAGATGATGCGCCCCTTCCGTGCGTCGGTGCTGCCGGTAGGACTGCTGCTCCCCAGGCAGGCAGGCGGGGATGGATGGATGGATGCTGGATGATGCTGTAGGAGCTGCTGCTGCTGCTGTGCTAAGCTGTTAATGTGGGGGAGGATGCACCGAGAGAGGGAGAGAGAGAGAGAGAGAGAGAGAGAGAGAGATGTGCAATATCCCGACATGGCGGTGAAGGGAACTCCCACGCAAATGTTTCACGGGACTGCCTGATGCTGCCATCAGATGGAGGCAGAGACGGGGTTGCCCCCCACGCACGTACGGTGCGCCATGTTTCGGTATTCTCGAAATTTTAGTACGCATGGAGAAGAGAGCGCGTGGGCCCCGCTCGGTTTAGATCGGTGTAACATTAATGATAAAGACACAAGTGGGTTTTTGATTAGACGCGCACGTGCACGTTAACATTTAAAGCGGTCGGTGTATTTGAATAATGGCAGAGAAATGTCACTTGATGGCGACAAAGTATCAAAGTTTTTGAAAAATAAGCCACTTGCAGGAAATCTCACATTATTCCTGGATTGTTTGAATCATATATTTGTTGCCCATTGATGACATTTTGTTTCATAACAGGAAACGTTGATGCAGTTTGAATCAACACCAAAATTGAAAATAGGAAAAAAACAACAACAACAACAACAACAAAAAAAAAACTCATCGGCCGTATTAATAAGTAATTGTTCTTCTGAAATGTATCTTCGTCTGTATTTTAGATAAAATACATTTTCTGAACGAAAAGAAATGCTGATATTATTATTTTAAACGACTTTAAAAGATGAAAAAGACGTATAGCCATAAGCTGGATTTTTATCCCCTGACTGTTGACTGAAAGGCAAGCTAAAGCTAGATACTGAATTAAATACGTGAATAAAGCCTCTAATCACCACATTTAAGTTAGAAGATAAATAGCAAAAGTTGGTATCAGCACTGATACTTGCATGATGAGATCGCTGCTTAAAATTATCAGTATAATGTCAATTTCCTATATATTACTGTGTTTCTGTAATAGCTAATTTACCAGCATGTGCAAGCTGTTTGATAAAAATGAAGTCTTTAATGCTAAAATATGATAATGTTACCCGTAAATATTCAAATTTACTTTTAAAAACATTTTACAGTTAAAAGCAAATGGTTATTTTCTGGTTAAAAAATTATTTTTATTATTATTATTATTATTATTATTAGTAGTAGTAGTAGTAGTAGTAGTAGTAGTATTATCCATGAACAGAAACAGAAGTTTTAGTGGTTGTTTGTTATTCTTGATTAATTTTGACGAGCTGCTCTTCTATGTGAAAAGTGTCAGTATCTGTATTGATATTGGTGATACTGGCCCTTCATTTACTCGTCACTGGATAGATACCAAATTTTGCAGTATCACACATCACTAATGACTGAGGCCATTTGTTTAAAAGGGTGACGATACATATACGCGCGCGCGTGTGTGTGTGTGTGTGTGTGTGTGTGTGTGTGCACAGTATGTATAAATACAATACCTTGTGCCTGTTGTAGTTTCTCTTGATCACCAGCAGAGGCACCTTGTGTTCACTCAAGTGTTGTGCAGTTGCACATATGACACATTTCTTCTTAGTGTGTGCGGTATAGCCATATTGCTTTAATTGATGTAGGTTAATTTCAGTTTCATTTCACAATCATTTGTCTGTCTTTAAAATGGACACTGGATCAAGATCAATTGAATGACATTTTAAAACAAGGTAAAAAAAAAAAAAAAAACCCTGAATCATACAGAGCACACACCTGAGTCTGAGATTTAAACTATTTAATTTGTGGTTTCTAAAATCTGTGTACATTTGAATTCAGCAGTGATTTGTTTACAACAAAAATAACATTGTTGTAGCCTATCAGTGAAGTTATTGAATCAAAGGTTAAAAAATGTAAGAAGAGTTTGAGTGCTTGTGTTTTTCTGATCAGTTATATCAGATTTCACTTTGTTGTACTCAGTGAGGATCTCTATCCTCATTTGATTTATCTCTAAAACTAAAACTGGTCTGAAGCCTCGCAGTGACTCATTTCAGTGGGCACGATGGTTTTTTATTTTTATTACTGCTCTTGGCAATAAAAGCTCTGCTCACACTGCCGCTCTTGTTAACAGCTTTAACAAAGTTAAAACAGACCCTGTGTTGACCAGTTAAACTGCTGTCCTGCTTTTTGGCCTTTCAAAGCTCTTGCTTACAGCCTTTGAGGTACAAATTTTAGGTTTTACAACTGAAGCTCCTGAGTCTGTTGTATTAAAAATGGTGACTGATTTAGTTGAGTCAAAGCTCTGACATGCAGGAGTCACACACTTGACCTTGGGACAGCTGCAGGACATTAAGAGGCTTTAAAAAAAGCTTAGATGTGGAAAGTTGTGGTGTCCTGCGGAAGTTTTTCAGATGTTTCACTCATTTCAAATGATGCTTGGGTGGATGTTTGAAAAAGAATAACACAAAGTTGGACTACAAGGGTCACATTTATTCAAAACAGATCCAAGCATGACAACAGAAAGGAATTTGCACTTTTGGACAAGTTAAAATGTTAATTTGGACTTAAACCTGTTTGGAAAACCAAACATTTTAGAAGGTCAGACCATATTCAGGGCTCAGATGTTGTGAATGAGTAGCACATTAAACACTGTTAAATGCCAAGTGTTGTATTCCAGAGGGTTGTAAGTAGCTTCAAAGCACCTTCAAGATAAATGTTGATTTCTGCATGTGGAAACATTCCCAGTAGATAAAATCATTCTGTTGCTCCCAAAATTTTCAACTGTGCTCTTGAGACATGAAAAAAACCCAAAACAAACAAATAAAAAAACCCAATGATAATAAGAATAAGGATAATACAACTGGCTTGGATTTTTGAAAACTTAAACTGAATCCAAACCCTGATTTCCTCTCTTTCTTGTTTTACATTATTTCACTGATTTCTTAGCAGATTCACCACTAGATGGAGCCCCAACCCTGATTTTAAAAGAAACAGCAGCAACAGCTGTTGGAGTGGTTCTGCTGCAGGAGAGGCAGTGAGTGTTTGCTACTTTTCTGTTTGACACATGCTAACATGAAAAAGCAATGACACTGATTACTTAATGATACCAGCCAAACAGTATTTGAAGTCTTTTTGTCATGCGTTTTTGTCCTCTTACTGTCAGGGGGGGACAGTAGATCTATTTGCTTGCTGACAGATGAGGCTGAGCGTGTGATTAGTGGCAGGGTGAGTAATAAATCTGCAGTAATGGAGCCAGTGTTACTCATCAGGTCTCTGCAGCGCCTGGCTGTGAGCCCCAGAGAAGGCGTGACCAACTTGGTTCTGTTCAGTGGGATGGGAAAAACACAACTTTAGCTGACTTGATTGGTTGCAGTGTCTACTACCTGTCTGAAATTAATGTTCAGGGTTATTGAAGCTTCCCATATAGCAGGGAGTGGTGTTAGAAAGAGAAAGAAAACTACTGTATGTATATTCTTTTTTGTTTTTCACCCAAAAATAACTACCAACTAAGTGTGATTTACTTGCATACAGAGCCTTGCAAAACATCAAAATAGCAAAGTCCTTTGTGAAGTGAATTATCATGCGAAGATTCAATGTGTCCAAATTGTATATGAGATTTCCTTGTGAGGAAGCATGGAATAAGTGTGGACTATTTCTGTGGTGGCAATGGCCTGTTGGCAGTTCCATTTGTTGACCCCTCCTTTAAACACTGTTGTTGCTGGCATGCTGAGCTGGCACACAGTTAGGAGAAAATGGCTCTAAGAAATGGCCTCTTCCAACATAATATGAATGAAGCTTATCCAGCCGTATGCTCCCACGTAATTAACTCACAGTCACTTACTCAAGGTCATGTCAAATGGCACAAAACATTAATTAGATCAAAAGCCATGTTGTATGTGATACAAATACTTAACGAGCAAAATGTCTCGAGTTGTAATGTAAACAACACACTCAGTTTACTACTTTGTGTGCTGACAGCCTGCTGGCAGTGTCATGCCAGAAGACCCCATCTTTAACTTTATAGTTGTCCTCACTTGTGACAAACCAAAAGAGAAGTAGTTTGTTGTATTCAAAGTGACTTTCAGGGGCTGAAGAATGATAGATAATCACTTCTCAGCAGAAGAATTTCATTAATTTTATTTTTCTTCTGCAAGCTCTCTCTGAAATAGTATCGAGAAGTTTGCCAAATATCTAAAAACAGTCAAGTACACAAAAACAACATGTCTGTAAAGTAATTTTCTCATTAGAGTGCAGTATCTGGAGTCAAGTCACATGACTCAATGTGACAGAAGCACTGTAGTTTGTTCCAGTTGTTGTCCAAATAGCTTTGACCTCTAGCTACTCAACAGGCCTGAATGTGTGCAACAAACAATCCATGTGGAGTGCAAAAGAGGCAAATCAAGGCTGTGGTGCATCCCAGGATGCACTAAAAGCAATCCCTTCGAAGATGTCATCCCTCAACTCCAATTCCTTTTTTAACTGTCAATAATGACCAGCACTTGGGCCATCTTTACCTTCCTCTGATATATACAACTTAAATGACAGAAACCATGCATGAGAATAATGTGTTAAGCAACTGTGAGGAGAATCCGTGGGAAGTGGATTATAGCGTCTCCTCTGGTTGGAGGACTTGCGCAAACTGTCATAACTTGTATATTTGATTTGAGAAATGAATTGAGACTAGAGTGTGAAGAGTTAATGTATTTATTTATAGTAACATAGCTCTGTTGTTTGAAACATGAAAAAAGCATAATTTGTGAGTTTTTACTGTAGTTTTGTAGTTGGCTACATTGAGCACCATTCACAATTTTGTGCTCAGATGTATCAGCAACATGTAAGGAGTGAATACCGATTATGACCTGCCAGTGCCCGTATACCTGGCAGGGAAAACGTAGCCTGGCCCTTTGCTTTCATGATAGACTCTCAGATTTGAACTGATCACTGAAGTGTAACTGCTGTTTGTGTGGGTGGAACGCACATTTTCACCAACTGCTTTGCCCATGTTTAAGCCCTCAGCCCCTGTTTTGGCCTTCAGCCTGTGCTCTATCACTCTTTGGTTAAGCCTTTCACTGCTCTTTTGCTCCTTCTGCCTGACAGTCCAGCGCCAGAGTTCACTGTTATTACTCTATCCAAATCAAAACACCACTTGAGCAGAGAAAAAAAACGATTTCTCTTGTAAATGCTAAACTTCATCACTCGGGCATGGCGTTGTCGTAGAGACCAGCATGTCGTAAACCAAACTGGTCCAGTCCAACCCAATCATGAAGCTAGGAATAAGCATTTAGAAATAACCTATTTTGGCGGTGATAATCTTGTTCTAAGTAGGAGATTATGATCAGGCATATATCTGGGGATGAGACTTTTTGATATCACAGTCTCTAGCACTGGCCACCCTCTTATCTCACTTAAGCACAGAGCAGCTGATTTCACGTGCACAAACCAACTGTGGGTTTACTATTTTCTAGTATGCAACTAGCTGAAATGAAATGGGGAGGCATAGGCCTCTGCTTTAATGAACACATAAAAAACTCATGCAATGCATCACGTTGGTCATTACAGCAAAAAAGGAAAAAAAAAAAGTAACACCCATACTCTTATGTAGCTCCTTGTAACGCCTGGTTTCATGCTGCTAATACAGAGAAGCCCAACTTTATAACCGATATTTCGGATAAGTCAGTAGGAGAAACTCCAAGACCCTTAACTTTGCTATTTAGTAGGTTTTCAGCTGCAGTGCTTGTCACTTGTAGGGAGTTGTTGACTATCCTACTAGCCTATTTTAATAGGAAAACTTAGGAAAAGGAAATAAATAATACAGCACAAATGGTCAAAAGTACCCATACTTAAAGGTCACTCCCCTCAATAGTTTTTATTGCTACAAAAACTGAAGTTGCAGCAACAATCCTTTCCCTTCATTTCCCTCACACAGAGATTTACTCAAAGTCTGAAGTAAAAAAAGAAAAGGAACTGGAACAATCTGCTCCAACAGCTGGTTAATGTTGCTGACAGATGATCTATGGTATTCTGTAGGAAGTGACATCACTTGGCACCAATGACCAGCCAATAGGAGAGAGCCAAAACCTTACTTGATGCCAGTAGATGTCATGTTTCACACATGTTTCAGTTTCAGGATAATTGGGTCCTCTGCTGTTGTAATTTATTAATATTGATTATATAATTAAAAAGGGATGAAAGTGCAAGGTTTATTATTAAATCCAGACTAATAAAACTGAATTTGGGCGTGGATTTAAGATTTTCATTGATTCATATCGTGTTTGGACACAGAGCTATCAATGTTAATTGTCTCAGTTGAGAAAGAGACACTGCAGAGAGTCGTCCCTTAGAAATAAGGGGGGTGTTGACAGTGTGTTATACTGATCATTGGAGGAGTTTACAGGGCTTGCAACATTCCTCAGTGTTGGATGAAATGATGTTCGTGTCTCGCCCTGCTCCCTTCATCCCTTACGTACCACTTTCTGGGCTGTCTTCGGGGGCTTTCCTACGGTGCTGGTCATGTGTGCAGCTGGGGATGGAGGCCGTGCAATGCTAATCCTCCTCCCCGGCTCAGGAAAGTACCCTGCCTCCCTGTGCAGAACGAAAACAACAAAGAGCCGAGTGTGGCTGCAGCCTCCGGGGTTCAGTGCACCCACCAGAACATGTCCAAGAGTCACAGCTTGCTGCTCCCTCCTACCAATCTATCCATGCATGACTCTCCCTTCTCTCCCAGGCTTTCTCTCTTTGACCCTCTTTTCAACCTTTGAAAGACACGTATGATTGCAGACAGCAATGTAATATTCCTCTGTTTTATACAAGGGATAAATGAAGGTTAAAAGAGAGGACACCCAATACAACAAAGGAGACAAAGAAAGTGGTCAAGGTGGGTTTTATGTAGATGAGATATTCTATGAGGGATTTTAAGGAACAGGTCAACATAGTTACAGTTGATGATATAACATTTTATACAATTACAAATTCTGTGATTCTGGAAAATTAACTAGTTCTAAATAAGTGTTTGAAAATCAAAACTATTTTAGGATTTTCTGGTGTAGTCAGCAGAACACAAAAAACTAAGATCCAGTCCAAGCCTTTGTCTTCAATGAGCTGGCCGTTGTTAACAGTCCAACTGGCAACTTCAAAAGGCAAAAGGAGTTTCTATAAGAGGGTTTGTCTATATGATGCAGCTAAAAAAAGAAAATCAAAAGTAAAATCATCATGTCAGGACAGCAGATGGGATTCTTTTATCTGTGTCTTCTGCGACACACCAAGGTTTTTTATTTTCCAGCAGGAAACAAAAGCCTGCTCAAACATGATGCCTGGACTACTGGCCATCCTTCGGCCATCACTCGTTCTCTTGAAACAAGAAAACTACCTTTTATTAAGGGCACATTTCACAAAGTCATCATTTTAATGTTTAATACAATGCTAACATTCATAATTAGTGCTGTATTAAACAGGTAAAGGTGACACATCCCACTGACTTTAAGATCTCTGACTATTCCTCCTCTGGTATTCTCAGCAGAATGACTCAGTGATGACTGAACAGTGCCATGTCATCAAGTGCACACACTGACTTACCCCTTTGAGATATTTCTGCAAAAGTAACGGCATTCTCTCATTGGCCTCACCTGAACAGCCTGAGATCGACTGTATAACAAGATGGATGACACATTTCCTTCCACCTTACAAAAATGAGGCCAACATACCCCTGGGACTTGTTTGTACAAACAAGTCAAACGTTTCATTTGTTAATGACAGTGATGGTAAAATATGAGTTCTCATCGATGACAGGGTGGAGGTTTGTTTTATAAATTGTATCATCCCATTCGTCAAATCTCTTTCTGGTTTCACCTACCATCACAATGCAGAGTGCAGCCCAGTGCTCCAAAGAAATCAGTAAACAAACTAGAAGAGTCCTGAGTAAATTATTAGTTCAGCTTCTTGCAAACATCTTTAAAGTGCAGACACAGCTTCAGCTCTTGTTGCCTCCTGTGTGTTATTTCTTAAAGTAAAACTCAATCATAGTGATATGTGCCACAGGCTGAAGTGTGATATTTAATACAGCTAAAAGTACAGGTGTGCAGGCTGAAGGTAAGTCCAGTGTTTGACTTCACTACCAGTTTCATATCACTTGTAATTGTACCCAATGTTACACACCCTTATCAAACAATGTGCACCATATTTCCAAAATTGTCACCAAGTATCCATAATCATGCCTCAGCCTGTAAGTGAGGAAATGCAGCCTGGGCAGCATTTCAGGCTCTTTTCTTTCCAACTTTTCACTTACTTTGCTGCTAAATTGAACTCACACCCAAAATAGTGTTACCCATTCTTGTGAGTCTGATCAGAACTTTTTTTCAACTCAAGACTGAGGAGATCATTTTGCAAAAGAAAAGGAAAAACGAAAGGTGTCAAGGCGAGCAGTCAACACACAGTGTGGTATCACGAACCACATTTACAGAAAGGGTGAATCATTTTACTGCAAACTTGTTTCTGTCTTTGTGGTTGTTGCTGCATGATGACTACTGTCACACCTTTAAGACACAGAACAGCCCAAATCTGATCACAGGAGAAAACTTATGTCATCGTGCCATGTCTGGGCTTGCTGTCTAGCCCTACGTCTTGTAGTCCAGCATACCAAATCTTAGTGTATCATATTTCACTATATTGAAGATTGTTCATATTGCATTGTTAAAAAAAAACACTATTGAATTGTATCATACTGTTCTATATCCCAGGGCTAAAAGGGTTGCAATAATAATGTAATTGGGAATATTTCTCTCTATATTGCAATCGCAATTTATTGTGCAATTATTTATATATTCCCAATCTTATGTATTGTTTGACAAACAAACTGTTGGAAATGAACACTGACATTAATTAAGATACAACAACACTCCATGACTTCTTTTTTTGTACTCTTGACTACTTGTTTCCAAATTTTACTCACTTTTCACTCTTTGTTGCCATGTTTGGACTATGTTTTGCTATCTTGTAACTATTTTTCCAAGTTTTCTTCCAATTTTCTTGCCAGTTTTTGTTTCTTTTTGATCATTTTGGCCACCTTAAACTTGTCTTTGCAACTTTTCATCACTTAGATTGTTTCACTTGCAAAAGTAGTTTTCAACAGTTTGGCTCTTTGGTTGAACAGGGTTAAATAACACTGATGTAGAGCATGAAACATTAACTTAAAAAAATGACTGGGGCTGCACGGTGGCGCAGTGGGTAGCGCTCTAGCCTCACAGCAAGAAGGTCGCCGGTCGGAATCCCTGTCTGGGCATGGTTGGCCTTTCTGTGTGGAGATTGCATGTTCTCCCCGTGCATGCCTGGGCTCTCTCCGGGTACTCCAGCTTCCTGCCACAGACCAAAAACATGCCCATGTTAGGTCAATTGATCACTCTAAATTGACCGCAGGTGTGACTGTGTGCATGAATGTTTGTTTGTCTATATGTCAGCCCTCTCGCCTAATGACAGCTGGGATAGGCTCCAGCCACCCGTGACCCTGATTAACAGGATAGACGGTATAGAAAATGGATGGATGGATAGCGATTGACTGCCCAGCCCTATATCATATCATATTGTATTGTACTGTTTTGTACCTAATCACAAAGAATCCTATCTTGCCCTGTCTTCTTGTCTCATATTCTATCAAGTCATTGAAATAACCCTTCTTTGAGCCAAATGCTGCATAAATATGGGTGTAAAAATAACTGTTTCTTACTAGAGGCATGTATTTGAATTGAATTTTTGCTTTGTGTTGTGACATGCGTTGTGATTTTTTTGCTGTCAATATTTAAAATGACTAATTGAAGAAGACAGTAAATATTTTAAAATCACTAAATGAAAATTGTAATTTAAACAGGCTATTGGACCATAAAATGGAGCCGATACAATGTAGAATAAAAGTTTCATATTTTTCTCTGACAAAGTGGAAGCATTTCTGAAGATTTACCAAACCCATTTTTGGGAAAATGTAATTTGGACTTTTAAACAATAAATGTGCAATTAAGACATTGGGTTGCAAAATGAAAAACCCATCATGCTGATGAATGACACCTTTTCCTTTGTTCAGTAACTATAAAAGTTAGCATTGCATTAAAAATTTGTGAACATTCATGCAAAAGCATTGCCACTTTCTGGAGGAATTTTAAATTTAGATTGACTTCATTTCTGTTTCATTTAATCTTGAGTTTAGATATAACAATGATTTAAAAGATGGAAATAAGCCATTGGGTATGACCTTGCATATTTACATGTATATGTTCATTCTCATAAACTCATTAAAGAACAAATATTGATGGTTACTGAACATTCGGGCCTACCCAATGCTCTGCCTAGTCCTGCAGTCATGATTGGGCTTTAAAGAGCCTAGACAAATTGATTTTTCCAGTTGAAAAAGTGCTTTATAGTGAGATCATTCAAAGTTCTGCTGCAACATAATCGTATCCTGGAAAAGCATAAAACTGCTTTATTTCAGTAGCAAAGATTTTTGTTGTAATTCATTCTAAAAATGCTTTCACCCTCATTTAACATGTAATAACTCATTTATATGGAGATCTTTAGAGTCTCACACTAATCCTGTGCATAATGACACTTTTGTGGTCGTTTTTAACTTTAGTGTTTACTAAGTGAGTGTCATGTTTATGAGAGCCAGAGCATATTTGTTTGCTGGGAGGCTGGTTGGCTACTGACAGAGTTGGTTGAACACCCCCTCCTCACTCTCTCTCTCTCTCTCTTTCTCTCCCTCTCTGTCTCTGTCTCTCTCTCTCCCCTCTCTCTTCGGCTGCCGCGATATTTTTTCCAGCTCTGGAGCCTACACCGCACAGCTCGATCGATTCGCATTGATTGTCCCTGACGAGCTGCTCCACTTTCTAGCCAATGTCAGCCAGTCTGCGATCGGGAAGGAGAGAAATGAAGGAAAATCTCTGCCGCCCTGGCGGTGTCATTTCCACACACTTGGGTTGGCCGCCTGCCAGCAGACAGGCCGGTGGAAAGAGGTGGAGTGGACTCTGGGGCTGAGCTGAGAGGAGGAGCGACCGGCCACGAGGACCATCTCTGTCAGCCTGGTACAGTGGCTTTATCCTCCAAACACACTGTGGGTACTGAATAGATTTAACCAGCCTACCTCCCCTTTGACAGTGAGACCACTCTTTGATACAGATACGTATAAGATACTTTAAAAAACCAACCACGACTACTTGATTTGCTAAGCAGTTAATAATGATGAGATCACCTATGTTTATCTTGAATTAAATTCTAAAAGCAGGTACAATAGAAAAAACAGCTTTGAAAAACAAGTTTCGTCGCTTAAACTTTATTGAAGTAAAAAAAATAAAACATGCACACTTGTTTATCTCTCTCAATTGGAGCTGCTGTTTGATCAATTAACGTCTCAGCCAATAATATCTGACGCACTCGTCCTTTTTTAGCCCACACTTTCATTGTGAGCTGCCTCTCTCCTCTCAGCTGTCCTGAACGGCCCTTTACGCGCTGTTGTTGCCTCAGCCGGAGCGCGCACCGCACCAAAAGTCCACTTCGGTTTTTCCGCGAAGCTCCAAAAATCTATGAAATGTGTTTGCATGTTCCTCTCTGCAAGCGGGGATGTAGAGGTGGGATTGCAAGGACCGAGAAAGCTGGGGGAACCCACGCGTTCAGCCTTAGAGAAAGTACGGCTTTTTCTCAAACCACTGACGCTCTGTCATTTTTTTCTTTTCACGTTTGTCATTAACAGGCAGCCACTCTGTTGGATTGTGTTCTAGGAGAATAAGCTCTGTTTTCCCTGCTCTTTTCTTTTTTTTTTTTCTTGTCACCATTCTTGCACGGCAGGCTGAGAGACGGACCGCTCGGACTGTGGGAGCCCTCCCCTCTGCTCCGATCTGCTTTGGTAGGTGCGAATAAAAAACGGGCCCGTGTTTGCAAATATGCAGATATATAGAAGGGGAGGGAGGATGTGTGGGTTGGAGGGGGGTACATACTTTGTTGAAGTCTGCTCAAAGTTGGGATGTCATCCTCTTATAGGATCAAGTTATAGCAGAGGGGGAACCGGGGCTCTTGTGTTACCTATATCCTCGTTTGTGCGACTGCAGCCCCGTGCTGGTACCGCAGATAGACTCCTGAGGTCCACACAAAAGAAACCAATTTGGACCTCCTGGAAAACAGAATAACAAAGCCTCCAAATCTCACACATGTGTGATCCCTTGTTCATATTACAAGCAGCTCTCGGTTTGTTCCCTAACAATCTATATTATCCGCTTTCATAATGAGTGGCCGTCAGCGCTGACACGGATCGGCACCACACTGAAGCCGATGCTTTTCTGTGAATCAGCTGTTAATGATGCGCGTCTAAACTTGACGCTTCCAGTCAGTGAGAGAAATGATCCGCGCGTCCGCCGGGTCAAGCATTCATTTGACAACAGACTCTTAGATTGTCATCCTGTGGTATTGAAACTTCTAGTTAACACGAGACAGATCGACTCGAAAACAGATTTTTTGTGTGTATGTGTGTGTGTTTTTACTGGAGGGAAGAAAGAAAGAAAGAACCCATTTGATGGATTTATTATTTGCTGTGAAGCCTATTCATCTGTTTTTCTCCGGGCATCATTAGAAAGTTCCCCAGGTAGCCCACTAGCTTTCACTTCCCGGAGATTCACAGTCAAACCCCCTGCAATCCCCCACCACTATCACAGCTTCAGCTGCTCCATGTGTGTACGAATCATCTGAAGTCGCTGCGCGGTTGTTTTTCTCCAACTTTCTGCGTGCATTGCCCCAATTAGTCCAAATAAGACGCAGCAGGTTTAGAGCAATGGATGAACCATTGGATCTAATTTTTGTCACCATGTTTTCTTTTAACTTCCTCTATGTGTGTGTGTGTGTGTGTGTGTGTGTGTGTGTGTGTGTGTGTGTGTGTGCGCGCGCGCGCGCGTGAGGTTGGAGGAATAGAGAAGCTCACCAGTAGACAGATCCGCAGACAGCGCGTCTGGAGGAAAAGGGGGAGGGAGGGGATGGCTGCATTTGCATCGTGCATCGCCTGAACTAATGCATTAAGTATTCTCTCCGTCTCCTGAGGAGCAGTCAGCTGCTCCAGAGTTCTTGGTGGACCAAATTTCTCACAACCCCTAAGAAAAAAAGGCATCTTTTTTTTTGTTCTTTTACCAATTATAGTTTTTACAAAAAATTACCACATTTACCTGGCACCTGCGCATGATGTGACGTCACTGAGGGGAAGTTACTCAGGTGAAGTGCTGCAAAGGCAGGCTAATCAAAGTCATTTTGAGAACTAAACTAATTAGGGGATTTATTTTTCAGTTTTAACACAAATACAGGGTGTCCATAAAGTCCCTTTACAATTTAAGAAATATATATTACAGAGACATTTGACAAGATATTTTGACAAAACGTGTCCTGTGTTCTTAGTTTTTATCAAAGTTTTTTAATCACATTGCATTTGTATATTTCAGATATCATGTTGATAAAGGAGGTACTGTTAAACAGGACCCTAAAAAATGGCTCCTCCTCAAGTAAAGACACATTGTGTGTCTTGGTTTATTGAAACAAAATCAGATACACAAACTTAGCAAAACTTCAGAACTAAGTATGGAAGAGATGCACTGTCAGGTCCACCAATTTCTACAAGGCAATTTATGTAGACAGAGACAGTGTAAGACAAAGGAAGGAGTGGAAGAGCTAGAACTTCTGAGGAAAACATTGATTGTTCAAGAGAAGCCTTTCAGCGTTCTTGTTGAATTATTTAAAATAAACTTCAATATCTTCACCTCATTTTGTCACAATCTCCATATACTTGTCCTTTCATTTGCTCTTGTAATACATTTTTTTAAAATGTAAAACAACTTCATGGTCACCTTATATATTTAATTCAGGTTTTTATTTTGCCAAAGATTACAATCCTGCCTAACTAATAGGAAATGATCAAGCATGACCCTAAAGGTTTTACTCCATCACCTATTGATCCACTGAAACAACCCACCTCACATTCATCAGTCAGCTGTCACTGCTGTGTATTGACATTAACCGCATCTAGCAGTGTTGGTTAAAAAAAAACAAAAAACAAGTATCTGAGGAAAAAAAGAAAATTAGACCCAAAAATTAGTATCAATATTTATTGAAATTAGCTGATAAAGTTTAGAGTTAGCTGAGTGTCACATGTGGATGCTAAATGAGCTGTTCATACAAGTATCACTCTAATGACAGCGTTCACCTGGCAGCACTGTGACTGTCAGGAAGCTCTCGTCATGTGAATTGGTGAGTGAGTACAGTATAATTTATTGAAGTACCACTTCATTCACAGATCGTTGCAGCCTGAAGGTTTTAGTAAATGTTCCACACAAAATGAAACCTGTGCTTGATTGTTATACACCACATTTAGCAAGTTATTCAGATACTGAGCCTCTGACACTTCTCCATGACACTGATGAGATGTTTCAGTCAGTGAACTAAACATGTTCAGGGGATGATTCTGCATTGTGTTTCATTCATCTTGGCCTTAATTTAATGAGAGAATGTATATTCAAAGTTTAAGGTACTGCTAGCAGGAGGCTAAAAGTACCATTCACAGCCTTTTTTTGTTATCAAAGAGCAGTAACTTCCTGTTCATCGTTGCTGGGCAACTGATTCCCCCTAAATTGTTGTTTCCACATTTTATTATTTTCACAGAGATAGACAATGTGGGTATATTGTGTTTAATAGTGACTTTAAAAAGTGATTTATCTATCTTGTTTTAACTTTTGGTGGGGATAGGTTAATCAGTCTTGTTTTTATGCTGAGTTATGCTGGTTGTCTCAAGGCTGTAGCTTCTTATTAAACACACAGACTTCAACATTGTCAGCCAGCTCTTGACTAATAACCACAATTTTGATTCCAGTGTTTTGTTTGCAGCTTTATATTTCAAACACATATATCTGAGAAAAATACAAATAGACAAACAGATCAAGAGTCTGAGACAGAAAAACTGAGTATCTTGAAAGGATCAGTACAGTGTTCTGTAGAGCGGGATGAAATCACCACATTTCACACTCACATGACACTGTGTGTGAAAAAAAGGTCTCCTTTTAAGTCTGCATTTTATGAGGCTGTTTGAACAAAATTTGGTAGAGGGACTTTATGACACAGCAGCCCACAAATTAACATCTCTAAGAGGAGAAAATGAGTCTTTTAAATCATTTTTGATATATTTAGTCATCTACTTGTGATTTGTTTTGTGTAACTGCATCCAAACATTCTGCAGTCAGCTGCACTCAACAAAGTGTCCATAAAGTTTCTAAGCTGACAGCTGTCTGCTGAGCCAACAAAACAGGCTCAGACTTATGTCAAGATTTCAACTAAATGTTTTTACTGCCTTAACTGCACCATTTATAATGTAATTATGAATGTTTATCTCATGAGTCGACACTTTATAGTCTGCATTTGATGATTTATAAACCGTTTAAACTGAAACAGTTTAGCTCTGAAAGTTTCCTCAAAGTAAAAAAACAAAATAACAGTGGATTCAGATTGTAAAAGGAATATTTAACATCAAATTTAAGTCAGGAACAAAAATTGTAATTGCTCCTGAAATCATTTTAGATATATTTCAGTAACATGTCACAAATTATATTTTGTATTCAGGTTCAATGTCACTGATCAGTAGATCTGAGAAAACCTCAGTGCTCATACTTGTTAAAGGAAATGATAGATTTATTCTATTTCAATGTGTTTTTCATGGAACAAGTTGTGGGCAGATAGATTAAAAAAAAAAAGCAAGAAAGACGAAGATAAATGTGAGGGATTGCTGATATTTACACCTGTTATTATGCAGAGACAGCGTGAGGTGAGAAAAATATATGCGATATAGGCCTTAAAATATAACTTTTGCATAATTTTCCTATTTACAGGCCCTTGTCACAGAAACCTGAGGTCTTATGTTTTAATATAGCTTCTACATTATCACCACATCACAGGAAATTAGGTAAATGTGCTTAACTGACTAAACAATAGCAGTAGGACACTGACACTCAGAGGCAGCTGGGGTGCAGGAGACAGTTCATGTGAGGACATAAACCCGTCTGTAAATGATGTGGTGAAGGGATTTGAGGAGCCATAACGCTGAGAGTCGAGGAGGGTGATTAGCTAAAGTCTATACCGCGCTCGGGGTTGATGAAGATGGAAACGGTGCAGCTGATAGGTCAGGAGGAAAGCAGAAACATGCACACTCATGCAGCAGAGGGGGTGAGAAAAGGATAAGTTTATCTGTGGTGAACTAAACAATAAGCTGTGGTCAGGTGCACCAGTTTTTGCTCCTGTTCTGTTTATCATTTCGATCTAAATTTCACACTTTTGGGTTTTCATAAGTGTTCATACATCTACATGAAGTATACCTGTTATCTTAGGCAGCTGTTTGTCATCACATACTCAGTGTTTACACACGATCACATTCATCTGCTACTTCATAGAGTAACGCAGGGACATGCATTGAAACGTACTCAGCATTATTGCTCTTTTTCCATCAAGTGAAAAAAACAGCACCAACATGTACTTGCAGAGCAGGTGCACTGTACTTTGTCAAACAGGTGCTTTTGTTTTCTTCTGGTAGTTTCTCATCAAGCACCAAAAACTATAAAGTCAACACCACATTGTTCACACACAGCACATTCAGTGGGTTTAATCAAAATAATATAAATGATCCAGGAGGAAGTGTAAAAAAATAGCATTCAGTCCAGTTTAGTCCTTATTAAAGAGTATAACACCCCATATTCGCCATCAAAAGCCCTTTATCACTTTGTGTGTTTACAGGGAGCATCACATACCAATCACTGCTTATCATGCCTGTTTATGTACTTTTATTTCAAAGTCTCTCAAGCTGAACCAAAGTGAAATCTTTTCAGTCAAACAGGAACAAAACATGACCAATAAACAGTGGGTATAAATTATATGTAAAATAAAAATAAATAAAACTTTTATAAAGAATAAAAAGTGATTGAGCTACAACACTTATCATTCAGATGTTACCTATGTGTGGTTATCCAAATGTTTGGGGTTAAAAAGACCCTGCACAAGAGGAAAAAACCTGTGTTAGTAGACACTTGTGTTAATGAAATTCACCTATCAGGTCCAGGAAATGTCTTCTCTCATGATATTAAAAGATAAAATAATGACTGACTTGCTTGGAAAGAGTGAAAAAAAAGGCGTGTGGGATAAAAAAAAAAGTTTACATAAGTTTATAACAATATCCTAATTTCAAGAAACTTCACAAGCAAATCTTTGTCCCACTTCCTTGTCAGTTTTTTTAACCTTTCACAAACATTGTAAGCTTCATTTTTGCCTTTTGATTTATCAAACACATGGATACTTGTTTAGGTAGAAACTTTTACAGGAAATTACCTGGGCTAAAACATGAACAAGCTGACACAAAACTTTGATCATCTAAAACATGAACTCACAGATTTATAAATCATTTATTTGTGATGTTTAAAAAAAAAAATTGTTCCCCCTGATTTTACAATCAATAATTCTTCTGTGGCTGTGGTTTCTTGTCATTCTCCTTATCAGCTCCTTATTTGTGATATTTCACAGTGAACTGAATGTTTCAGCAATATTTGTGTCGAAGTTCTGTCCTTATTCATCTCTTCTTCTCAAAGCTTCTTTGTTGCAACACCTTGAAAGCATGAATGAGGAAGTTGTTACGTATACTGATGTTGCTTTTACCGCCGAGTTTGAGTTACTTTGTTAAGAATGCCAACTAAGATGCTTTAGGTAGTTTTGCTACTTTTGCATAGATTATAGGACAGCAGCTCTTCTTTCTCCCAACAGAGATGGTTTAGGTCAGATAGCTCCTCAGGTTGCTCTCACATCTGTGTTTACTAACTGTTATTAACTCTGAGACCAGACTTAGAGTAACATTAAAACTTGTGCCACAGTGTCAACAGGCAGAGGCAAAGCGTGCCTTCTAGAGATTGCTTTGTTATGAGTTATGTGATTACATTTTTCCCTTGTTGCTTTTGGTGTTAAGGATTATTCAATAATGATGAGGTTATATAATGAGGTTTTAACTCATATTTCACACACCCTGGTGATTAGTGTGAATGTAGAGAAATGAAAGGAGATTATAACCTGGCTGTTTTGCTATTGACCTCAAGTTGTTGGGTCCACAGTTTGACACATTTCACATGATCAACAGAGTCAGCTCCAAAAAACTGCCTCCATAAGGTGTAAAGAGTCACTGATCCACATCAGATATTGGTCAAATAAATGTTCAAGATCCAACTGTGTTGTTCTGCAGCATCCTGAGTTGTCAAGAACTGAACACAAAAAGCCTGATTTTAAAGTTGTGATCCAGTTTAGTTTGATGTTTTGTCCATGTAATATTGACCTGGTGGCAGGTCATTACTGTGGTCATACTGTTAGCTCACAGAAAGAAAACAGTAACATTTGAATCATTGAAGTGATTTATGGTCTCCACCTCAGAAATCAGGTCAATTAGAAGAAAAGAGATAATACACACTGAGTGCAAGGCAGATTTCCCCAGACTGATGAAACCATAGACTGATGGGCTCAGTCTTCACATCGTCATACGTCTGTTTCTGAAACTGAGTCTTAAAGCAACAGCTAAAGGTCGGTGACCTGAAGCAAGCTTGCAATCTTAATATCCTCTAAACTGCTGAGTTGGAAACCTCCCCCCCATACTGTGTGCTGCTGACAAAATTAGTGATTCAGAAGAGAGACAGTTTTTATACCAGGCTGTAAACATGTTAATTTCTGCTATGAAAACATCTGTTTTTGATCTGGTGTGTATATAACCTTCACTACTTCTGGAGACAGCCTCAAGTGGACACTTGATGAACAGCAGATTTTAGCACTCCCGTATTGTCTCATATTTTCAGACTGGGAGTTGCTGCTTGGATGAAACATGTGCCAAGATGCTAGCACGAGGAAACAACAGCGCAAAGACCCATGAGACCTTTACCATCTTCAACCTGGGAAAATCTAGTTGTCACAACAATAGCCCGTTTTATTTCTAAGATAGTTGCCTGTCATGAAGGCTTTGTTTGTGACATGGTCTCTGTGTTAAATGTAAGTAACGGACATCAACCAGGCAGCATTTCATAGAGCAAGAGAGATTTATTAAGAATAGGATTAAACTAATTAAATTAACTTAATTATTTCAGATTTAAAAACCTTTTAACCAAGAGTAAGTGGCAAAAACAAGCACTGTCTGAATGTTGTGTTTGATCCATATGGGAGAAATATAAAGAATTTTGTAGAGGAAAAACAATGCATTCAATAATTATTATAAATTCAATAAAACAGCACTGCTCTTTTATCTCTCATGATGCAAAGTGTTCTGTCATTCAGAGTTTCTCTCTGTCCACTTCACTGTTAAATTGACTTCAATATTTGAACCCTGGGGAAATAACGAGTAATGTTTAGCTTTTACAAAACTAGTGAGTGTAGATTTACAGAAAAGCAGGGGTTTCAGGCAGTTACTCCAAATGTTCCTATTTTTTGTGTTAGCGGGGCTATGACTTACTTTCATCTTTTCTGTTTGAGCTTCTCCACCAAATTATCCGTCATAGTAAGACAACAGGGCGTAGCGTGTGTTATTAAGAATTCAAAGTATTGATACTTTTTCTGTTAGCATAGTAAGTACAAAAATACGATGAAATTCAAGAATGAATTGAGTCATTCTGAGTCAAAAGTAACTGGGTAAAATTGTTTAATATTTCAGGGAATCGTCTATTGCATCATAATGATTGAGGATAGATTTGGATTGGATGTCTCGTAAAGGAGAGATGCACACCACTGCGGTGCCCAGTTTATTGAACATGCCCACTGTGACGACCATCTAAACTTTGGCTTTTCAGTAGCTGAGCCACTGCTGCTTTTTCAAACCTTTGGTGTCATCTGCAGGTCAGCTGTAGTGAGAAGTATGATGCTACAGCTATTAAGTGATACTTTTGAAACTGTTTTCACAAGCTTGACTGCCAACTTATTTGCTTTGTTGCAGACATGACAGGTCATTTTTCTGGCTATTGATAATAGGCCATGCCATTAGTTATTTGGAGTGCTCAAGTCTATTAGCACATTTACTGTATTTGGAGCATTGATAAAGCAGTTAGATCAGAGCTTGGTATCCCCTAAAGCCATGATTAATCAAGCAAGTGTGCCACTAGATATCCAGATTAACTTCTGTGCACGCATAACTGCTGCAAAGTTCAGCTGCACAATATGAAGCTAGAACATCATTATTAAAAACATTAAACTATTCATAGATGATCTATAAGTATACAATCCATAAGACCACAAACTCCCTCATGTATTCCTCCTGATTTGCAGTGCCGCTTTGCGTTCAACCACGGCCAAGCAGAGCAGAGATGCAGTTAGTCTGAGATGCTTTTGGGAAACCGGACCCTGGTCAGTGCTGCAGCAGGAGAAACTGAAACTACAGGGCTGAGGGGCTGCAGAGCTGGCTCTGGTTCGCTGGCGCCACATCCCCCTGAGCTGGTGAGAATGTGGGGGCTGTGCTCTTGCCTTTGAAGCTTTACCTCCCACTAATTCTGGCCTTCCAATTTCCACACAGTGCACAGACACCCCCCTCCATCCTCTTCCCCTCCCTCTCCCTTTGTTTCCCTTATAAGGACTTGCCCGGCCATTTCCTCAGCGTTTCTGTGGGAGGTGGTGGACTTGTTTGTGAGCACGGACAGGTCAGGAGAATCGCAGCAGAGTTTTTCTTTTCACAGATGAGCAGTCACAGGAATCTTACGCTAAGAGCTGCTGGATGGATTCATCTGAGTCCAGCAGGGACTCCATCATGGCTAGCCAGGGGAAACCTTTTCATAAACCCCACTGCTGACTGTGATATGATAATTATAAAATTGTAGCCCTCTTGAAAAGTTAGAGAATAACGATTAATTAAGGCACAAAAAGCTCAAATAAAATCAAATCACAGCAATAAATTGAAATCCAAAAATTGTGAAAAGGCACTTGTTTTCCTTTGTTTTGCTCCTTGGCTTTGGTGTGCGTTTTCAGCAGTGTGAAGAAGTCAATTAAGAGACAAATATATATTTCTCATATATTGTTTCACAGGGTTATACACTCAGATCGATGACTATGTAATTGTAAGTCAATAAATGCTACAATTCTCAAGACTTATCTGCACTCAGGGCAAAAAAGGAATTAATAAAGCATTCAGTCCAGAACAAATTGGTCTCTAAAAGGCTTTTCTGTTGTTTAAATGGATTTTGTAACAAATATATGTTGATAAGATAGATTTCAGATCATAGCTGTGTTGGCTACTTTAGCAGAACAATAGATGGGACACTCTTGGTTAGGTAGCAGAGGGTCTTCAAAGTCTCAGAGTTACATTTTCAGCAGGTTCTTTCTGAAAATGTTCATCACAAAATGAGGTTTCTGTTCAATCAAAAGTGTGAAATCCTCACACACCTGTAGCAGGAATAAAACCAAGGTCTTTAATGACTACTTTTTTCAATGAAGACTCCAAAACACATACCTGCTTTTCAAAACTGTCCAAAACTGGATTCAAGATTAAATACCCAAATTTAATGACTTTGTTTTCATTGACAACAGATCAAAGAATCCCTGGGAAGCAGTTGAGCTCAATGGTCTTGGGTTTGCTTAGTTTGAGTTAAAGATAAACAAAATTCATTGCTGTTTAATTTCATTTTTTTACTATCTGGCTCACTAATTCAAAGTTTTGTTAAATCTCACTGTTTGTAGCTCTGTGAACCCACGTTTTTGATGAAGACCCTTCTTTTTGGTCCATAGTTGGTTGAGACCAAAATCAGAGCTTAAACAAGATGAATGCTGGATTTGTGATCAGGTGTACACCTCCAAATGAAAGATTTTGCACATTAATTGGTGCATATGTTTAGTAGAGATAAAGGTGATAATACAGTAATTCTGTTTCAATGGCTTGTTTCCTCCAGCCCTGTGATCTGTTTTATTTTAATGCATCGATGAGTAATTTACCTTTCTTCTGTCCCTGTGTGAAGTTTCCAGATGGCCCATGGGAGAGCGTGAATGAGGCCTGAGCTGTAGCGGGGCAGAAGGCTCTGGGGCCTGTCTGTTGTCGGCTGGTAGATTCATCCGTGGAGGTGAGGAGCCACTCTCTCCAGGGCAGAGAACGGACCAGGAACAGGTCTTTTCTCCCCCTCCTCGCTCACCCCTGTCCCCTTTCCACCCTCACCCCCAACCCAGGCACTTACGCACTGGACCATGTCTAGCGAGCTGCCGGAGGGGGGCCGGACAGAGGACCAGGAGCGGAGCAGCAGTAAACGGGACTCACCAGTTGTGGAGAGGAGGAACCGCAGTGGAATAATCAGCGAGCCCCTCAGTAAGAGCCTTAAGAACTCACGCACCCTCTCCCAGTACACAGCCGTCTCCTCGGCCCGCACCAATGGACACACGGACAATGCTGAGGCAAAGAGCCACTCGGCCAAGCCTCAGTCTCCCCCACAGCCCCAGCCCACCGTCTCCACACTGACAGCAGCCAAGTTGGACCGGACCCTTGAACAGGTTTTGGAGGGACAGAATGGCCTGCTGCACTTTGCCCAGGCCGCAGCGCTGTTAAAGCGGGCCGGTATGGAGCACATGCTCCTGCCTGGGGGTATGGGAGTGGGAGTTGGCGGCGGGGACGCAGGCTCGGGGGCTAGCGACTTGGAGGGTGCGTCTGTCACGGACGCCGTAGGTGCTCCCGTTGACTTCCCATATGGAGTAGGGGGTGGCTTCCCCTTCAACCCGGGGCTTTTCATCATGACACCGGCCGGAGTGTTTCTGGCGGACAGCGCACTGCACATGGCCGGCCTGGCTGAGTACCCAGCACAGAGCGAGCTTGCCTCTGCGATCAACTCCGGAAAAAAGAAGCGAAAACGTTGCGGCATGTGCCCACCTTGCCGGCGGCGGATTAACTGCGAGCAGTGCAGCAGCTGCAGAAACCGCAAAACGGGCCACCAGATCTGCAAGTTTCGTAAATGTGAGGAACTGAAGAAGAAGCCCTCTGCTGCTCTGGAGGTAAGAGGGACGTCATAACACATTCAACAGGATGTTATCAGACAGAGGTTGTCTTGTCTTGTTTTGAGGCATGTGTAACCACATATTGGCATATTAAGTCTCATGTTTTTACCTACAAACCGTTCTAAGCCGTCATTATGTAGTAAACGCTCTAGGAAAAAAAAAGCCTACGGGAAAAGAAACAAACCTTTCAAAAAGTACATCAGAAAAATACTTTTCTATGACACATGACCTAGCAAATATAAATCTTTGTATCTTTGTATATAAAAAATTGCAGTATTTATTTATTGGACTCACTTCATTAATATAGAAATTCAGAAAAGTGAAGATCTCCCCGTTCTTGCATTCGTGTTATTCCTCCTTAAGACAAATAGTACAGGGGGCTTCTGCCAGGGATGATGGCTCCACACGCAGGCTAATGACAGGTGGCGAGGAGAATTGTGGGTGTGAGTGCAGGGTAAATAGTACACCATGGGGTTTCCCTGATCCGTTCAACATAACCATACAATCATCAATCCTCCAGCTGGGAGGTTCAGATATTTGAAGTTTGAACTCAAGATTATTTCTTGTGCATTGAGTTTCAGCGGAGAACTTCCTGTTTAGTCACATGTTCATCCTCCATGTGCTTCTGCATATGCCACTGGGGTAATGGAAAAGTGTTTGAAGACATGGTGACAGTAAATTTGAGTATGTGTACAGTATGTGTTTGTGTGTATGTATGTAACAAGGTCCATCTGGCCTCTGAGCTGTCATCTGGAGCACCAGGTGTCAATGTGGCACACGTGCGCCCCTTTAGCTGCCGCTGTCCTTCTCTCGGTGACACTCCTGCTCATCTAATGGCCCTCAAAACTTCCTGCCCCCCACCCCTAGCATACAAACACTCACACAAACACAGTGGCCTCACTAGCTCCTGCTTTCAACAGGAAACCCCTTTCAGGAGACTCTCCATGAGATAAAAAAACAAATCATGGTGCCGTTTTAGCTCTGATAGTAGAGCAGTCGCCCCATGTACAGAGGATATAACCCCCTTCACACTGAACGCAGGATCGATTCTTTGTCCCAGCATGATTTGGTGCATGTCATTCTGCCCCTCTCTCCCCACGTTTTCTCTCTCTCTGTAGTTGTCCTATCAAATTAATTCAAAAACGAAAAGATAATGATTACCCCCCTAAACTTTGAAGATAAATAGCTAACAGTGTCACTTTGGTGCTGTGTAATAAATTAATAAATGTAACACAGTGTGAACCTGATCGCGCCATGAGGCCTGTGGTCTAATTGACACAAACTGGACGTGTGCTTCAAACTGCTAATGGCTTTACTTCTTCCTCTTTCTGATGTTCATTGAGAGTGACAGCTTGGCCTCTTGTTTGGAGGCTGAAATGTTGGTCAGTCAATCCCCATGTTCTGACTTTGGCCATCCACAGTGAAATGCTCCTTAAAGGGGTGGTTGGGTTATTGAGAAATGTTGAGGCTTGGAAACAGAGCAGGCAGAAGTGTGACAACATTTTGAACATAAACTCAGCTCAAAGTGTTTAATAAATGGATGTTTATGGGACCAAACCGTGAATGGGCACACAAAATTCCACAACTTGCAGCTAACTAAGGGTTTCAAACCTCAAAAGAAAAAGAAACACCTTGAAAATGAAAAAATATCACTTTAGCATTTTGATACTCAAGTGCCACATAATTATATTTAAATCTTTAAACGATAAACTGCAAACCATACAAATAATCTGAAATGTACTGTCGGAAATTTGCAGCAGATGGATATACTTTACTCACCATTTGTGTAGTGTGACCTTTTTGTCTCAGTGGTCTCAGGGCCTGTGCCCATTTGTACCAATTTTTTTCTATGTGACCTTAATTTCAAAGCCACATGTTTTTCCTCTATGAAAGCTTGGATAATTTTATGAAAATTGTCCCATGGTGCTTCCCTCAGCAATAACTATAATGGTTAAGTTTGAAAAAAACTTAGTGTGTCGAATATTTATACATATATGCAACTATATTTTTCAAAAAATTGTGAAATATATCCTGTTGTAGAAAAAGAGCAGTTGCTCTTCGACCTGAAAAATAAGTTTGGTTACTCTCGCTTTTGAACAGACCTTCACCATTACTTTTTACAAATCTGTTATTAGAAGTCCCACCCTTTGTTGAATTTGATTGGTTGGTGACTGAAAAGAGTCTAAGGAAATGGCAAGTGTTCCTAACTTTAGCCTATTTTCAACTGATGTGCGCGACAAAAAACAGCTGACTGCAGCGAAGATGTGTAATTTTTCTTGGGCCTGGGGATTCAGGTTGCCAGAACAAAAAGAAAAAGAAAAAAATAAGAATTGGTAAATAGAAAATTCATTTCCTCATGAAGTTTAATTTTGCCCATGGAGACAAGAAAGAATGGCAAAACAAGCTGTTATAGAAAATGACCTCAAAGCTTTACTTTTGAGGTCATGTAAGGAGAAAGCTGTGATAGTTCACCAAACAAACCTTTGACTGTCAGGATTTCCTGCAAACAGTCAACTTTTTCTTTTTACTGGTGTCACACTGTCCCCTGTCTTAAGCTCATTGATACGCTGAAGGGCTCTTGAACTAAATTAAGTCATTAATTTTACCCAAACTCTGACTTTTATTTAAACCTAATGAGCCTAAATTTCTGCCACAAACTAACCAAGAACCAAACATCTTGACTGCCAAAATATTTAAGACCAGGAAACCTTTTTGATTCATTCTGAAATGTTTTTCTTACCCTGTTTTGATGCTCTTTTATTCAGGGAGTAGTGTGCTGGTTGGTGTCATGAAATCCATCACAATGAAAAACCAGTGTGGTTTAATTGCTGTCAGTGTTTTATACGATGGGTGAAAGCAAAGATTGAGCAAAAGAGTCTTTTTATCTTCACACAAAAATGATTTTGACTTTGACAGTCTCATTGACAAATACCTTAATGCTGCATGGAAATCAAGCTGACACCATGAAATACCTGGACCATGAAGAAAAGAACATAAATGATGTATCACCTTAAAGAAGCATGTATATATGATTTGTTTTGGAGGGAATGAGACCTTAAATTAAATGAAACTGAAGCACTCTTATGGCTGTCATCATGCTTCCAGTTAAGAAAAGAAAAACTGACTGTTAAGAATCAGACTGATGTGTCTGAATATCAGCCTGTTGTTTTTTTAGTGTTGCATTGTTCAGCTGCAAATTAATGAGCTGCTTCTTTTGTCTCCGTTGATGATTAACCAAATGGTGTAATGTGGCAGCTCTCTATGTAGGTGGTATGACTCAATGTCTGCAACAGAAAATGAATTTAATGTGAATTTATGATTTGCATTTGATGTTGTTATGGCAGTTAGCCTAATACCAGTTGTTCACACCAGCCATGCCAAACCCGAGGGGGCTTGAATATTCATGAGTTTTGATGTTGATGTAGGTCATCATGCTGCTCCCAACGTCACAGGCTGATGATGTCGCTGATGGCCCTTGCAAATGAAACAAACTCCAGGGTACCATAAACCTGTGAGACCTTCGAATACTGATTATAGTTGCAAAATGATCATTTATCTCAGTAAGTGTTTGAAGAACAGTTGTCTTCACACGTGTTATTCCTGTAATAACAATGGTAATAAGTAATACTCAAAAATTATTTGATATATGTCTAACTTTTGTCCCTTTTTTGAATCCTGAACCTCAAAAAAGTGTGGTTAGTTTGTAAACAACCCTCTGTAAAAAAAAATGTGTAACTAATAATTATTGATCTGTACTTTTCTTGATACTGAGAGACACTTGACTTTGTGTTGGAAACCAATGTACTATAGGTGTAGGATACAGAATGACACATCAGAGTTGGGACAGGAAGAACAAACTCTCTTGTCCAAACTGTGATGCTGCTGTTGTGGCCGGTAGGGGAGTGGCGATTGATGCCAATCACGTTAGGGGGGATTGAGGTTTTAGGGTCGTTTTAGGTGATCAGCGGGATCTTAAAGTGGATTCAGTACTGTATGGTCAGTTATTAGAAAAGTTAGAAACGGGGGTCTCACCGCTTCTTGTTTCTTGTTTTTGCTGAGGACAGATCACACTTTCTCCTCAGTTTTTTCTTTTGATGGTTCATTTATGAAAAGTTGGCTCGAGTTGTTGTGGAGAGGCTGGCTGACATATTGTTATATGAACTCAGAATTCCTGGTAGCGTCCTTGTTTTAACCTCTTTACCTCACTACCCATTAGCTTTTCCGACCGGCATCTTGTTTTTAACTGCTGTTTTTTATTATCCCTGTGCACGCTCACTATTAACCCAGGAACTCTTACTGGCAATTTTTAAGTTGATTTGCTTCTAAACTCAAAATGACAAGATTCTCTTTCTTCTTTAAATCAACCAGCTAAAAAGATGCTGCAACCTGTTGCTACTCAGCCCCACAAAATTATTCAGTATCGTCTTTCGCCTCTTGTGGGGAACTGTGACAGCAGTACATCCTCCGTTTCTCCTCCTCTTTTTATTTGTCCTGTGTGCTCATACATTTCCCATTAGCAGTGTTGTAGTTGTCTCAGATGGCTTTGTTATTAAGTCAACAGCTCTTGTTCAGCAGGTGATTAGATCAGAGAATACAGCCGGGGCCACAGCGTCAGTGTGCGGGATGTCATCAGGACATGCTAAATGTCAGATGAGGTGTTTCATAGAGGAAGTGCTGCATCAGGAGAAAAGGTAGAGAGAAGGAGGCAGTAGTGATAACCAAATGTCAATAAGGAGTGTGTATGTCTGTGTTTGATAGTCTTCTAACAAGTGATGTGTCAGAAAAAGTCCCTCTTCCTTCATAAGCCCCTTGTGTATCAAGGTCAGTTGGACCATAACTCGTTTCTCAAATTGTGTTTCGTTAAGTTTGTCCGAACATTGGGTCTACTTTTCTATCGTCTATGTGCACACACGTAAACTATCAGACCATATGACATGCCGTGTCTTTGTTTTGAAGCTTGTGTTCCTGCGTTTACACGATCCTGCAAGCGCAGCCGCGTCAGTACACGAGTGCGGTCCAGCAGCCGTGTGTGCTTATTTTAAGGGTGTTGACGGTTTTCCATTGAAAGCTCACGGCAGCTCAAAGAGGAGCGTAAAATTGGCAAGTGAGGGGGAGTAGGCATGCTGAGGCCTTTGCCACCTCACAGCTCACTGGCTGAAGATGTCTGGATTTATTCTGGGAATGCTACATTTGAGAGAAATAAGTGGGAAGGCAGTTCCTCTGCGCTCGACGTCTGAATACCCTCCAGTGGTGTCAGTCTCAGCGATGCAGAGAAACAAGGAGAGTCGGGGTTTAGGGAGTTGTAGTGTGCTTTGTTTTTTACTTGTATGTCACTGTACGTACAGAATGTACTGTACAGGTGGGTGGGTGATGTTTGAAGACACATATAAAAGGGTTTTATATATTATTTTTTCTTACAATATAAGAGGGCTTTTCATGATAAAAGCCAGAAGTCGGGTCATAGATCATGCTTGTTTGTCACCAGACACACCTAACACACACAAGTGTTGTCCTTTGGGAACCCCTCTGCTGGGATCAGACATTGATATGGGAGCAGTGTATTCCCTCATGGTCCTTCCTGCCTCCCAGACACCAAACACCAGACAGTGAGGACAGAGGAAGCTCATGCAAACTGACAGGCATGCAGACTGACACCGAGACACATGGATGTGCGGGCAAGTTGCTGGGCAGACAGAGAGACAAGTTGGAGAGGACAGAGGAGGCGTAGGAGACAGAACGAGAGGGAAGACAGTGGGGCACCCAGGGTGTCATTCTGCTGCTTGACAAAGAGAACGGATTTGGTTATTTACAGGTCAAAAGGTTGCTTTAAGTCTATTGAGCTCCCTTTTATGAACTAAAATATTACGTAATGAATTACATCACAATATATTTACATAGTACCAACCACAGCTCGAGCTATCTCAGGACACTGCAAGGAGAGCAGGTCCAGACCACACGCATTGTTCTATTATTTACAGTGACGCAACATTTATCCAGGAATGACTAAGCGTTTGGCAAAGATGGCAGGCAAATCTTCCTTTTCATAGGCAGAAATCTTGTGCAGAACCAGACTGACTTGCAACCATCCGCTGCAACCAGCTGGCAGAAGGAAAACAAAGGGAGGGAGAAAAGAAAGAAAGCAGGAAAGGGACAAGAAAGTGTACAGACAACAGCAATATGTTAAACTCTGATTTACCATTGTTTTTTTGTTTCAACAGTCTTTTTATTTGATTTTTGGCACTAAATCAACAAAAGCTTTTCTACTTGTTACAGTGTGCATCCTGCCATTGGCAAATCATGTAAGACGAACAGGAAATTTGATCACAATGAGGATAGAAAAGACTAATGAAAGTCAAGAACAAGCTATACAAAAAAGTAAGTAAATAGAAATAAATAAATAAACTAATGAATAAACAATGGGACAGGTAAATAAAACAACAACAACAAATGAAAGGAATCATAAGAGCATTGACCATAATCCTAACGAGAAATGTACACTGCCTGGCCAAAAGAAAAAGTAGCCACCTGGATTTAACAAAGCAAATAGGTACAAGCCTCCTGTTGGTTAATTGCTTTATAGGCAGTTATCTTTCAGCTGGCAACAACTTATTTAACCCCAGCTGATGCAATGAGTAACTTCTCATTTCTCAAACAACTATGGTGACAGACACATACTGTGGTCGTGGAAAAGATGTTAGTCTGTTTGAGAAGGGTCAAATCATTGGCATGCATCAAGCAGAGAAAACATCTAAGGAGATTGCAGAAACTACTGAAATTGGGTAAAGAACTGTCCAACGCTTTATTAAAAGCTGAAAAGATTCCATCTTCCAGGAAGAAATGTGGTTTGAAAAATATCCTGAATGATAGTGATGGGTGATCATTTAAAGGTTGGACCAAATCAAATCAAAGAAAAATAACAGTAGAACTCAGGATCATGTTTAATATTGTACATAAGAGCATTTCTACATGCGCAGTGTGAAGGGAGCTCAGGGGATTGGGATTGAACGGCTGTGTAGCCTTAAAAAAACACTGATCTGTAAGGCTAACTGGAAAAAGGGGCTTCAGTTTGCTAAGGAGCATAAATACTGGACTCTGCAGGAATGGAAGGAAGGTCATGTGGTCTGATGAGTTTATATTTACCCTGTTCCAGAGTGATGGGTGTATCAGGGTAAGAAGAGAGGCAGGTGAAGTGATGTACCCATCATGCCAAGTGCCTACTGTACAAGCCTGAGGGGACAGTGATGTAATCTGGGGTTACTCATCTAAACTTATTGAAGCAATGAAAGTTTCTGTTTACATTATGACTTAAAAAGAGTAAACACAGTTGTTTGTTAACAAATGGCTTCACCCAACCACTCACCATGAGTGACAGAAAAGTTTTCGTGTTATCATTCATTTTTTCTGAAAAATGGTAATCATAAATTCTGCTGAGATATGTTAACTTTTGAGCACAACTGTATCGAGTGGATTGGATTGGATTGAGATGCAATGACTCTTTCAATATATTGGACAGCTGAAGAGAGACAGACATGCAGACAAGGTCATGGCTGGGAGTTGAACCAGCAACCACTGCTACGATGCAGCCACAGCCGGATGTGCCTAAACTGGAAGACCCACCACGCCCGTTTGTTTATTTATTTCTTAATCTGTGTTGATTCAGTCACCTCAGCTCTGAGATGTTTGTTTTAGTCCAGTAATAGAAATCATTGCAATGTATTTCTGGATCGATCACAATCGACTTCCGACACAGAAAGCATGTGTAGGAAAAATCTCGCCCCTTCAGCCAAACAGTGAGTGTTTATGCCAGCGGGAGGTCAAAGGTGTTTTTCTTCAGCTGTTATAAAGGTTTACTTTTCTCTTCCTGTGAACAGCAGACAGCTCTACATCCCACATACTTTGCTGCGTTTGGAGATGTTTTGCGTTCATTGTTTGATTTTTTCCTGAGGGAGTCCATAGAGGAGTTTTCTTACAGATGATTAGAAAGTAAATACCAGGATGTTTAGCGTTCTTTTTGTTATTTTTGTAAAGGCTTCATTTTTGCTTCAGACACAATCCATAATGCCCTCTAAATTAAAGTCACTTATTATGTATTTGGTGCATTTATGAAGCTGGTAGTCTCAACTGTAAAGGATTGTTCTAGTTTTTCCCCTGTGGTGGTCTTGGTCACACACAAACTGTTTGTGCTATACTAAGACAAATGTGCTCGCCTCGTTGGAAAAAAACACATCCATTGATTTTAGTGATTGGCCACTTCACACCCACAGACCCCATCTGTTTGAACCCGTGCAATCAGCGCTGGTGAGGGAAGGCTTTTTCTATTCCTGAACTGCAGCCATTTTTCCATTGATTGCTCATGTTTGATAACGAGAGAAAAGAAGCATTTACAGTTCACTCAAGGGATGTGTTGTTTTTCCTTCCCCCACATTACGTCATGGCCTGCCCAGACCACACCACGTTTTTGACATCTGTGGCAGCAGCAGATGTTGCTGTCCTTTGACTGTCTTTGTAACAGCTGAGTGCTGCTGCAGAAAGGTCACCACGGAGACGGATGGCGGGAGAACGATACTTAACACTTAGACCATGAAATAATGTTGGCAAGATGTTGGCTGTTAACCGGCAGGTTTCTGGTTCATATTAATATTCACTGCAGCCACAAGTTTTTCTCATTAGTGTGTTCTTTGGATTCAACACAATACAGCACAACACAGCACAATACAATACAACAAACTTGTGCAGTGCAATGCAATGAAAGCAGTGTGCTTCAATTGTTAACTGTATGATAACATTTAATAGATTAAGATAAACAGCAGTAGTATATAATAAAGTACAATTAAAAAAGCTGTATTGTGTAAAATATTTAAAAAAGCAGTTGCTTAATTTCAAAAGGAAATTTAATTTAAAAAATCCCACTTTTTCTGTACTTTGGCTTATGCTAAGCCAAGACCTATGTTTGTTTTCCACCTCTGTCTGACAACACCCGTCACAAGGTGAGCAAATACAAAAACAATAGTCCTTTATTCTTATTTATCCACCTCTACTTTTGGAGCAATACATCTGAGATCAGTACTGATGCTTAATGAAAGTCTGTCATGAGTTTACACTATTATCCTCTGGGGACCCGAACTTTTGTATGGTGTGTATTTTTCAATTCTCTATGCTATTTGGAATAAGTTAGCCATCATAAGTATCACACCTGAACTTGGTCTTTGTAAAGGGAGTTGGGTCTTTAGTGTTATGAGTTTGCTATTAGTTTTTACTTATTAGTGTTATTGTAGATAAATGCATTGTTGCACTTTTTTACTGAAATTGGTTTAATGTTGTGATATCACCAAAAGACAACATGTCTCTAAGTGTAGCTGCAAGGTCAAACTTAAAAAAAAATTAAGTATCTTGTATCTGAGTAGCAGAAAGTAATGCCATTTCCTTTATTTATCTTAATGCAGCACCCATTATTAAATCCTACCTTCCAAGGAAAGGCATGATATAACTGATTCAAGTTCAGCCATGTATGCTTGGACAGTGTTGTGTTTTTGAGCTCAGGTGTTGCTTTGGTTGCTTGAAGCTCTATGCATGTCTGCACACCCCGCAGAAGAGAAGGATAGAGTGATAATCTGGATTCAAAGAGATACGGTTGTAAAACACATCAATCAAAACTTGCATTTATTCAACTCATTCTCAAATGAATGCCATTAGTGTTGACTGACTCTGGAGCCAAACGATTAAGAGCTCCCTCTGCTGCCTGGTTGCAGTACAAGCCATGAATTCTCAACCTGACGGACAGTTTCATATATCCGTCACGGAGATACTTCACTAGTCCATCTGGGTAAGGGGCAAGAGCGAGTGCTTTCAGAGGCGGGACTTAAAAAAAATTAGCAGCTGGTGGTTGGACAACGTGCTCATCACAGACCAATCCACATCAAGCCCCGGTGACATAGCAGATTTGTAACCTGACACCAGATAGAAAGTTCATATATCCGCTTTGGAGATATTTCACTAGTCCGATTTTGCTCTTCTCCCGACCGATGAAGAGCAAAAACATTGTTTCCCATCAAAAAAGGCATTGAGTGACGTTCTCTATTCTTCATTTAGAGAAGATTTTGAGTCTATTTCTGATAAAACTGCAGATATCGCCGCGTCCACGAAGACCGCTTCACACTCTGCCATTGTTTTCAAACATTCAGACGCTTCCCGCTGACGTCACGTCTGCAGCTCCTACAGCTCCTGCCTCTCTTCTCTGATTGGTCCGGTCAATTTTTGACCGGGTGGAATCGGTTGTGGCAGGATCATAGCAAGATGGATCTGCAGGATTTCAGAAATAAATCAGGCAGCTCCATCTGCTCTGCAAGGTGAATGAATTCTGCCTACAGATGAAATAAGGTCAAACTATGAAATTAAAACACATCAAAATAAATGTTCCTTAAACTTGTCCTTAGAGTAAGTTCCCATAATTCTAATTTGTGAATAATTTTTTTTCTTTTCAAGAGTTTTGATGATTGATTGATTGATCAGCTCTGTTGTCAAAAACTGTCTCATACAGGTTATTTTTTCTGAATCAGCAGAGGAGAGGAGGAATTGAGGAGAGAATATAATAAACACTAACACCAGATTCATTGAACTTTCCACAGCCATCACTGTCAGCTTCAAGTTAACATAGGAATCTCTTCTGCTGTGAAGTGTAGCAACTTGAGCAACCATTAGCAATAGCATTAGCATTTTGGTTAGCCTACAGGATGTGACGTCAGGGAGTCGTGAACGGACCCCACCTAAGATCACCCTGTGACTTTCATAATAAAATATACCATGTCAAAACCAGATCATATTTGACTTGACTGACGCAACAAAACAACATTAAGAGCGAAGCCAAGCCAGGAGTCAACAGGTTTGAGGTTTTTCCACTCAGTGCAAATGAAGAGAAGCTCATAAATGGAATAGGAAGTGCAAGAACTCCTCTGACTTGTGGCTCTACCTGCCTGGCAGTCCTGCATGGTGATGGACCAAAGATGCAGCCAGTATGAGTTGACGTATGAGGAGCCGGACCAGGGACACATCTGTTGTATTCCTGGCCTGACTCTATAATCCAGGTTGCCTCTGCACATGCTTTGGCTGCACCAGTTCAATGTGTCAGTCCCTGTTTTAGCTTCACGTCTCGATGCACAGACAGGAATTCCATGTTCAGTCTGGGACCAAACAGCATTTTTCCCCAGAAAATGTTATGTGCAAGGAAGCTGAGGAGCAGGTTTGTGCTAGCACAAACATATATGGGCTATGTAACAGGGGCTCTGTGGTTTTGAGCGTCTCTGCTGTCAGATTGTTCTGGAATGAGTCAATTTAACAAATAAAACACAGATTTTGCCATATTTGGCAGAGATCACTGAGGTAATTACCTCGCTTGAGGTCTTTTTAACCATGCAAAAATGTTTCACTTTTGCCAGCAGGAGTTAACATTCAAATTGAAGGTAAAATGAAACCTGTGGTGTATGAATTCTGCCGTTGCTCTGTCATGTCCAGATATGAACAATAGCATCCAAACGAACACTGTGCTGCTGAATCAGAGCTGGAATGGCTTAAGTGGGACTGTAATTAGAAATGGTATTGTTTTTGGTTTCAAACAAACTAATAGGCCAGTTAATCTTAGCTGCCTTTGTGGCAGAACTCATAGTTTCATAGTTAAATATTCTGTGACTGAACTGAGTGTTTTTTGCTCAGGTTAAAGTTTTTCATCATCAGAAACATAAAAGATGACACCGTAATGCCATGTACTTTGGAAGCTTGGTGAAATCCTCCAAGTTGCTCCATGCTTTCCAAGGGCAAGTCAAGTATTTGAAATTACATTTGCCACTCATATGTAGTATATACATGCTGCTCATCTTGTGGGCGAGATTTTATGCATTGTGTGTATAAATGTGTGTATGATTCCTTGTTAAACCTTATGCTGTTGAGTACTGTTGGAAAAGTAAACCAGAATCTGTTGTATGAGAATGTTATTTTAACAGCCTGACTGTTTGGTGTGATTTCGGGGGTGTATCGTGAGTGTCGGTTAACGTGCCACTGTGTGTGGAGGTGTGTGACTGTACTTGAATACATATTGGTTTGGTGTGAGAGTGTGTGTGGGTGCATAAATGTTTGCCGAGATCCTCCTGCCTCGCTCCAGGCAGAGCTGGCTAACGGAAGAAGAATCCGTGCTGCAGAATCGAGTTGCACTTTGCAGGACGCCAGCCGTTACTGCAGCTCCAGGGACTTGAGCTGCTCTGCGTCTCCTGACTGGCAGGCCCCCTGAGCTGCTGCCGAGCCCTGCAGCTGTATGCATGTGCACTGCTCCTGCTCGCTGCAATCACACAAAGGGATAACCGCGGTCAGCGAGAGAGAGGGGTGAGGGACAGAAAGCAGAGTAATCATTGGTGATGGTGTGGGAGAGCGATGTGTGTGGTGGCTAAATAATAAATGTGGCATATCGGGTTTTGTGTGAAGCCAGGAGTGATGCACGTTCCTGCGGTGGAGCTGAGGGAAGAAGGGAGGTTGTAGAGATTTTGCACATAGGAGTCACACAAGGATAAATCCAGACATAGAAGTATAGGTGTTGTTTGACATTAATCAGATAACATGTTTTGAACCAAAGTATGAAGAAAACATTCTAAAAGAAACAGAAACAGTTGATATCCTCTATTTATAAACATTTTATTAATTATCATTAATTAATACATGTTCACTTTTCTAATTTCTTTCCAAAATGGGAAACTAGCCTGCCAAAAAATGTAAGTGATATCATAGGACCTTCTCTTAAAGTATCAAAGTAGTTATTTTAAAAATTTTTTAGAATTAAATAAATTATCACATTAAAATAAAAAAAAACAAACAAACATAGAAATTGTTTCTTTTATAGGTTAAGTATTACAAAATGTCTCTATGAGAAAAGAAAAACATGCAAAGTCTACTAACTTAGCTTATTGTAGACTGCCTAGCCAAAACGAAAGTCACAATATTATATTGGACGGCCTTTGGCTTTGATTACAGTGCACATTCCCTGTGGCATTTCTTAGATAAACAACCCCAGACCACAGCACTGCCCTCACAGGCTTGTACAGTAGGCACTCGGCATGATGGGTGCATCATTCACCTGCCTCTCTTCTTAACCCGATGCGCCCATCGCTCTTGAACAGAGTAAATCTGGACTCATCAGACCACATGACCTTCTTCCATTCCTCCAGAGTCCAATCTTTATGCTCCCTATCAAACTGGAGCCTTTCCTCCCCTGGTTAGCCTTACAGATTAGTGGTTTTCTTAAGGCTATATAGCTGTTCAATCCCAATCCATTGAGTTCCCTTTGCATTGTGCATGTGGAAATGCTCTCACTTTCACTATTAAACATACTCCAAAGTTCTACTGTTGGCAACTTTTTTTTTTGGCCAGGCAGTGTATTACAAGTGCATGGAATTTCTGCAATAATGATGAAGAACAACGATAAAAAATCAGAATGTCTTATTTTTCCCGCAATGTTTTATGTTAAAACTACAAATCTTTATAGTCTTGGCTTATTCCAAAGTTTCTTTAAATGACCTTTTAGTTCAATCACTTTTATACCAACTCACTTAAACAATTTGCTTAAATGTGCTTTAGACAAATAGTTCTTGAAAAAAAAAGATATTATTTTTTTATCTGCTCTAGAGCTGCTTTATCCTTCAGATTTTGGTTGCTGTGGAACTTTAAGTTTGGCTAAAGTAAAAACATTGTCAATGAAATATTACAAATGTCTGATGGGTAACATTGCAAATGGAATTTAAGGTGTGGATAATACACCAAACAGGTGCCACAAAGACACAATTTGATGAAACAAAACTAATTTTTAGTTTCACCCTTTGAAATAAAATGTATGTCTGTATTTTCATCACTTACTTTTGTCACCACTTTTGAAAAAGAAAGTGTGATTTTTTGCATTAACAATACCTACCTCCTCTTCTCTCATCCCTTTCCTTCCCTCTCCTCCCTCTTGTCCTCTGTTTCTCTAAGAAGGTGATGCTTCCTACAGGAGCGGCGTTTCGGTGGTTCCAGTAGGACTCCTCCTCCTCCTCCATCCCTACCCAAAGCTCTGCCATCAAGTGCAATGCCAACTCCTGGATTGTCTCCAGAACAGAAACTGGCTAATAAACAAACAAACAAGCAACAAATAAAATAATGGAAAAAAATAAAAATGAAAAAAAAATACAATGTAAAAAAAAACAATCGGGTAATGGATGCACCTACTTATTCCTTGAACCAAAAATGAAGCGTAAAGAAAAGCATCTGCGGCAAGTTTCATTCCCTTTTCTATGTTTCCATTTTGGTACCTTTCGTCCCTTTTCCAGCAGGTTTTTTTTCTGTCGCTTCTACATAGAACTGTTCATTGCCAGAAACAGAAATGACGGACTGAGTGTGGACAATCAACTAATTTCTGTGTTTGGTGTTAATGTTGTTCATGTGTGGAAAGATACAGTACTTGTGTAGAGAATGTAAATTTACAGCTATATTTCAAAACTAGTGGCTAATGGCAAACATTATTGTAATTCTTCACTGTTATGTTTTGTAAACCCTTGTTTTAATTTTCAAATTCATCCTGAGTTTTCAGACGGATCAGTCATCATCTTTGAAAACAAAGAAGTTTCTACTGCGACACTGTTGATTTTTGAGAGGGCCAGAGACCGTATCCACATAGCGGCCATTTTCCTCTGGTGTCATGCTAAAGGTGGTAAGCTTGGATGCTTTGTTTTGGTTTTAAGTTATAAAAATTAAGACTATCTGTCAAGTAGTAATAATTTTAATGCTTCAGGAGTCATGTATAAGACAAAAAAAGCAGGAATGGGGAGAGAAATGTGGCAATAGTTTTACAACGTATTAGCCACGAATATGGCTTATGTAATTCTGTGGCCTGCTAACTAGCATTACTGTTGACAGTAGAGGTGTGACCTAGTTTTTACTGATACACAAGTTACTTTACTTCAGAAAGGATGTACTTTCCTGACATATCACAATTTTGTTGTTTAACTTCGAAGTATGTCTGGCTGTTCCTCCAGATATCACCATTTCTCTTTTCAGATGTGAAACAGTAAAAGTAACTTTAAAAAAAAAAAATCTATTTTCAATTCTACCCATTGTCCTATTCTGCAGTAATGACATGAGAGATACTGCTCAGAAATCTGAATAAAGCCAAAACCCTCTAATACTGCAATGCAATGTCAGGAGTTGAACTCCCCACCCTTGGCTAACCAAGGAGCTTTTTTCAGACAATAGCCAACTGTTCACAAAGTAGAGCTAATGTTAGCACTCAGCCACTAGCTATCAAACGCTTCCTTTAGTTGCAGTCACTCCCAACTACTATCAATGTGTAGGAGAGCAAATTCTTAAGGATAGGTGCGAACACATAGCTTAAAAACTTCAGAGAAGATTTTATGCCCATGTTGGGACCGAAACAATAACATAAAATGCCGTCAAATTGTTGAGTATTCATATTTTATGAACACTGCAACAGCATCCCATCAAAGCTAACCTTTCCCTACTGTGGAAAAGAGTCAATAGGGAATGTGTGTAGTCCTTGTCCAGGTATTGAGCTTCTTCATCTGATTCTATGGGGAAAATGGCCGTGGTATGAATACGGTGGATTGGGCAAATGTTTGTAGATGCCTCATCGGAATGAAGATGCAGTTCGCCAGAGCCATCACTACTGTAAACTCCTCAATCAGCCCTCCTCTTCATCACCACACTTTCCCTTTAGTGAGGCTGGCAGCCTTATGTTTCTGTGGCCAAACTGAGCATGTGCCAATACTGCTCAGGGTGACAGCTTTGAGAGACAGCACTTGCTCTGAGTCTACCCTACTGAACGCACTGAGACAAGATTACATTTTCTTTATTTTTTTGTTTGTATTTGTTTGTTTATTTGATATGTTCCATGATTTTTGTTATGTTGCTGGGTAGCTACAGCTTTTAAAATAACCAATCTTTGTATTTGTTTAGAAAATTGGACTGGTTTTGTGAATAAAAAGGAATGCATGTATTCGTGTCAAAATTTACAATTCTGCTGTTTGTCTACTCGTCCATTTGCATGTTCCTTCGTTTTATTTTATGTTTACAAGAACAGCTGATAAAGACCCAGAATATAAACTATGAATTAATTCAAAAAAGATATTTCTTTTTCTTCAGTATTAGGATGGTGCAGGAGATCTCAATGACTCTTACATGAGCAGAGGTCATTAAAAGTAAACCAAGCGATGGAAATCATTGCCATGATGTCCTTGACAGGGATGTCTCCTTCTGCTTCTGAAATGTCCTCCAAGGGGAGAGAGGAAATGGATGAAATCTGCCGTGCTAGCATGTAACCAACAAAACTGAAACATTTTTGAACATCAAGTATTTTGGTTTTTATTTGGCAGTGTTTCATGTCTTGAAAATTGTTCTCATCTTCTCATAGATCTGTCCATTCAACAAAGACAGCCCTAGCTGAAGTTGTATTATGTTGTTTACATTGAAATTTAAACATCATAAGAGCTGAGAATAAGTCTGATCATCCAGTACATGCAATAAACAATAACTCCTATCTTCTAATGGGGATGTTAGTTTAAAAAACTGAAAAACCTTCATTTTGAAGCTACCTGATTTCACTTCAGAGTAAAGTCATGCTCCAGCATTAACTATTAATCCAACCTCAATGGTACCACTGAAAACACTGTTTGGAAAAGGTTAAGACTGTAATGTCTGCTTGGATTTCGTAGGCAACCAAATTTGTTCTCCATCTTACAGCCATCCACTCAGCTCTGTGCTAATTTGGTACATAAAACTTAAGATTTCAAGTACGTTTATCATGAAGAAGTGCACACAGCAGCTCTTCAGCAATGTGGCATGAGGTTTTGTTACCCCTCAAATCTGATGTTTTCTGTATTTGTCTCAAACTATTTCAGTGTATCCATTGGATAGAAGGAAAGTTCAGATAAAGACGAGGAGAAGTGAAAGAATTGCTAGTTAAAATAAGAAACCCAAAATCCAGACAATCTCAAACTGGCCCTGATGTAATTACCGATTCTAATGCCTCAGGTCTGTGACATTGGAGTGAATTTCCATTTCCTGCTAAGTGATGATCCTTGGTGATTTTTTTTTCACAGCTTCACAGTTACTCTTTCATACCAGGTGGGGACATGGATGCTGATTTCTGCTGCAGCCGAAGCGCTGAGTGTTTCTAATTAGTGAGAGGAAGGCCCAGTATGGTGGGCTTGTGTACCAGCTCATGATCAGCTTGGAGAGTGTTGCTAACCCCCCCTCCCCTCCACCGGTGACACTGCTGGGCTTGTGCCATCGCCATGGAGATGGGGGGAGTGTGTGTGCATTTGTGTGTGTGTATTTGTGTGTGTGTGTGTGTGTGTGTGTGTGTCTGGGGGGTGTGGAGGGCTGGTGGTGGCTGAGGCCTTTCATTATTAATGTGCACCGCGGCGTCCTTACCTCCTCTGAGCCCGCACAGCTCACTGCCTGACCTGCCATCCAAGGGAGGGGGAGAGAGGAGGGGAGGAGGGAAGGGGGAGATAAAGAAAGAAGTGAGCCAGAGAGAAAAACAGAGACAGAGGGAGAGAGAGAGAGGGAGAGAGCACGACTCGTTTATAGCATGGAAGCATAATGTCGAAATCCATCCATGTGCTTTTGTTTTGAATTTACACCTGAGACAGTGACATGTGAGATTAAGATTTAGAGTTAAAATGGCAGAGCTGGAGGTGTGGGGGAGGGTTTGGGTTTGGGTGTGGTTGCAGGTGTGTGGGGTTCCTGCCTGCTGAGGTGTAGCAGCTCAGGGGTGCTGGAGCAGGGGGGGGGGTCAGGTGGTTGTGGTGTTGGTTGTCCTCCTGCAGAGGGGTGTACAGCTTGGTGAGCAGGCCTGTCACACTGGGAAAACCCTGGAATCTTATCACCGCCTCGCAGACACTGAGCAGCACTGATCTACTCATCCTGACTGCCAGCAGACATGCCCTTCCCCCCACCCAAATGCCCCTGCACAGGCTGGCCCCCTCTTAGTCTGCTCGCCACCTTCTTCCTCCAGCGTGGAGATAGCAGGAACTGATGTTGTGCGAGCGTTGAGGTGGGAGGAATGTTGCTTGTAAAATGTGAGGGAAAGGAAGAAAAACAAACTTTGCAAGACACAAGACAACGAGAGTGCTGCGAAGTGACAGAAAAAGTTATTTCAAGCCTTTATTATCCCTGAAACAGTACTAAAAGAAGTATCTGAAACTATATTCTTGCTATTATGCAAACTATACATCCATTTCACTGTTCATCGCCCCTTTGATATGGATGTCAAATAATGTGATTTGCTTTTCAGAGACACCTATTTTGTTGCTCCAGAGTAATTCAGAGTTTTCTTTTGAGTTTGCCTCATCAAGTTTCAATATCTACCCCACCAAGTGTTGTTTGAAGAAGCTTAGACAGATGTACTCCAGCTAGAAAAGACTATGGTATTGATTGGAATGAAGAGGAGGTAGATTCAAATATTTGTATCTAAGTTTTTAAATATATGATATTTACTCATGTGTTGCAATATGTGTATTTGGAGAGGATAGGACGGTAAACAGAGTGGGAGAAGATTCTTGGTTTTGCCTCATGGGGTGTACAACCTAGACCCCTAAGCTACATTGGTGCCACTGTCCATTGTGACTTTGACTAATAATGAGACAAGGAAACTCAGTCAGCTTCATTTTTTCAGTGCGGACATTTTTGAAGTTGAGTTACTGTAAAGATGTGACATAAAGATTAGAAAAGAAATCCACAGAGATCTCAAAATGAACCCCAGACCAACAGTATTTTTAAGGTAAGCAAGCAATATACCTTAACACCATGTTTGTATTTGTGAAAACAGTATATGTGACAGCTCAAAGGTGGAAAAACAGATCTGAGTTTCAAGTATCTGTTATTGTAGTCATACTGGGCTCTCATTTGAAAATCAGTCAAACCTTTTAAACCTGAAACACTACACAGATGGGATCAGGGAAGTGCTTTTTGTGAGTATTTTGCTGAAAAACCATTAAAAACATGATTCGCTGACAGTCTGTGTTTATTGGAGAACTGCTGAGTGTAAGTACTTAGTTTAAAGTGGTGAGTATCAACCGTAACTCTGGATTTAACACAGTAAAAGACAACACACACATTCAGTGGGCATGAATGTAATCAATTTTCACTTATACAGTCTTACCATAGGACAACAAAAATAAACATTTATGTAAAATTACAACAAAATGTACATAAAATGAATGCTAAGTTTTTATTTTGATTTATAAGCACAATCCTTATGTTTAAAATGATCATGAAGTGAAATGAAATGATCTTGATACTTAAAGGATGACATCTTAGCTGAATGTGAAGTTGAATTGATGCTATTTTTCTATCTCAGATTATAAAAACACATATTAGAACCATGACACCCTGGCTCCCTTAGATCGCCTTACATGATAAAAATTCACAAGTTAAATAAAAGTCACATCTGGTGCACTTCCCTCATCATCAGTTTCTTGTATTTAAATACATTATTGATAACCAGTGTGCTGCAGGGATGTCTGAGGGCATGTTCATCAGAGAGAAAATTACAGAGGATCAGCACAATTTACAAGTGACCTTGCTCAGGGGGGACCTTTATTCTTTTTTTGTTCTTTTAAAGGTGTTTCACACACTTACTGAAACATAATTCACATACTCTGTGCTAATACCTGCCGCAAACATAACAGTTCACACGTTAACAACCAACATACAGGTACTTTAAGAACTATTCTCAGTGAAGTTTAGGATGTCAAGAAAGAATAACGGAGTAAATCATACATTTAAACAGACCAATAAATTAAGACTACTCCAAAAATTCATTTTCATATAGGTAATGTGCTGCAACATTGAAAAAACCCTCAAGTGCTATTGTGATGAATTTCAGAGACAGTAGACATCAGTCACCTTTAGCTGCTGCTAAGCCCTTTTTACTTTCCATGAATTTTTTTTCCTCACCTATCTTACTGTCACATGCTGATAAAAGACCACAGAGACTACTCTTAAACCATTAGACATTCCTTATAGGCAGTCAAAGGGAACTAACATCATTTAAATATCATCCTGAAGTGTAAATTATTAACATTTGATGACTTTCTTTGCTTTGCAGACATGTGTCTGATGTATTTAAATCAGGATCGGGTGTCACATTCACTTCGACAGTTATTCTGTAGAAACAATGCAAGAGATACAAGGCTGTGTGCAATAAATGACTGTACAGCTCGTGCAAACCAGTCACGTGATCATTAATTTAACCTTTTGATAAAAAAGTATTAAAGAGAGAGCAATATTATCTAATCTTTAAAAAAGATTAAGGAATGTGAATGAGCTCTTTCACTTCCTGTGACTCAACAGTTATATTGTGCACTATCCTTGTCAAATTAACAAGAAACCTTACTGAAGTGAACAAAAAGAAGAAATAGTCTTGTGTTTCAGGACTATCCATCTAATCTGTCAGGAACCAGTAAGAAAATCATATGGTCTCATCATTTCAGCAAGTCTCATGACAAACGTAAGCTATTCTATTCTTTGTTTTTTGTTTTTTTCAGAAAGGACTATTTTGAGCAGTTTACAGATTCTGGGATTTCTACAGCATAATTAATATGTAGCAGTTTTGAAAATTTGCAAAATTTTTGTATTACCATCCAGCATTATTACTTTATATTTATATTTATGTTCACGTTTAAAGGGACTGTGAGGACCATCCATTTGAAGGAGAGTGCAGCATCTCCTTTGGTCAGAGAACTTACCCAAACTGTCTTGATGACATGACAAGGTGCATATTTGTTTTGGAAAATGCTTTTAATACTACTTTTCTTTGCTCAAGGCATTTTTTTCCTGGATACAATTTGGTAAATTTATGTGTTCATCAACAATTACTTAGCACTATCGTTTGAAACGTGACGACAAGCAAGCTTTGTAAGTTTGTAGCGTAGTTTAGTCGCCAGCTACATTTAGCAGGACTGAGAGCCCAGTGCTCTGAGACATAACAGTACTCTGTACTGTGAGTGAATCCTTGTTATGTCCTGTCAGAGTTCATCTTTTAGCCTGTGCTCTATCACTCTCCTGTTCAGCTTTCTTCTGCTCTTCTGTCTCTTTTCTGTCAAACAGTTCCAGCTCCAGTGTCCACAACTACTACTTAATAAATTGTTTTCAGCAGAGAAAAACTCAGATCTGGCTTCTAACTGCTAAACTTTGTCGGCCAGCGTGTTGTTGCCATAGAGACTTTGACTTGCTGGAAATGAATCCGGTCTAGTCCGACCCTATCAGGAAGCTGAGAGATAGTGTTTCGAAATAACTTAATTTGGCTCTGATAATCACATTTTAAATTGAGGATTATGATCATACATAAACATAGGCATCAGGCTTTTTCAAAATCACTTGGAAAGTCCTCACAGTGTCTTTAAAATGTTTGAGCGTGTTATACCCTTTCCTTTGAAATGAAACACAATTAATTCGACTTGCTCAAATATATTTGCAGGTATAACGGTGGACTGAGATGTATTCCTACCCAGCTCACTGCCAAGATCTGCCCCAGCCTTGGACTGCAAAACCCATGGAGTTAGAGTATGCACTAAAACTAAACAAATCTCAACATATCACATTCAACATTATAAGTATTTAATTCTCTTGTAGTTAAGACAACACTCTGCAAGTAGACTAGAAGCTTGAGAAAGCAATGTACATTGTAGGAATTGAGGTATTTTTCTTGTTCACTGATTAAGAAATTGCTGTAAATAGAAAGTGTGGAACCAACCACAGCATGGTGTAAAATAAAAATATGATACAGATGGTTCAATTAAGACACACACACACACACACACACACACACACGCACACACGCACATAGGATCACATCATAAACAGTTCACTCCTGTACTAAATCTCACAAACATAAAGGCATAGACATCCAAACAGACATAAACATGCATACTCTTCCATCTAAATCTCCTTTTCTCTCTCTTTCTTTCAGACACACAGACACGCACACACACACACAAACACAAACACACCCACGAGGACATGTGGGAACAGATTAAGTCCAAATCAATGGCTGTGGCTGGACTGGGAGAGAGATTTCACCCAGGGTTCTCGTTTAGGTCTGACACATGCGGCAAAGGCTGGAGGGAGTGTTATTACCAGGGTGATGGTTGATAAGACACTCGTTTCTCCACGCTGCGTCCCGCGGGAAAACGCATCGTGCAGCCATGGAAACCATAAAGCTAGGTGTTATGCTATAATTGGGCCAGCATTTTGAACGGTGCAGCTGCACTGCCAGGTACGCCGCTGTCTTCAAATGAGAAATTAGAGTGGAGCCACAGCAGCGGAGATGCCACTGATTTTTCGAGAGCGTTTGTTTCGTTCTCTGTGTTTCCTTTTTGAATTGTTTGATCAAATGGAGCAACACAGAGGGGATTAGACAAGTTTTAGACAACAAAGTGAAGTGGCTGCTAAAAAACGTCAACTTATGGAGAGTCTTCAGTGGGCTGTCGTCACAGATTGCAAGATAGCAATCGACAACATCTGCTTTACATGTTTCTTTTGGTTTGGATATAAACTGCATTAAGACACACAGCAGGCTACAAGATGGAGGAAGACGACGAGAGAAAGGGAAGAAAAGGGGGAGGAGGGAGTAGGAGGAGAAGAAGAGAAAGATAGTCGCTGGCCAATCCCTGCTCAGTCTCTGTAACTTGGTTGATTACGATCAATTTCCCTGGTATCGATGGCCTCCCTGGCCCTGAGCTATACTCCCTCCTGCTCTTTGCATGGTACGTGCTTTGTGTACCGTGACATGACTCACACTCCAACACACCATCCACAACCCCAGGCACTCCCACCTGCAGTCCTGCGATCCTGGCCTTGAGGAATATCAACAGCTGGGTAACTGTGTGTCGGAGGAGAGATATAAACCAGCAATCAAAAAACATGAATGTTTCCGCTTCAGTGTCCTCAGAGTTAGTCTCAAATCTGCTTTAACGTTATATATTTTTACTGATTTTTGTGTGCGGTGGATGTAAAAAGTTTGGGTGGTGTTACTGCGGCAGAGCAAGAGGGAGAGGGAAGGTTTTTTTTCTCCTGTCAGGGCTGCTGAAGGATTGAGCTCTCGCTGAAAAACTCCGAGAGACAAGGTGGAAATGATGAGATGAAGTTTGGTCACGACGTGCTGGACTGAAAGCCCCCGAATCTGTATTTGTTCTGGGGAATGTGAAACTGTCCTCCCTCCGGCATGTGCGAGGGCGCATCCCGCTCGCTCTATCTCTGCACACTTGGCACGCTCTATCCGAATTAATTGCATCTCTGCGAGGGAGAGAGCGAGATGGATGGAGAGAGAGGGAGAGAGGTTTAGTCCTTCTGTTGGGCTGGTCTTGCTACAAGGGGAGTCATTTAAAATTCTGCCTCCCATGTGGCTCCTGGTTTTCACTTTAATGACCCCCCTCCTCTCCCCCTGCTTTTTATCCTGCTACTTTCGTGGGTTTGAGGCTGCAAGCTCGGTTTCCTACAGCTGCATGGTGCTGATACACATCTTACAAATAAATAATGCTTGTTTATTGAGCGGCATTAAGGCCATTAGTTACCAAAGACTGTGTGCACCCTCTGTCACTCCCTCTATGCCTTTTCCTTGCTTCCTCTTTGTCACCAGACATCAACAATCCAACTTTCTGCTACCCGTTTTGCTTGCCAATTACTGTATGAGCACCAACAATTCTCTGAGAAAATGGCCGCTGCACCTGTTGTCAAGCTGAAGGATCTTTGAATTAGTCTCGGCACTGGCCTGTGCGGTAAAAATGCCTCTCTTTTGTTTGGAGAAGATGAAAATCTCTATTTTTTTTTCTTTTGTTTACTGTTTGGACACAAGTGTATGCTAAAGAATAATTCATAGCGTCAGGATCAGAGCACCTACACTGACCTTCCTGATGACTCTAAAGGTGCAGCTCTTCTCATGGAGGTACCTGGGACTCTGTGTGTGTATGTGTGTGTGTGTGTGTGTGTGTGTGTGTGTGTGTGTGTGTGTGTAGCAGAAGCAGCTGAAGGCCCTGCGGACGGTTAACTGCCGCAGTGTTTACCGGCACCACAGTGAGGCTTCGGAAGAGGCACGATAGGAAATGGCCTCAGTGAGATAAAGCTTTCTGCATAACTCTCTGCAGGGGTCTCACACGCACACACACATACACACACGCACACACACACACATCTCTGTTTGTGAGGTGGGGGGTAGAGTGGTGTGGGCTGTAGGACAGCGACGGCCCACAAGGTCAGAGTAGGCAGTGTATATGGTTGTTTTTCTCTGTTTTTTTCCCCCTCTCTTTCTCAGCGGTGGAGCTGTGTGCAGCCTCCCCGGGTCTCTCCTCTATCTGGTCAATACCAGCACGCAGCTTCTGACGATCAATGGAGGGTCAATACCTCTCAGACGCCTGCCTCTTTGTGCTCTCACTGATTTAGCTACCACCTACCCTGGCCATCTTTTTTTTCTCCAACTTTTCTTTCTCCTTCCCTGTTTTTTTTTTATGACCCTAGCTCTCACTTAAATACGCGAACGTGCCGAAATTAAAGACATTGGAGTAAATCTGAGTGGGAGAGTGCACGTTTCTGCCCAACGGCATAAACCTTCATTGGGTATTCATGAAACCACGGTGACCTATTGTCTGCAGAAATGTCCTTTCACCTTTTTCATTAGCTAAAAGTGAGACAAAAAGTCATTTATCCCAGTGAACCATTATAAATCACCCTAGTATGTAAAACATATCAACTAACCCCACTGCCTCAATGATTGCATTATTTTAATAAGCAGTTCAGGCAGACTTCATAATGAATCAGCCTGATTCACCTGTAGATGGGGCTAGATTAAGTCTCAGAAGTCCAAACTCTGATATAATGGAGCGTGGAGCAGTTCATAAAGGACGCTCAGTCATGTGCACAATCAGCTGACCCGTGAGCACAAGTTACAATCAGACTCACAATAAGTCAGTCTGTTAAAGCCAAAGAGGCTCACACTCTTTGGCTCGCACGCACATTTACACTGCTGCTAGAGAAGAGGATGATGATGATCATGATGATAAGTGTTTCTGAAGCTTTTTCTTGCTCTGCTTGCATTGTAACATCTTAAACAAAATAATAGTGCATGTGTGTGTGCTGTTTCTATGGTTTTAGATGAACAAAAGTCAGGATCCAGAGAGAGATCAACGTTTAACACTGCAGCATGAAAGAGAGACCTTACATTTTTCTGTTAATTCCCCCCTTGACCAATAAATAAATAAATAAATAAATATTTATCTCCACCAGTATCTCAAAATATGGTTGTATAATAAACAATAGTTTATAAAACAAAAGCGATCTTAAAACTAAGACTGGGTGATGGTGAAGACATAATTTCTTCTTTTGTGTCACAAACAAATTGTGTTTGTGTCATCCATGACATGACTTTTATAAAGAACTTATGAAAAGCAAAAAAATTCAGGCGAATCGGTCCATTATAAGTGAATCTTCAGTGTGAAACATGAACTGTACAGGTTTTCACGGCAGCAGCCTCCTTGAACAACTAACCAAGAGTTTCGAGGTTACTTTGTTACTTTGATGTTTTCTCTTTCAAGTCGCTCGACACATCCAGTAGTTGTTTTTGATGTTAAGCTGTTTCTACATATTTCAGGAATCAGGTAATGCTATCAGTTTCTATCAAATGCTCACTTTTTTAGCAACCACCAAATCTAATGAAGTCAACTTATCATTACGATGACCTTGGGCTGACTCTTAAAAAAGTTTTCGTCTTCCTTTAATCTTGATTACTCTCAGGCTCACAGGTGAGTCAACTTCTGAATGGTTTTCAGCTTATCTAAAATAAACAATGTGTAAAAATACCCCACTTGTATGATTTGTATCTTTTACCTGTTGTATGGTTCAACAGCACTGGGGGGGTGTCATAATTTTTCACCTTTCACACTGAAATAATCCTGCTCATTGGTCATTTATTGGCCTCCATACACGTGTGTCAGTGTCTGTGTCTGCCTCAGCTCCTCCCCCGCCTATATGCGGATGTTTTCATTGTCTAGGGATGTTTCTGGGTGGAGAGTAGGCGTGGTGACAAGCCAATCATAGTGCACCCAGTGCACAAATGACTTAGCATTTTAATGATGGCGAGTGAAGAAGTTTTCCCAAGCAGCTCAGAAAGCGGCCATGTCACCTGCGAAAAGTCAGGTGTACTGCGCTATAGTCCCACAATGAATGACAACGTAGCAGGCGCTCCCTGGGCTGGTTCAAGGAGCTACAGTCAGAAGCAGTGGGGGTGTGCTGCCGCTAGCTCTGATCCTTGGAGGAAAAGCCCAGTTTGGATGTTGTGTTTACAAACAGGAATAGAAATTCCTGCAGACCCTACCTTTAAGGAGGTACAACTTTAATTACAAACAGATTTTATTGAAATTATAGTTACTGAGTTTTTCTGCTTGGATGACCTCCTGGACAATTATTTTTACACACTCTTTGACAACACTTTGGTCCTCTCCAAGTTCAAGTATTACAAAGGTCAATCACTCTTAAAACATTTTTTCCTGCCTTTAATCTCTGGCTTTAGCTTACAACAGCAACAGGATATGTTTATGAACATAGACTTAAAGGTCTCTTTTGTCACTGTCATTATTTTCAGGAGGTTGAAGTTGTAACCAACCAAACTCCACCTGAAACAAAAAGGGATTTTTCAATACATTTATCATCAACACTGATGATGCAGGTGTTATGAGACTAACAGTGTCACAGAGTAATGCCAGTGTGACATCTGTTGTTTTTCCACTATTGGCTGCAAGGTGCACTGATCAACAAATCTCAAGACTCAACATGTTTTCACCAGAAAGAAACAGGAAAGGAGGAAAAGGATATTATTTTTCAAAACAACTGAAAACTAAATTTAGAGAGGCCATCAAAGACAGAGTAATCTAAATAAAGATATTCAAAATTAACAGTATTTCACTCCAAATTCATTTTTATTGTATAATAAAGCAAATTATAATGCATTGTAGAAAAATAAACACTGATCTTCAACTGAAGCCAAACACAGTAGGCCATGAAAAACACCCACAGTGCAATTTGGCGTTGTTGCACAGGAAACCTAATATTCTCTGCAAAGGGAATCAAGTGGGAATAAGTAAACAAATAAACTGAACAAAAACCAAAAACTGTATTAAGATAGCATCCATGATAATCTGGACCAAAGGTAGCTATCTTTAGCTTCAGAATTCATTCAGTAGCTATTAATATGAAGAACATCAATAAGAGTAATGAAGGATGGAGGCAAGTTTAGATGAACTACACAGAGCGATTCTATCTGTAATAATGTGCGAGGCTTATCGAGAGATAGTGTCAAATATTGCATGAATATGTTACAGTTGTGATTGTGCTCCTCTTGTCTGTCTGGGCAAACACTTATTAGACAGTGATGAATAGAAATAAGTTATTTCACTGCTCAATATCCAAAACATTAAACGGTATTATTAAGTCATATTTTTGATAGATTTGTTAAAATTTTAACGTTATATGATAAAAGATAATACTTTGTATAATACACTCAGGGCACCTCGAGAGCCACACGAGAGAATATCACAATAAGCCCTGTGTCCAAAGCACAATAAAAGTTTATTTTTCAAGGTCAGGAGCTGACCAATAAGGGCAATAACACGCCTCAAAAACTAAAACAGATGAAGTCCAACAATCTTCTCTTGATGTCTGAGAGAATATAATGGGTTATCATCATTCTTGATGTTGATAAGATGTTGATTTCATGGTGGTAGATAATTGTATTGATAATGATGATAACTTACTTCATGTTGTGTTCTTGAACTTAAAACATTAAAATAACATCTGAGCTTCTCACACCGATCCTTATGTTAGAGAAATATGCCATGTGCATGCCCCAAATAACCATCATGGTATGCAAAAGAAATATTACAGCTCACACATTCTTCTTTACCGTGGCATATCTCTTTTAGCAGCTGTCAAACACTGACCTATAAAATTGCTTCACTCATTATCACATCAGACCTACTCATCTCTTCCTCCTGACCTGCTCTCGACCTCACCTTTTCCACAGATGCAGCAACTTTGCTCGTCACGTTGGTAAAATGCAGGTGTCATACAGCAGCTTGTGTCCTTAACTTGTCAAATAACCAGTCAGTTAACACATCTAGTCAGGTCCATTCAAGCTCTCTGAAAGGCCTTTTTTTTATTTTGTTTAATTTTCTCACAGTGGACCCTCACCACTCCACTTTGTACAACTGATGAAAACAATAGATGAGCTGTAAAGAAAGAGAGAAAATCCATCATCCAAACACTTTTTGCTGTTAAACATACAGCTCTGTAAAAATAAAGTCCACATTAAATGTCTCTTTTAGTTCCCATTTGTACTTTAGTGAAATCACTTCTTTTGCAGTTGTGGCTGATCTATAACACATACACACATCCATCAACTAAATGAAGAACACAGTCGTCTAGAAACACTGGACAGCATGTAAAAAATAGAAAACGTGTTTTAATGAGGGTAACCCTACCAAATGATGAATTTTTTTTTTTTTAACTCGATCCTTGTGAAAACAATAGTATTCTGTTGTTATAAAAGGAATACGAGTTGGATTTGCTTTGCATTGTTTCCATCTTGGTGTTATCTCCACCTGTAGTCATTTTCTGCAAATCAAACACCTAAATGAGGCAATTTTTGGAAAATTTAAAAAATAAAATGCTGTGTAGCATCAAAATAATATATGTTCATTTGACTTTAAGACAAACCACAGGAATAGGTGCTTTGAAATGTGTCAGCACTGAGTAGCATTCAGTCACAATAACTTAAACCTGTGAGCAAAGCTGCTCCAAATTCAAGTTTTCACAGTAAAATTCTGCACTGGCAGAGATTTTTGTGTGAGATTATGACTCTCAAAAAAAAAGAGAGTGATGAAAAAAATCCTTTAGAATGAATAATTATCATAAGAAACAATAAAGTTAGTCCGGTGTCCTTGAATAGTCCAAGTATTTGAGATTAACAGAGAGAGAGACATTTTCCAAGAGCTGACTCTGTATGACATACACTTTGTATCAACTTTTAAGAAACAGGTTTAATTTTAAGAAGCATCAAGGATCTGTGATTTTTGACCCCTGTGAATCTCCTTCAGCATTGGACACACACCCTCTCTCCCTAAAAGACAGATGATTGGCGAGCCCCTACGGAGCCCAGTGACTTTATGGTAATTGTCATTCCTTGGGTTGGAGTGCGTGCGTGACTGACGCCATTAGAGAAAGTGCAATTACAGTAGGCTTTGGTGACCTTGCTGACTAGTGGAGGTCAGGGCTTCTCATTAGAGTGTGGTGGAAGGCAGCCCGGTGTCTCCACTGTGCCAATCAATAAGAGCGAAGCGTGGTCGGCGCTAATCATAGCTTTGACGCAGCCTCACGCCCTGCCGCCCCCCATCACCACACATCCCCACCAGCCTCTGTTCCACCTTTTACCTCCCTTATTACCGCAGCACCAGCACCTTTTTCATTCCCACAGCCCTGGATGGCAGATAGTCTTTGAGCATTGGTGTGGGGAAAACACATGGACTGACTTCTTTTCGTTCGAAAGAAAGAAAGGGGCCTTGATAACTGAAATAAAAATTCAGTTATACTTCTTTATTTTTCTTCATGCCATCACTTCATAAAGTAAAATAAAATTCTATCAGTGAACACAGATCTGGTATCTTGATCAAGAAAAAAACTGGGGTCACTCTGGGGCCTTTCTCACCCCAAAGCGTGAAATGGTTCAGTCTGCCCTGCAAAAGGACTCTTATGTCTGCAGTCCAAAAAGCCAAGTGACTGATGCATGTCTTCCCCTTAGAAAGCCTGATCAGGGTTTCAAAGAGAAAAGGTGGAAAAAGCAAAAAGCAGACAGGGGGAGAGAGATTTTACTTGACTCAGATTTTTCTGAAGTAACAGTACTGTAACTTGAGTGCAATTTTTTAGCAACTCTATCCACCTCTTTTGGTTACTGTTGACAGGTTTGAGTAACACATTACTTAGTGACGCTTAACTCACAACACTGTGAACCAGCAGCAGCTCATAACTAACATTATTGATGCTGCAAACTGTAGTCTGGGATTGAGAAGCTAATAAAGGGACAAAACAGCAAGGAAGTCAAAACTTTCAAGAGGAACTTCCCTCTTTGTGTCCCTCCACCTGTCTTCTGAGAAGATATATGGTTGATGTGCTGAGGAATTGGCAAAGCCTCAGTGTTCTCAGTGTGTGCAGCAGTGCACTGTGTCCACGCTAGTGTGAGGTATGCAGTGTGGCTTGGGGGCAAGCAGTCAGGCAAACAGGCTGCGAGCCAGTTGTCTGCAGGGACAGTGAGGGGGAGGGGCGGTCTACCAGAAGACTCCAGATCAGCCGCAGCTCTTTCCTCACTGTTTGCACTCGAGTAGTTGAGTCACCAGACCTGCAGATTAAATCAAAGGCCCCCTTCCACAAAGACTGCCAATTATGCCCAGATGAGATGCCCCCCACACTGTGGCCTTCGTGTCCCCACCCCAGTTTTTTCTTCCCTGCTCTGTTTTGTTTTGCTCCTACTCTTTTCTGCACACGGTCTGACTTTTTTCCCAGGTCTTGGTCAGATGGGAAAACATGGTGTTGCATCTTTGACTTTCTTTTAGCGTTTGTGCAACTCTCACTGAAGACTGAGGAAGACCTATAAAGGTTTTCTGTTTAAAAAGGCCAACTCTTAAGTGCAGTAGAGGTGTAAAACTAGCATCCCATGGCTATCGTGGCTTTTTGTGTCATGTTTTCTTGGAGACAGGTTGTGCCATTTCTAAAACGAGTTTAGAAGATACAGGGGTTTGAGTTTTTAGCTGTTCCAGCAGTTTATCCAAGGATAAATTGTCATCATATATTAGGATGATTTTCTTGAATTCCATCAAGACATTCATAATCTGTAAAGAGACTGAATGTTACTAACTTTAGTGATTGATTTACCTTTTATAATGACACCATTTGCACATTGAAAATGATAAGTTTTCTGTCACTTTCCAGAACACTATACTGTTTGAGCAGATGTTCCTCTTGGTAAATGGTGCATTCATCAGGGTCTATTTTCAGTTCTGGCCTTGGCGCTCAGTGAGTTTTTCTGTGGGATTGACCTGAAACAATCTAACGCATCAATGTTCACGTAAATATAGAAAAACATCACCTGGTGCAAAGGATGTGACTCACTGATCTGCTCGTGTTGATGTGTTTTTTCAGGAAGCATTGGAGCTGCAGGGAAATTTGCTTAACCAGGATCTGGCTGCACAGATGACACTTAAGGATTCATTCAGTGTTGATACTGGTGTCCAGATGATAATTTGCCATGACCAGAAAATTATTAAGACAAACATGACGCTGACTTCCAATTTTCTTTTTACCCATCCGTACACAGTCACACACTAGAGACAAATCCTTGCGTAATGAACACATTTCAACTTCTCATTTGTAATGTGTAATAGATTTCTAAGCATAACTGTAAGTCCTGTCTCGAGATGGCTACTGATAAGATTTTATTGATACTAGTGCCCTAACTGATTCTGCTTATACATCCCATTCTTTACAGGTTTTCTGCATCAGCAACATTTTATTTGGTTTATGAGTAAATAAATGTGAAATTAATGGAAGGATTTGGATATCCTCAGATGTAAATGCATAGGTTAAAAATAGCACATCAGGTGGTGTCAATGTATATTTTTGTTGTATGACATTGACTGAAGAAGATCACATAGAAATGCTTGGAGTTGTTTGGAACCTTGAGCTTGCCGTAGTTATGCCAGGGTCTGCCATAGTCCTGTGTTTTCTGTTCAAAAAACATCTTAGTGTTTTGACATTTTTTAGCTTTTGTATTGTTCACAAAAAGCCATTGTGTTGTATTTCTATGATGAAAGTTGAAATTCTGTTTGAAAACCACCATGAACGCTAACCACTAGCATATCGATGCAATTTCTTGTAAACATTAGCATCAAGCTAGCGTTATGTTTTCTGTATTGTTTTTGGTAAATAAGGAGATGTCAGAATCGATAAGGGAATTGTTAAGAATAAAGGCTAGTGATGCTGATGGATTGATCCATTTCTTATCTTCTTTTTTTCCCCTAATCCTGGCAGAAGTTTTGGTCCTGAACACTTACTATATTTCAAAAGATCCTCTATTTATCACTGTGTGAATGTGGAAGTGGCAGAGCAATTTCAGAAAATATTCAAATCGTGAGAATTTGGTGCTCTTAACTACCTGGGTGTCATATTGAAGGGAAAAGTGAATAATTATTTATGATGTCACAAATTCCATGCAGTCATACTTACTGAAAAGCAGACCAAAAAGAGAAGTGAGTCATTTTGCCAGGTGAGCTTTATTTAGCTTACCTAAATATGGGTTATGCGTAGTTTTGAGCTTATTTACATCAATTCACCAGAAGCATGCAACAGAGGTTATTTTAGATGAACTCAAACTTATTAGAGGATTTAAAATACGTAACTATTGGCAATCCAGGGATACCAACAATTTCCGTACACAATAATGATCTAACCAGGAAAAAAGCACAACCTGATTCTTCACGAACTGTCAAACCCTCCTGCTTTGTGTTATTGTCTGTGTGTCGCTCCGTCCACGGGGCTGTCTGTGGTTGTTGGTAATGGATTGTAAACCCTAGTGCAGGCACACACGACTGCCGAGGGAGCCGCACCCCCACATACCTCCAGGCAATGCTCCAGCCCTGCACGCTGCTCTTACTCTCTGCCCTGCTTCTTTCTCTGGTTAGCTCTCAGCTCAGCCCACAGACTCCTCTAGTGTTTATTCCTCCAAAATGCTACAGTGACCCTCTCTGTGCAGCCTCAATAGCAGAGGCACTACCTATCTTTAGATGTCTGCAGAAAATGCATCGTGTAAGTTTATCTTCCCAAACAGTCGACCTCTTACTTCTGTAAATCCACATTTTCAATACTCTGTTAGCTTTCTATAGCTACTTCTCATCATATCTCTTCCATGTTGAGCAGTTTCAGTTATTAGTTACTCAGACATTCCTGGATATTTGATCAATTTAAGGCCAAATTTGTAAGTATCAGTTCTAAAAAGTGTATAACTAATATTGTGCTACATTTCACTGTGGAGATCAAGGTTCACAAACTCCTCTTCAACTACCTTTTTTTCCTTATTAGAGAAGGTTTTTGACAAGATTTTAATCATTTTTTTACACAAATCAATAGTCCTTTGACTGCCGATCCAGTTTCCCACTTTAAAAAAATCTTAATTTCAGACGGGAACACGAATATTCCAAATGTGACTCTCTCCTCTGCTGCATGAGGGATTAGTGTGGAGCTCAGAGACTCATGAATATCATGGAGCAGGCGCTCAGGAGAGGATACAGAGAGAACGCCACCAAGCCAAAAGCAGCTCAACAAGGCAATCAGACTGGAGAGTCAGGTTGCCAACAATGACTCATACTACAGGAAAAGACTCCTCACTTCTCCTTCCTCTCAGTCCGTCTCCTCCGTTCAGCCTCCCCCATACAGAGAGGAGACTATTTTACCACCGAAGATGTAATCTGAGTCATCAGTGGCAGCGTTTGTTTGTAAGTGTATGGTATATATGAAAGTCTTATGATGAGGTGTCCCCCCCTTTGCAGTATCATATTTCAAAGTTTCAGAGATACCCACTCTCCCTTTCCTCGCCCGGTGATTCATCCTGTTAAAGAGGGCTGGGTCACTGTGATGCAAAGACACACAGGTGCAGAGAAAATTATGCTATTGAAGATAACAAACAGTGGTGTACTTTGCACTGTGGGGTGCTCCCTGTGACACAGACAACAGCTGCAAACACTGCAGTCGACATGCTTTCATACATGAAGAATATTCCAACATCTCTACATAAAACTATTTGACATACAGGTGAGCTAGAGGGGAGAAAAGCACTGAAGCAGTTAAAAATGTGTCATTAACAACATATAGTTCAATAAAAAGTTCAAAGTCAGCCGTCATAAATGATGACACAACCAGGACTAAAATCTTCCGTGTCCTTGTTTTTCTCTACGACGCTTAATGTTGCCAGGTGACTAAAGCTTCACTTTTGCTTTGTTTCGTAATGACAGTTAGATCTAATTTTGGTGGTGTCACATTTACTTTTATTCAACAAAATCCTTACAAAGAAAACACAAAGCAGTTAAGAGAAATGTCTTAGCATCAGAAACAACTGTAGATCTACAACAAGAGTTATGAGTTCCCCATCAATACCTCCAGTACTATTGATGGAAAAGTTGATTACAGGGGTCTTGTACGGTGCATGGACATGTTTCAAAACTTTCTTCTCTCTATTTGTACCATAGCATCAAGAAGCAGCAGACACAGGAAAGAACAAGATGCTATCAATGCAAGAAATGCTGCCTTATGGCGAAAATACACCAGTTCTGTCTGTGGTTTGGCTCCATAGGGAGGTGAACTTTTTTCTAACTGGGCTGTGTAGAAGATATAGAGATCAGGAGCTCACCCAATCAGAGGCACAGCTCAGATCATGTGACTAATGGGCGCCCAATAACTCGTCACCTGTCCCATTTCCACCTCAGCTGTTTTGCTTCAAAACTCGGCTTCAGTACCAGACCGGTGACGCTGTGGAGACTACATCCATCTATCAAACAGTCTTTGGGTTTTACAGGCAAACATGAATGAAGACAGACTTATCAATGAAGCGGGAGGTGGGGGCGCACTCCTCGGTCTGTGACTACAGCTGTCTGTCAGCCGTGCGGCTTGTGCGAGTTGACAAATGCTGTCAACATGCAACAGAGCAGAGACACATCTGATGTATTTTAGACATTACGCCTCATGACATAACATGTCAAGGACTGTATTTTAACCTTACAATGACACAACATACCATCAGCATAAAAACTTCACTCAAGGCTGTGTTTACTACAAGGATATGATGTTTTTTAGGATTATCTTGGGACTATAATTCCCAAGATACAATTCAAATATTTAATTGAATTGAAAAATCACTGGTAGAGATTTAACTGTTTCACTTCACAATACGCAGGGATGGTTTTGTTAGATACATTAATTCCTCTAAATACTCTCTGTTAACGTGCTGCTTTTATTTTTTTTATCATGACTCCCTGCTGTAACTCAGACAATACGCTGAGGATGCACCAATTTCCATTGATGATGGTCATTACTTAAGTAGGTGGTCCCAGTTCCCCTGTGAAGATGAGATCAGCTCTTCTATACATTTTTAATGATGAAAACTTTTAAAACTTTTACTATATTGAGGCCAAGTTTCTATTTTGTAACTTAATGTGACGAAACATCAGTAAGGAGACTTTGGAGCCAGGCCCTGCATCCTTAACCCAAAACTATTTAGCCCACCACTTTTAAATGAGCATTAAACACTCAAACTTCATATCATTAGCTCTCCTAACATTAGGTTCATAATTTCACAGTAGTTTCCTCATTCTAGGTGTCACCAGTTTGACCATTTGCAGCAGCCCAGTCACACTAACAATGCAGGGGAAGGGAAGAGAAATGTCCTGGTCTGAGTGGGTCATTTTTTCAGTGCTGCAGACAGATGCTTGTTTACTGGCCTCATTATGTCAGCAGCTGTCCTGAGCGGGTCACACCGTGGTCCTCTGTCCACCTACTGAGACCCATAAGTCCTGCACCTGGCCATGGACACAGTGAAAGGTTTCAGATGCAAGAAAAGCTCGAGAGGTTCCTTCCTTTAAATTGCTGCCACTTCGGTCTCAATGTGTTGAAGTTTAATTGGAGCAATGGATAAATAAAAGCTTATTGTAGAAGGTCATTTAAAGGTGATGTGTGTAGGTGGTTATTAAAGGAATATTTGCTCTTAATTAAATGATCCGACCTCTTCTGTGGATGGATAATACAGATTTTTATGTTGCCAGAGAGTTCAAAGTGATTAACTTCTCCTGTTGGTATGAGATTTATTTAAAGAGAGATGAAAGAACTGTGATAGCTGAGAAAACATGACACTTTCAAAAATACACAGTGATTAACAAAATACTCTTTTAGCCTGTTTAAAGAGTGTTTGCACTCTCATTTTACTGTTTCTTTGCACTTCTACTAATTTTCTTCAGGTTAGATTGTGGGATTGCAAAGATTCTTCATCATTTTGAGCTCCTGATATCCAAAATTTTAATCAGTTTTTTACTCAATATAATCAAATCTGTACGAGCTAACACTAAAATAATCATCTATAAGTGTCTATGTGTCTTCCAAGGCGTGCTTTTGCCCCAAATGCTTCCCTGAATGTGTTGTTTTTCCTCTCCGCAGTCCCCACATCTATAATCCCTTTTATTGAAATCCGTGTCACCTGCCGCCTGCGCAGTCCAGCACCCTGAAGCATTAGACGGCTGGCAAAGTGACGGGCACTGCAGTGAGCGGGGAGAGAGGAGGAGACATGACCACGGTGTCTTTCGTTTGGTAGGCTCTGAAATTTAGACAAATTTGTGGCTCATTTTGTGTGAAAAGTGGAGTGGAAGTGTTTGAGAAGTGTCTACATTTGAGTCAGTAAAAATTCTTCAATTTTCTCTCACAGTGGTACCAATGTTGACTGTTAGCTTGACATCTTCCTGTTGTTATGGTAGCACACTGTCATCAGGTCTGCCCACATTGTTGGTCAGCAAGATAGATAGAGTCATGGTGGCCATTCTAGCTGGATGTTTGTTGTTTGTTTCTCCACGTTCATCTGCATTTTCCTCTTCCCTTCAAGCATGCAGTCGCTCCAGCATGAGCATTGTGTTTGGGGGAAAGATTGAGATGGAGAGGGTGAGGTAGCCCACGCCACGAGGGAGGAGGAGAGAAGACAGAGTGAACGAGAGAAAGGGAGAAAGCCAGAGGGGGAGAGGAGGAAGAGGGGAGGATTGAGCAGCGAGGCAATTTTGCAAACCTGTGACACATTAATTATTAACAAAGTCGGGCTAAATGCGTAAACTCTCCCTCCCTGTTCATTCTCTCCTCTGTTTTCTTCACCTCCTGCGCAAAGGAAAAAAGAAAAAAAAAAAACGATGGTCACATGCACTCACAAGCATAGAAACACACACACAAACATACACAACCAAAGCCAAGGGAGGTGGCGTGTAAAGCTCGTAACATGAAGTGGAGCATGTCAAAGGGCTGGGGAAGGTGTCAGGCACAAGGCCCTGCAACGGAGGGAAGAAGGAGCCAGTGAGGATGATGTGAGGCAGAGGAGGTAGGAGGTATAAAGCTCAAATGAACAGGAAAGGAAAGGAGGAGGAGGAAAGAAACAGTGGTAGGAGAAAAATTAGAGTGAGACAAGGGTGTAAACTGAAGGAAAATGGGAGATTGTAAGGAAGCGACATTGGAAGTGTGTTTGTGCATGTGTAGGTGTGGATCTTTGTTTTTTTAGAGCTAATGAGGGCTCCGGCTCTGAGGCAACAAAGCAATAACATGTGGAGTGGCTTTAAAATTTACAAAAGACAGATAAATATAAATGTAAATAAATAAGTGTTAGCATGAAAGGCATTAAATGAAATTCTTCTTTTGTTTGGAGAGCGGCAAGTCTTAGCCGCAGCTTGGTTAGCTGCTAATCATTAATAGTTGGTCAGTCCATTTGGCATTCAGTATTCTCTAATCAATTGGTTTGAATGTACCAACGGCATCACATGAACGTGCTTCAGTGTGTGTGTGTGTGTGTGTATGTGTGTGTGTGTGTGTGTATGTGTGTGTGTGTGTGTGTATCGAGGCAGGCGCTGCTTGAGCGGTCACTCTGCCCCTCAGGCGATGGTGTGTGTTTGGAAGGGAATGGATCCTCCCTTAGGAGTGCAGGGAGGAGATGTGTGCAGGGGTGTGTGTGTGAGTGTGTGTGTGTGTGTATGTGTGTGTGTGTGTAAATGTGAATGTCCCTGCAATACTTCTGCTGCAGTCTTTCCTCTCACACAACAGCTTTAACGGGGTATCTCTGAGCCTATGTAGACACAAAGCATACGAGAAAAGGTCACGGTACAGATGGACAACATTATGTTGTGGATCAACATAATCATGGGCTAATCAATACGGCTATGGTGATTTCTCTTTGCAGAACATAAACTTGTCAGACACATAAATACATTGATGATGAGATTTTCTTTAAAGGTTTTGTAAAATAATCTGTTCATTAAACACTTTTGATTTATCAAAGCACTGCAAGATCATTGACTGATACAAAGTCAGAATCACTGCAGCAGAAACGTCTTCAGAGGGGATATGAGCACACTTTATTGTAAACAAAAACAAAGCAAAACAAACAAACAGAAAAGTGATTTAGCATGTTTCAAATGAATGCACATCCAGCAGCTCTGTCCGTGTGGACTTGTGATGTTGCCGATTTCAAATGGAACTAGTAAAAACAGGAATTAAAAGCTTTTTTGTCCAAGTAGTAACCAAATGGGAACATTGTAGCAATGCAACTGCAACATGGACTACAAAAGATCCAAATGCTTTAATTATTATTTTTTAAATCTATGTCATTGTTTTCCAGGGCTCCTTTTAGCCCTCTTTGTCACTTATATTAATAAAACCATGTTGAACAAGCTGCTCTTTTGCTACTGCAGTGAATTGTGCTCCTTTAACTACAGACCCTGACAGTTACATATTGACACAATGTACTTTTCATGAAACTGGATGCCATAGGCCCCACGTGCATGTGTCACAACTTGTGAACTTGAAGCTTTCAGAAATATTCATCTTACAATTTGAATATGAAACGAGGGAGCATTCATTTGATCAATGAGCAAGGTAAACACCACCCCATCTGCAGGTGCCACATGTGCCATTAACTAGAAACCATGAAGTTTTTGCATTCACTGTAAGTTACTGGCATGCATTGGAATAATAAGAAAAGGTATGTCAACAAAATGCTTTTACCCCTTTTTTTACATTATATGTTCATTTTTGCCGCCAAACCAGACATGAACTCCACCAACTCAATGAGTCGTTTTTTTTAAGCTCTCACTATGTTAAAGCTAACTGGTTGGTAGCTTTATGAAAGATTTGTTAGAACTTCTTTTCTTAACTTTCTGTGGCCAATCACAAAAATATATATTTTTTGATGAGGTATTTGTCAAAGTACCTAATTGTGATTGCCCATAATTAAGCTCATGTCTGAAAATAACTTAAATTTACATTGTGGTTTATACAATTTGTCAGAAGTCTATGTTCCAATTTATAGCTGGTGTGAAATAAAAACGGTAACATGGAGGGGTGAATTCCTGGACCACACTAATAATGGTACTAACAAGAGCAGAAATAAAAGTCATAATTCATGCATTGATTTTTTTTTCAGGCAGACATAAGGGGAGGACTCCAGAGGTTTGGTATTCTTGATTATTCTCCAGACAACTTTTCTCACTTGTGTAAAACTGCTCAGAATCCAACTAAACTTTAGCGAAATAACTTTTAGAAATGTTCACACATACAATGTAGAAAATGCAAGGTAATTGTTTTTAAAATGAACAAGGAGATCATAATGTTACAAGCACAAAAACTCACTTTACATCATCTCTGGTTTCTGATAAATAAGACAACTGGAATAAAATTAACCCTGTTTTTCTCTGTGTGTTGGACCAAGTGTTTTAGTTAGACGTCTGTCATTCTGGCATCTGAAATCAGAATTGAATGGGATGGAGACATTTGAGAAATGGAAATGTTAAGTCTGTAACTCCACCTACCACAGAGTTGAAGTGAACAGAAAGACATCTTGGGCATTAGTGGAGCATTTTTTCTCCCAAATTGACTTTTATTTCTTTTGCTTTTATTGTTCTTTTGTTCTCCCATTTCATTCTGCCAAAAGACCAAAGCAAAGAAATGTCTTGTTTTCATAAAATATCAAATATGCTAATGCACAAACAAATGGCCATGCATGAATGTTTGCACCATTACATGACAAAAGGCAACTCTACATCTCAGTTGGCCATTTTAAATCACAATGGCTAATGTGTGTTTGACATTTCCGTGATCTTAAGAGGTAAAAACACCTTCTTGTGTTTGATTCAGATTAACATTTTGTGATGGTAAATTAGTGCTTGTTGTCATGTTGTGCCATGCTTACTCTAAATCTTAGCTGTATGATAATATCTGGAGAGTTTGCTTCATGTTTTTTGCCATTATTTCTCTTTCAGGTTGCATAACCCAAACAAAAATATGCAGCAGCGGGAATAACGTGTTGTTTAACACTTCTTCAACCCTGAGAGCCGCTGCAAACAGAAAACACAACAAGGTTAACGGAAACTGGTATTGTACTGTTTTTCTTTTGAAAGCTGATGTGAAAGGATTATCTTCATACCCAGTTAGAAATATGCTGCCACAGCTCGAGCTACCATTAAAGCCCAATGAGTCTGTGCAATCTGTGCAACTGCTTAATCATGATGGTGCTATAATGTGAGTGAAAAGACAGCTTTAGTATTAAAGAAGGTTTTACAAAGCATATCTAAACATTCACTTTTTGAAACAAGTATTTTTACTTGACTTTTTGTGCTATGTGAAAATCTGAGGCGAAGAGTTGTTACCTGCTCTCGTCCATCTGCGCCGTGCTGTGCGACTTTGCCAATGGTTGCAGTAATGCCATGTTGACTTTTACGCATGACAAGACCCCAGACCTGGGTGCTCTCCAGCTCCTCATGCTACTCACATCACCTGAAAGCCTTACATCCATTAATGTGTCACCGTCCTAGTTAAATGGATACAAAGATGGAGCATCCTGAGAGGACAAAAGTCACCCAAAATATCACACCGAGAAGTCATAAACATTGACATTTCGGGACTATGAAGTAAAACCTGCAGAAGTATTTAGCAGGAATTTCCCACGCTCCTGTCATAGTGATTTTGCTCAGGCAGAAATATGTGTGTGAGTATGTATAAATAAACAAGGTTCCTGTGCTCTGCTCCTCCGGTCTGTGTCAGGCTCCCTGCTGTCATTCAGGACCACATGTCACCATGGTCTGGGCCATGGACTCATGCTTTTTAACTGCAGATCTCACTAAATAGAACATTTATGTAATATCACACAAGAACTGAATCTTTGTCAGTGTTTGACTTTAAAATATATATTGGTCAGCAAAGGCATCATAATCTTAGCAGGGTTATTATGGACTCATAAGAAAATTGCTTTTTTACAGATTAATGTAATCTAAAATTCTGAAAATTTGAGGACTTTTGAACCGATGATGAAATAGTTTCACCCTCATGCCGATGACCAGGCTCCATGACCTACAGCATTAAAGAGGCTGTAAGGAGAATCTGTGTGAAGTGGTTTGCAGCGACTCCTCTGGCTGAAAGATTCAAACTGTCATGATAAAGAAACAGAGTTGATTTTCAACTGGAAAGGTCTCTGTTCAGAACCCTGCTAGTAATGTTTGGCAATGAACTGTGAGTTAGCAAGAAGAAGATTTTTTTCTCCCTTAAATGATGTCTTTTTCTACAATCTTAAGTACTTGTGGCTGACACTGGAGCAGGGTCAGCAAAAAGATGTACTGCACTTGACAAATGTTATCTTGATCAAGGAAAGTGGTGTTGCGAAGACAATCCAGTCTTTGTTTGTTTGCCTCCAGAACAAATGCACATCTTGGTAGGAGTTATGTCCCTGCAGACAGTGGATGAAAGTGCTCATGGGAAACAGAGACTTTATCTCTGAAAAACACTACTGATTTCGGCTAGTCCTCCCAGTGCCTTTTTAGGAACAAAAGAGTTAAACAAATGCAGATTAATGTTCAGACACTTAATGGAACATCAGGACGTCCATCATGACACTGCTTTTTTATTATTTACAACGTCTGAAAGGTCATCTAAATTAACACAACATAAACACTCTGCTTTTTATAAACCAGCCTTTCACTTGTGTGACACTTAAAAGCCACTTCATCACCTGCTGTCACAAAAAAAATATGTTAAATAGCCGGCATTGATCAAAGTTGAGGTTTTATGTGGATAAGAAAAACAAAATCTGGACAAAGTCTCTGGGTATTAGGAAAGATACTGGGAAGTGAGGTGCTGCTTACTTTAAATTTAGTCACTTTGAGAAAAGATAGCTCCACTCATACATGCACCAAACTTGCAAAATTGCGAAATAAATAGGAGGACATAAAATTACATCTGTTCTTCTACTTATGAGAGATTTCTTTAACATGTGTGCTTGAAACCTCAGCAGACAATGACGAGGTAAAATGGAAAGATAGTGAGTCAGCGTGAGTCATGTTTTGAAGTCTTGCCCGGACGGCTAAGTCTCACCTGAAATAGTGATAATGTCACGCATTGGGCTCTCTGCACCTTTGTTGCTCCGTATCTGAGTGTGACACACAGGAAGTGATGGCTTCTCACCAGCACAGAGTGTCTGATCATAACAAATCTTCAGGATGCTCAATAATGTGGGAGTCTGAATGGTAGTGTTGAAGGAGCAGTCATTATGGTGTCACACATTAGCTGCACACCTACACGTTTCCATAAGACCTTGAACAGTTTCCATACTCATCATCAACCTTCACAACACTAGAGGTCAAGAGGTCACCATCCTCTGAACAGTCCAGAAATGTGAAGTAAACATAGTCAGCTCCATCTTCTGTGAACACATTTAGTCAAAGTAAGGTGACCAAACATCCTCTTTTGCCAGGACATGTCCACCATGTTGGTGGTAAAATTATGTCAAGGGGAATTTTAAAAAATCCCCCAAAACGTCCAAGTTTTTCTCAGCTTGTTCAACAGACCACTGATATTTTTAATAAAGACCTGCACTGGGCTCCTGGCATTATTATGATGCACCAACCTGTCAAAATGTTAAGAATGCACAAAAACATGCTCTGACTACTTGTGCTGCACTGTCAGACAAAAAAATACTTAAGTGGAAATGCACTTTCACTGAAAAATTGCAAACATATGGTACTACCCTTCTTTTCATTGTGGTCGTGTGCGGTAGGAGGCACCATGCACTGTCTACAAAGCTGGCACCTTTGTGTCAGCTGAAAATTATAACGCCCCAAAATTTTAATTAGACTTTAACATTTTGAACATCTTTTCTTTGCATTGGTGCATGGGGTGAGGGATTGTTATAGTAGCTCATTTCTATCAGAAATAAGAAAAAAAAAACCTTAGCTTTGTTTGGAAAATTTTTAGCCCATACAAAGCCAAAATTTTGTGATAAAAAGTCAAAATTCTGGGATAAAAGCTGAAATTCTGAGATAAAGTGAAACTGCTGGGATAATGAGGTCAAAGTTATAAGATTTTTTTAAAAATGGAATTTTAGGATAAAAGATGGAAAATTTTGTCTTTTAATCTCATTAACTTTCCTTTTCATCTCAAAATTTCAACTTCATGTGGACAAAAAAAAGTGTTTTTGCAGTACTTACAAGAGGCCAGGTGGTGGGTCCCCCTTTTTTGGTTTTTGGAATATGATCACTGTTATCTTTTAATCTTCTACCCCATCTTTCCTTTAAGTAAGCTATTTTGGACAAAGTATACCAAGGTTGTGTCTCCCCCATCTCCAGGCAGTGCGTGTAAGTATACAGAGACAGGAGAGACAACAAACTCCTCCAATCAAGAAATTGGATTAACTCATATGCTTAATGTCTACTTATCTGAACATTTGTGAAACTTCTTTGACAGCTCTCAAAGAGCTAAATAACCTCATAAGATCCTCGTTCCCGAGCTCTTCACACTTCGATGGCTGTAGGAGACACATAAGACTTGGACAGTGTCACTGTGGTTCTCTGTTGTCTCTGCCTCTGTGGAAGTCGTCCCTGTGGACACCATCTCTGTGGACATTTTACTGTCATCTGTGGTTTCTGAGAGGAGGAAGAACAGCTTGAGGTAGAAACTGACTGAGTGTCAGGGAGAATGAAACTCCACTTCTTTGGTTTAATGTTGTACAATTACTGCTTTCAACTTGTGCACAACGATGCTGTGACAATACTTGACAGCACGTAGCAAAGACAGCTGGCATGACCGAGTAGATGATGTGGATGGTCTCTGTGGCCCGAAAGCACGGCTCACCATGGCAACACTTCCTGCTGTGTAGGCCCTGCAGCTGCATCAGTCTCTGTCGACTGCGTGCAAACCAGGCCTCCAGCATACGCCCCCCGAGGAGTATGGCTACAAATGCATCCTGTTGTAGGTGTGTACACGTATACACAATGACACACAACAGCTGTTTCATGTAACCTCAGATCCTCTTAAACGAGACGACTTCATCGTTAAGGGCTCACACAGAGGAGGAATATAACATTATTTACTGATCCAGACTTGAGAATAGATGGTGACAGCTGTATTCACCTTTTGAATCTTGATGATCTATATCCTGAAAAATAAAGGATGAAGAGTTGAATCTGTGTAGTTTTGACTGTTTGGAGGACTTTGGTGAGTGACACAGTGAGCAGCTGCCTACAAGCCACTCTGCCACTGCAGTTCAAACTAGAGAGGCCACCTGCAGCTGTCTGTTCGTCCACTCTTATAACTCCCTTTTATAGCAACTTAGTGGACAAAACAAGTAGCTTACTGCAGTGTTGTTGTACTTGAGTCCAGAAATGTAGGACCTCTGACTCGGACATGCGCGCTGATGACTCGGACTGAGGCTTGGACTCGAGCTTTGTCTGGATCAGGACTCGGGGAGGACTCAGAAGACTTTGGGCTTTTTCATCAATATCTCTACCTCTCAATTCATTCATTCAAATTTTGATCCATTTCCTTTTGTTCAACTGAGATTTTGAGGTTGTTTGTCACTGGATTCGGTTTTAAAAAAGTACAATTTATTTAGGATGTAAAATGTTTCATGAATCGTGAAATTTCCATAGGAGTTTATTTTTGACCCGTTTAGTTTAATTTTGAAACTAAACCTCAGTTGCTCAAACGGTGCACTAAATCTCTGGGCAGGTGCCAACCATTCTTGAAAATGTTAAAGGTAACAGTCCCCTCTCATCGTGACCCAAAAAATAATCAAAAAAAAAAAAAAAAAAAAAAAACCCGCTGGGAAACAGCTGTGACCTTTAACACTTACCCAGATTGCAGTGGTTTGTATACAGTACTTTCATTAATGTGTTTAAGTTTGTCAAATATTTTTTTTGAATGGACATATATAAATACAAGAACTATTCTCTGTAAATTCACCAGTCCTGTAAATACATTTACAACATTCAAGATGTGTCCTGTGAGACATTCAATCATTTTGTAAAACTAGTTTTTAAAGCACTGTAAACACAATCATTTCTTTTAAGCTAAATGAAGCACAGACATGTTTAAGTCAGGAAACATGTTGTGACTTCATCAGAAGCTACTGCATGACTTCTCTGAACCCGAAAGAAACAACACTTGTATCCTACCTTCACTCAGAGTGCTGCTAAGGAAATGATGCATGTTTTAACGTCATTTCAAAGAAGGTGTGATCCAACACCCTTCTAACAGCCGTTTAATCTGTGACTGCTGCTTCAAATCTAAAAGAAGCTGTATATCACAAACATGTCATAGTTTTGACTTCGAGTTAACTCAGTCATATAAGCATAAAAAATAAGATGTCTTGAATTTATAAACCTTGTCATAGGAGTTCAAAGTGAATTTCTTTTACAGGCTGCAAAATAGTTAAAACAAGGTGGAACCCTCCTTTCACTAGGTTTTATTCCCTCCACACACACAAGAGGCATATTCTCTTGATTTACATCTGAATTACTTCCTCTAAAGCCTGCTTGAACCAAGAAAACCATTGTATTAAAAAAAAAGATACTATTTCACTAGAAAAGTGTATTTTCATTTGTTTTCAATGTTAAAGCTTGGCCGAAGACTGACTTCTGCTTTTGTTGTCCATATACATTTTCAGGGCAAGTTGAATTAGCTTGGGCATAGCATGAAGCATGTGTCTGCCCTGATTGGTTGGACTTACACATTTTGTATAATGCTCAGTGCATCAGACCGAAAATACATACGTACAAGCTCAACTGTGAAGGTCCTCTCAAAGTGGATCTCACACACACACACACACACACACACACACACACTGAGCCCCTGGTTTGTCCCCCTGCCCACTTCCTCTGCAGCCTATGGTGCTTCCGCTGGGGTGAGACAGTGCCAGCTCCCTCCCTCTGCTTCCCAGTGGGGTCCTGCCTCCCGGCATCTGTCAGGGCAGCTGTCTCTCCTCTCCACTCTGCACTGCACCACACTATGCCAGGCCTGCACACAGGATCAGGACGCACTTATACACACACATATACACACACACATTCACCAAAACGCTGTGTCCTCTTACCATTTTTTGTCACAATGTAAAATTTCCTCATCTGAAAACACAGACTGAACCATGTGGGTACTTAACTATCTGAACTGCGCAGTTTTCCCAAACTCATGTTAATCTACACAAACCATTTTATAGAGTCTCAAAAAATCTGAGAATATGTGTTCATATGTGTTTCCAGTCAACAGACTTTTTGACCTCCATGGTGATAGATAACTACAGAAATATTTTGAAACGGGGAAACTGGGTGATAAAGATGTGACATAAGATGTTTGCGAATCCAATCAGACTACAGTTGGACACAAAATCAGCTGTTACTGCTGTTTCCTCTGTGGAAACTTGCACACTGCCTGGCCTCATATTATTCCATTTCATTTGTTATTCATATGAATAATGCTGGAAAGAGACTGGAGACCAACAGCCAAACAGGGAAGAAAGAAAAAAACAAACAAACTGGAGAGCAGAGATGAAAGAAGGAGGGGTAGCTCAGGTCCAGGTGTGCCAGAAGCTTCAGGAAGTAAACACACAAGCAGTGAGCTGCACAGGTGCTGAAAAATGATCTGCTTTCTAGTGAGGCACGGAGAGGCTGAGAGGGAGGAGTATGTTTATGTACATGGGTGAGGGGGACAGAGGGTCAGTGGGGCTGGATGACACTGAAACCAGAGGAGGGACATGGATAAGTAGGTGGAGAAAGGACTGGAGAAGGTTGTAAATTTGTCTACAAGGCGAGAAAGAAAACCACTTCTAAAAACCTTTCTCCAGATTTTGCCAGAAACTGCTCACAACACACACACACACACACACACAAACACACACAAACACACACACACATATAACCCCTCGACTCACTTACCATCTAAAGCACACTCCCACAGGTAGCATGCACACGCACACTAACACTCACGAGCAGAAACGCAAATAGTGTGCACATATTCAGACAAAAACACAAATGCCTCTGCTCCACCCCTCCCCTCGGGGTAGAGGTCCATCCAACACAGATGTAGCCCTGATTAATTGGGCGCAGCACAGGGAAGTGGGTCTGGAAACTACCTGGCAATTTCCTGCAGCCTGTCCCCCACTACCGTCTCCCCCACTCCTACACCACCTCCTCCTCCTCCTCCTCACATTTGGATCACGTAAGTCAGCAGGTGGGCTGCTGGGAGGAGTGTCTGCCGTGTGGCGTTGATATTCTGCCTGCGTCCGGCTCACTGGGCGCCCTACATTGCAGGCTCTCCCTCTGGCAGTGCTCGCCTTGGCTCAGGGCTGAGTGCTGGAAAACGCTGAGAGTCTGACAGACTCCATGGGCGCACGTACAGGTACACACACACAACACACGCACACACACAACACACACAAACACACACACACAGCCATGCAGAGAATGGACCACTCTCCACTGCCCAGCAGAGCACATCATAGGGAGAGAGAGAAAGAGGGAGCAGAGGAGGGAAAACAGAACTGGTAGAGGCAGAGAAATGGACAGACACAGTGTATTTACCTCACACTTTTTCAGGAAAGCATGTGGATTACCCAGCGGACTCGGGGAGGCTTTTTAATGAAAGCACAGGAAGGGGGCAGCAGCTGGTGGCATGTGTTTGAGCCGGGAGGATAAGACCCCTTGCGCTTGGCTCGCCAGCCTCCCTTCCACTCTCTCTCCCTCTCTCTCACTTTCCTCATCTTCTAACGCCCTCTTCATCCCCCCCCCACTCCCTCTTCCCCCATAGAGAATGAAGTCCTTTGTCCGTTCCACTACTGCCCGTCCTGGAGCCTGGCCTGAGCCGCGGGGGCCTTCTGGTCAGCCAGCACCAGAACCAGAGCAGAACTGAGTTGAGCCCCCCTCGCAGCAGCTCTGGCTGCACAGTCTGCCTCCATAGACCAACACAAGTCCCAGCTTACCCAGTGCTGGGAGAGGAAGGAGAAGAAAAATGAGCAAAACAGACAGAGACATCAGCGGAATGGTTGGACGAGATCAACAGAATGAAAAACAAAGAGGAGTGTGGCCAGAAGTACGACACAAAAAGACAACGTTTCACTCAAAAGTCACGCAGCAACAAGACCTCTTACTCTGAAAGGGAGAGGCTGTAAACAAAGGAGAAAATATTACGCCTCTGACACACCAAAACATTTTGGAGTTTTGAAATTTACAGTTAAATCAGCCAACTTAATGGTCTTACAGCTGTGCTGAATGAAATGTCGTACTTTTTAGCTTTCTTCTGCTTTTAAGACTTTTTTGGGGTTACAAGTCCATCTCCAGTGTCCACAATTACTAAATCTCTCTTCTCACTGCTAAACTTTGTCAGCGGCATTGGGTTGTCATGGGGACTTCTACGTGCTGTAAATCAACCAGTCCTGCCCACGAGGTGAGAGATAGCATTAAGAAATAACCAATTTTGAGGTTGGTAATTTCATTTTAAGTTGTGGATTATGACCAGTAGCTCTTCATGAGCTCCTTTTGTTATTTTCACATTGTGGGTTTGCTGTCTTACACGATCCCATTTCGTCATTCACCTGCCCAGCCCCACAAACTACGCTGATATGGATTGTGCCATGTTAAAATAAATGTAAGTCGCAATCATGCCTTGTTCAGAAGGGAGGACTTCACGTCTAAACTAAAACAGGTGAAAAAGGGGCCCACCTTTTTTTTTAGTTGTGTAAATTTGATTTAATTTTAACTTCATGAAAATATATTTCTCGACATATATAAGTAGAGTGAAGGTTCACAATCCATAAAATTAACAATAAACATATTTAAGTTAAAAAAAATGTTGGCTCAAATTATTTGAAACGTTTTCTTTTTCCCCTCTATAAACTATGTACAAAAGCAACTCAGACGCACGTGCTGTCAAGGTCTCTCCTCACCTGAATGGTTTTTTATTGAATGTTGAACTCTTTTATCTGTTGCTCTCTGTTATCTCTCACTGTGTGTGTTCATACAGGTGCAGGTATGTGTGGGAACATTTTTTGTGATTCGTATAAGTGTAATCATTGTTCCCTAATCTCCGAACTCAGGGCTGCTATTCCTATTTTGTTTCTCTGTTGAGCTGCATAAAAAAACTTGGTATTCAGGCACAATTTATAAGGGTAAAACTTTAAGAAGTTATTTTAACCAAGGAATGTTGAGGAGGAGTGCTCCACTGGTTCTGATGATTGTTGCTAAACATACCTGGGCTACTATTTTTAAATCTCCCACTGGCAGTAGCCATCTGCCAATCTTAAAGAGACTTGAGTGCTTGCTTCCTTTTCAGTTTAGCACTTCATCAACTTTTTGATGTTTTCTAACAGGGTCCTGCTCACCCTGCTGGGATTCCAGGCACAAACAGCCCTGCTCACTATACATTACTCTGCTTACTACCCAGGTTCAACTGCAGTTGTAAACAAGTTGAAATTAATCACTCACTCAAGCTGATTTAATTGATTTATAAGCACAGTATAAAAACAAGCTCTAGGCTAACTGTCACCCAGAAGATAGGACACAAATCTTCATTCCTCTGTAAGATATAAAGTTGTGTATCTAGAAAGGGGCTAAACAACATCTTCCGGGTTGGAAAGCTATCTTTTTTTTTTTTACATTCACCTCTTGCATCTATCCCCAAAGTTTCCATGTGGAAAGTGCCAGTGCCACTGATTGTCTTATTTTGTAAGTCCTGCGTTTGTTAAGCATTCATACAGCCCCTTTCACACACTCATCACATTGTCCCACCCAGAAGCATGTGTGAACTCAGCCGTTCTAATCAATACATATTGACTTAAAGCAAACAGCTACAAAATTTTTAAAAAGCCCCTTGTGGATAAGTTATTCTGTTGGTTTCAATTACCTCAGTTTCACATACTTTCACATACTTTCACATGCTTGCACATACTTTCACATACATTCTCATACTTTTACACAGTAGGTCCCATATGGTACCCATTGAACTTTTAGTTCCAGGAACTTTTCCTCAAGTGTTCCTGTGGCTTTTCCAAGAAGGCTGAAAATCCTGTGACAATTATACAAATAAGGTTGCTGAAATATGATCCACCAGATCAGGTAGGGGCAGTACGAAAAAGACTACTTTGATGGCTTTGACATCACTCTCATTTGTCTTCAGATTATTATAAGTTACTCATCTGATGGGGATATTTTGACAAATTGAAATCACCTTCAGGACTCGTTGAGTAATTCTGAAATGGTCTCATTTTTACATACTTGCCTGTTAATACTCCAGAATTTACAATGAAATTATAAGCACCAAATCAATTATTTATAAATGCTATATCTAAGTATTTATGGTCAGGTTTGATTTTCCCTGGAGACATGAATCCATTTACAGCACTTAGACTGGTCCCTATGACAACACCGCTGGTTAACAACGTTTAGCAGTGAGAAGTGAGTTGACTGGATGAGAAGCCTTCTTGAGCTCACATGCTAATATCCTTTACACAATGATGCATTTTTTTTAATGTAACGCAGTATGAAGGGTCAGAGGTCATAGGCATTCAGTGTCGGTTTTAGGCCTTGATGCTGATGTGCAGAGATTTCTCCTGATTCTCTGAGTCTTTGATGATAGCATGGACTTGTAAATAATGAAATTCCCACTTTCTTTCGTTTTTTGTTTTTTTGTTTTTTTTTTCCGCAGTTGTACAGTGAAAAATGTTTCTCAAAATGTTGGACCAATTGCTCAGGCAGCTGATCACAAACTGGTGAACCTGGCCCTATCTAAGCCTTTCAGGGATGCTCCTCTTATACCCAATCATGACGCTCATCCGTTCCCAATGTTCACCAGTGGAATCATCCAAACAAGTGTTTTTTTTTTGTTTTTTTTTAGCTTTCTTCAACTTTCCCAGACTTTTGTTGCCCCTGTCCCAGCTTTTGTGGAACTTGTTGCAGGCATCAAAATCAAAATGAGTGAATATTTGCAAGAATACAATGACGTTTATCAGTTTGAACAATAAACATCTTGTCTTTGTAGTGTATTCAGTTGAAAATAGGTTACACAGGATTTGTAAATCAATATGTTCTGTTCTTATTTCTGCTCTACACAACATCCATCGGATTTGGGGTTGCAAAAATTTGTACTGATCAAAGAAAAAGAGTGTCAAATAGGAGATCCATTCATGTGATTTCAAAACAAAATGCATGTCTAGGCAAGAGTCATGCCTTTATGACAGTGGGTGATAGTGCTAATAGAAAACAATCTTTTTATCCAGGAAAAACACTACCATTTCAGACTAAAGGTGTCACTGCTATCAACCTCAAAGAGATGGTCCTCACACAGCATTCTGTGAAAAAGAACATCTCTTCTTTTTTATGTTTCAGCAGCTGTACACTTGGTACCCCACAGATACGTCAAATGGAAAGCTGCCACTTTACAGTTTCACTCTTTAGACTGTAACACTGGAAGCTGAAAAGGACAAATTTGTGTGATTGGGATCAAAAAATGAAGATGGTAAAGGAGTTGTAAAATCAAGTGAATCCCAGAATATTCTTAAGTTTTTCAGGATTTGTTCGGAGTTTCAGGGTAGACAAGGGAAATGTTTGATGAGCTCCATGATGATCTGAACACTCTTAAAGCAGATGCCAAAATGATGGACCTCTGACATCAGTTCCTAAACTCTGACGTCAGCCCTCAGATTGGTCTCCGTCCTGGTAATGATCTGTTGATCCTGTGACTCAGGTGCTGAGGGTGCCCCCTAAAGACCAGGTTAGTCATTACTACTCCATAAAGATAATGATGATGGTCCCAAGGCTTTTTTCTTTTCTTTTTACCATAACTCTTGAGGGTCCTTTCACACATGCTCCTTGAGTGAGCTCTAAATTGTCCTCCTGCACATCGGAGCACGGCAGGCAACAGCATCCACGCATGGCAACACCAGCCCAACAACCATCTCCTAGCAACGCACGTCCTCTGCCCCAGGAGGAATGTGGAGGTCTCTGCTGTAGTCACACCGAGCATTTCCTGGAGGGCAATCAGCTCTTGCCTCATCTCTTCTTCAACTCCCTCCCTCTCTGTGCTTCTCTCATCCTGAGACTTGATTCCAGCTGGCTCGGCTGGTTTGGAAAGAGTCGTTCGTTCTTGAGATGAAAAAAACAAACCCACAAAATTTAAAAAGAAGGGGGAGGAGGGGAGTAAATTAGGCTCATTTATTAGAAACTGCTTGGCAAAGTGAAATATGAGTGGGAACAAGGAAATAATAAAACTTCAGTAACGATCCTTTTTTTCATGTTCTTGAGTGAACTTTAGTCACATGTATGTTTCAAACCCTTAGTTTCACTTTTATGTATATGTGTATGTATGCAAATCTTAAAAAAGTTCCCTGTGACCTGGTGTGACCTTTTTGAAATCCTTTCAAAATAAAAGTTTAAAACTGATGAAGACATGCTCCTGATGATGAACAGCTTCAGTGTGCCGCTTATCGCTTCTGTCTTCCTCTCTGCGCTTGTCCCCTTCCTCTCTGCTCCATCACCATAAACCAGTGTTCCCACAGAATTCCCATGACTCTCCGCTGCTCCCTCCCTCTCCTCCCTCGACGGGCCCAGACTTCACCGAGAGGCAGGAGGACTGCGTTGGCGAGAGCAGCGAGCTCGCTTTAGCCCACCTTCCTCACATCTGAGAACCTCTGTGAAATCCTAATCCCCAGAGCGGGGTGAAGCGCAGGCCCAGCTTGCCTGACCTCTCTGGTTGCCATGGATACAGCGCACTATAAATAAAACAGAGGGGGCTTTTTTTTTTTCAAGCAGTTTGGCAGAGCTGTGTGGCCTGCTCACTGGTGGGGCTTATTTTCTCTCTCCCTCCCTCCTCACGCTCACTCTGTCTCTCCTCACGCTCATTCTGCTCCCCCCTTTTACTTATTCTCTCAATCAGTGTGTGTCCGCTCTCTTCCTTCATCTTGCTCTCCCCCCCTCCTCTTGTTCCTCATTCAGTGCTTTTGATTCACACCCTCAAACCAGAATACCTGCATACGTATCCTACCTGTATTCAGGGCCACTTTGACACTTCGTTGCCAGAATAAAAGAGAAAAGAAAGTAAACACACACATAAACTTTTTTAGCTAGTAGCATTAGCAACAGTCTGTAAACACAAAAAAGGCGTCTAAACGGGGCAAGTGTGTCAAAGGAAGACCCAGTTTCTTGGTTGTGACAGAGCAGCATCGAGAGACGAGGCAGTCTGAGTGCGCTCGTGCACTGAATCAGGACAGCGCTGCAGATTTTTGTCTGGCACGGTAAATCTCAGGAGGGCTGGAAAATAATTTGGTCATGGCTGTGGGAGGTTGTTGGGAGTGGGAGGCGAGGAGTGGGAGATGTGGGAGAGAGACGGTTTGAGGGGTGAGTCGATGCAGGGAGGGGGGGTAGTGGGGTATTTGACCGTCTCGCTGTGGTGAAAACATGCTTGACACTTCATTCCTTTCCAGTTAATGTGGAGTGGACTGCAGGATGTTAACCCTCTGCCTGCCTCCTGATGCTCGGGCTTTACTTCTGCTCAAAACACACACTTCCTGCTTTACAGAGGTTCAAGCATCACAGAATGATTCATAAAGAAAAATCAGGTGCCATGTATCGTGGTAACCTCAGTTGAGATGATGACAGGGCCTGCTGTGCATCCTCACACGCTGTCACGCTGGTTTGAACATTTGACCATCACATGCCAAACACGCTTCCTGTTATTTTGGGAGAGTTTGTAGAGAATAAACCACATTTCCTGGACCATCTGCCTCATATGAATTACACAAAAAGACCGGCACCAGCAAGCGTCCACAATGTTGCCTGGGAGACAAGAGGTCACATGAGAGGATGAGTCACAGAAACCAGAACTACCGAGAAACCAGTGCTATTGAGCAGTCTCACGTCACGGGGCTCTTTACAGATGGATTAGTGATGTGTCGGAGCCTGGAAAAGGACTACGAAGGACTAGAAACTTGGAAAACCTAACTTAACTTTATTTACATAGCACTTTTTTAAGCAAAGGTGAAGCCTAGTACCGACATCATACCCAGAAATAACAAAAAACTGAATGAAAAGATGAGTAAAATCAAGAGAAATGACAAAATATGAGAAAACAAGAAAACGTATGAAAAAAAGTTCGATAAATCCTCACCAGGGAAAATAAGATGATAACACTATGACTCAGGCTGCACCAATCCTCCAAAATAAGAGCCACATTAAAAAGATAGGTCTTCAATTTCCTTTCTAAATACCAAGAGCGTGTCATTATTCATATCCAATCCACTCCAGGGCCAGCTATTTTCAGCCAACACACACTGAACATGAACCTGTGTTTGGCCATGGCTATACTATTCTACGGCTGTGTGGGTGTGTGCGTGTTTAGTGTGAGTGTGTGTGTGTGTGTGTTTGTGTGTGTGTGTGTGTGTGTGTGTGTGTGTGTGTGTGTGTGTGTGTGGACCTGGTGAGTAGGGAGTTAATGCAGGCAGGGCTGTGGCAGTCCTCCTGCCCCTCAGCCAGATTAATCATGCAGGAGAGACACAGCAGGCCCCCGTTCATTCTGCCTGGGGGTGAAGCTGTGCCCGCATGCTCTCCATATCACATGGCCCCGGCCCCCCTACCTCTCTCTCTTTCTCTCTCTCTCTCTCTCTCTCTCTCCCTCTCTCTCTTCTCTCTCTCTCTCTTCTCTCTCGCTCTCTTTCTCTCACTCTACTGGGGGTGCTGGTGGTGGTGGAGGAGGAGGGGTGTTATTGGTGGTGTGGTGGAACGCCACAGCACGCAGTACAGCTTTCTTTCCTTCCTATACACTTGAGTTTTCTCTCTCTCTCTCTCTCTCTCTCTCTCTGTCTCTCTTCCCCCTTTACTTCCCTTTCTGTGGGTGTGAAGAGAGTGAGGCCACTAAAGAAAAAAGAGAGAGAAAGAGAGAGAGAGAGAGAAACAGGCGTCCATCTCTCCTGCGTGGAGACAACAACAGCTTCTTTTTTATCTCCCGTCGGAGGGCCCTGACGACAGCAGTGGCCAGGCTCCAAGGAGAAGGGGAGAAGTGTGTGTGTGTGTGTGTGTGCAGAGAAGAGGGAAAGGAGGGAGGGAGGGGGGCATACCGAGGGGACTGGCCACAGATATCTCCTGGAAACTGCTCGACGATGTCTCTGCGCATCAGAGAACAGCCACAGCCATTGTCGGGCTCATTGGGAGACAGAGGCGGCGTCGCACAGTTGCGTGCTTCAGCATTTTGCAGCATGTTGCACAAGCACCTACAGTGTGTGTGTGTGTGTTTGTGTAGAGTGAAACCTTAAATGTTTCATGATGTGTTTTGCTCTAAGTCTGCAGGAGTTGTAGCTGTTTGTGTTCTGGGTCTAGATAGGTATGCATATGCTTCCCTATGGACTGTTTGTCAAAGCAACAATGTTTACATGGAATCGTAACAGTGGTCCTGGTGTGTTGGCTATCTGTGTGTGAGTCCACACAGATAAAACATGAGAATGTGTGTGTGTTTAGACAGCAGTGCATTATTTGCAATGCATGCTCTGCAGCCAGACTCTTATCTCATTGGCCTTTGCTGAGCACTTTCAGCTCTATCAACAGGGTCTTAGGCATACTTTCTCAAAAGACTGAAGTTTGGTTTAAGGATTTTGGAGCTGAGCTGATGCTGTTATATGTTGGAGTGATCCCCTTTCCCATCATGCTTCGCATTTGACTGAGATTCAGATTTGACACTGATTCTTGAGGCCCATTCATGCTGAACGTTTCTCAATGTTTCCATAAAGCTTACAAAACCAGCCAAACGGAGCAATACTACCAAAATCCATGCAGTGTAGCTATTACTACATAACACTTAGTGAGACATGAAGAAGAAATAACAATGGCGGAACTTTTTAAAGAAAAACCTTATGTATTTATGGCCTCACTGACCACCGCCTCCCACAACCCTGCTACCATCTTTGGCTTTTATGCAAGGGGTACATCTGCAATACCTCCTCCATTGTTGCCATGTTTGTTTTTGAGTTTGTTGTCATGAATTTATGACTCTGGGCATTAAACACATCTAAAATATGAATCATAAGTGCCATTACTCACTCAGTTCGTGCTTCAAATGCACGTCCTTGAAGGCCAGCAAGAACTTGCGTACACTTGCGTTTTTATGTTGACTTGTTCAAGGAATAAAATAATCTATTCCTAGAGTATATGATGTACATTGTTTTATCATTAACTATTTTAAAAATTATATATGGTATGAAAATAACCACTATGCAGTTTCAATCCTGTGTTTATAACTGTATTGCTTATTTTGTAATGTAACTGTATCACTTGGACACCTTATACACACTTTCTGTTAATTCAATATTCAGTGAAAGTCTCAAAACCGGAGCAATTTAAAACAAATTTAAAGGCAGCAGATTGTCTCATGGAGACGTCATAAATGTCTTCTGAAGACATAAAAGAATCTTTTCTGAGATAAAAGCCTAAAGGGTTGATAGAAGCCCATCTGCTGAGATGTAAAAAGAAACTTTCCCCATTGAGCTTGACTAAAACAATACCAGCTAATGATACTTCAAAAGATTGTCAGAAACAAGGTGCAGCTATAAGGATGGTTTAGTGAGTGCTTGTGTTTTTGAATGCAGGCAAAAGAGCCTTGATAGCGCACTGTTCTTTAAAATGAATATAAGATTTACACACAGTTAAGGCAGGCGGAGCAAATATCCAATGTAGCATATTGTGTTTTGCAGGATTTGTGTTGCTGGAAAACCAACACACAATCTCCCTCTTTTCATCTCATTGCATTTAAAAAATACCAACAGGTAGGAGGTGTTTTTTTATTCATACTGCCAACCAAACATACAACACTTATTTCAGATGACCAGGCTTTCTAAATTTCATCAAACATCTGAAACTTGATTATAGCTGTGTCCAAACATTCACAGAACTCTTGGAAACTTCCTGAAATTTGCAGAACGTTCTGCAATTTTTCCTCATGGGCACCTGGTAAAATTCTGTGTGGTGAGAATGCAGCAGTATTGCTCAAGCTGGGCAGGGTTATGGTATTTACATCATGTGACTACTGCAAACCTAGAGGAGCAACTAGTTTAATATGAGCATCCAAGGTTGGAGGATTGAAATTATTTTCGAGACGAGAAAATTCTAAAGTCAGCTGTTCATGTACACACACACGTACACAGTGCGACCTCCAAAGCGCGTTTTAACATCATGATCTGCCTCAAGATTTATCTTCCATGCTCACCCACCAACCTCCTGAGCACAGACATTTTTATGGGCTCTGTCCCCAAGATTTTTCAAAGTGGATATGTGTAAGTGACATAAGATGCAAAAGCTTCCACCAAGTTCTCTTGAGGAAAAGTTTAAGTCTCACTTTTTAATTTATGACTCTGGCGTGCATTAACTTCGACAATGTTAGTGTTGCTTTAATTCACACTGCTGAGGTGTTTTGTTACCTTGGAGATATTTTTTAAACAGATCCAGCAGCTGCCAAACATTAGCTGAAGTAACAGTGATCTGCAATGGAAATCACAGATCCGAATGTGAGAATATGCCTCTCACTTTTAGCATCGGCAAACATTTCAGTTTCATTTGCAAGCTTGGCGAGCATTACTGGAAATTAAGCAGGAAATGTCGGAGCACGGTTATAACAAGCGTGGGGGTGGATGATGATGTGTAGCACTGCTGAAATTTAAATTTTACACTGGCCCTGGTGAAGCGAGCAGGATTATTTGCTGAGGATGGACATTTAAAAATGACATATAGATTCTCAGCGAACTGGCTTCAAGCTGTTGGAGGAATGACTCAGTAATGCTTCTGTTAATCAAAGTTTTTGGACCTCATGTATGTGATAAAAACAGTAAATGCAAAACTGTGATGCAGCAGAGAGAAACTTGGGAATATTTTACATATTTATAAGTCCAGAAGTTTGGATTTTTGAAGCTATGAGGCATGAAAATGAAATACAGCTGAAAGAGTAAATCATAAGAAACAAATTAACGGATACAGGCTGTACAGGTTACACAATTTTATTGTTTCTTTGATTGCACCATACAAGCCAGACTTTAAGATTTTAAAAAAAATTACAAGTGAGCGTTGTAGCAACATTAAATATCCCATTACAAAACATCATCCTCCCTGTAGAAAGTTTCAAAAAACAACATACCATAAAACAAAACCACACATCACTTGTAGAGCTCTCGGCAAAAATAGAGAAGAGCGACACAGAGCTGGATTGTTTGGCAGCAACAGTCTAACTTGATCCACAGGGAGAGACAGAGAAGGCATTTGGCACCGTCATTGGTCCACAACAGGTCGCAGAGAGGCTCCTGCCAGGTGGCACAGGGACACATACACTGCATCGTGACAAATAAACAACCCTGCACTGGTCCCAGGGAGGAGATGGCAAGATGAAGGAGGACCCTGCTGAGTCTTCCTTCACCCTGTTTGGCCATCCCATAGCCATTCTTTTTGTCCTGAACCTCAAATACTTAGCCTCTTAAAAGCAGGGATAATGATATTGGTAGAAAACCAATACTCTGTGTGCAGGGTTTATATTTGGATTGCAGGTCAGAATTTATTTTCCACACATTAAAGTGGAAAGTGTCAAAAAATAAGACAAAACATGTGATAGTCATCAATACCCTGCTAATACATATAGATAAGCATTTTGGCATTTCCTTCCCACAAATAATGTTTACAGTACTTCAGCATCCAAAAAAAAAAGAAGAAAGAAATCAAAAAATGTCATTACATTCAAGCATCTCCATTTTCTGTGCTTTGGAGCTGATGGTTGCAATGTGAAGTGAGAGCCACCTTAGGAGCTCTCAATCCCATCAACCCACTCTGCAAAGGCTCTATGTTAGATGCCCCTGATTGTCCAGTGTGGTTGTATTTGGGGGATTGAAGCCGAGCGGGCATATGTGTATCAGCGTGAGGATTACCTGACAGTGGGTGTGGTGGTTAGACGCAGGTGGCTGGGCTTGGAGGGGAGGGGGGGCTTGATGCTGCGGGAGGGAGTCTGTGAGGATGGTGTGGCACCTTCGGTGCTGAAGGTTTTCATCAGCTGAGCCACCCGGCCGCGCCCTGCACTTGCTGGATTGCTCCCTGATGACACAGTGTCCTCTGAGGTGGCGCGTCGAACCGCTTCTGATGAACTGGTGTCTGAGGAAAAAAGGGTAATTGTTTTTGTGAGCATCAACAGACCACCAAAAGCATGACAGCCTTTAAATGATTCATTTTGATGATTTCATTAGTTTGAAGGTTTATATTCTTGAAAATTCAAGTCAAACATATCTGAAACTGGAATGTGTACATGAAAGTTGGCTGAGATTTGGATTTGAAACAACAGCACAAGAGCTGTCAGATATTTCATGGCTTAACTTCAGCTCTTTACAGCAATTACTGTTTTATAGTTTTTGACTCTTTGTTTTTCAAGAATCCATTAATTTGAATTCAGATAAGATAAGATAAGATACAATAATATTTTATTCGTCCCACAATGGGAAAATTCACAGTCACAGCAGCAATGCAAGAAAATGTATAGTGCCAAAATTACAAAAATACAGTTTTAAACTTCATATTTTCAATGTGAAGCAATTCTTATTGGTGCCTTCATTTACAGATCAAATGAAATAGATGAAACACACTTTTCTGTTTCTTTTGTTAATCAAATAAAATGCTGCACTACTCTACCAGTGTTGTCCAAAACCATGATATAGAGTCAGAAGACAGCCTCAAAGTGTTTTATCCACAGGTCTGTGGTGATTTGTGAATCCAAAATAGCTGACTTCAGTCTGTTCAACTGCACATGTATGCTTAGCTTGTACATAGTGGCTCCTAAACACTTCAGGGATATCGCCTTGCCATTAAACACAATGTGGATAATAATAGACAGAGAGATTTTAAAGCATACCTACACTATTGAAATATTGAAAGCTGTGGTTTTGCTATACAACTAGGGAGGGCGCTCCGGTTATTGGCAAATTGACATGTATTATTGATTTTTTTTTTGACGGAATTTCAAGTTGATTTCATGTATTTTGCAGTTGAGACAATGCCAACTATTACTAATTAGATGTTATCACAACAACTTTAGTAGTCTTTTGTCATACTGACATGGAATAGTGTGCTATAATACTTTTTTTTTAAATAGCATCTTACGGTGTAGCATAAGTATTTGCATTTATCTTATTCCCTGTTTTTACTGTGTATTATATAGCAGTCCTGTAGGATGTCCCAGTCACACAGCAGGGCTTTGTTTACAGCAAACTGCAGTGGTCAGTGGCAGCAAAAAAGAAAAAATATACATAAATAAGATTAAAAAAAAAACAAAAAAAAAACATTAACTCCCATGCCGAAACATTGGCAAAAACCATAAAGTTTCAACATATTATAAATGTAAATGCAGAAATCCAGCTTCCTTCATTTCCCTCCTCTTTCAAATACTCTACCTACTCTCTCCTTCACTCATTTCTACCGTTTTCCCCCTCCTTTTCATTGGCCTCCCTTTATCCTCTCTCTGCTTGAGCAGAGGTCATCCTCAGTGGAAGTGAAGTAGGGACACAGCTGGGTGTAGTCGCTCCGTGTGTGTGTGTGTGTGTGTGTGTGTGTGTGTGTGTGTGTGTGTGCTTGCAGAGGTACTGTGTTTGGAAGAGGGTGTAATTGAGGGAGGAATGGAGGGAACAGGAGTAACGGAGGGGAGGGAGGGCCACAGGGACGGCAATAGAGAGCAGACAGACGCTGCTCAGACACCAGAAGGCTTGAGGAGCCACATATTTTTAGCGTCATCCCCGGGGGACAGAGATATGTGAGAGCGCCCGCGTGCACTGCTGCAGACTCACACAGGCTCACACACACACACACAAACACACACACACACACGCACAGAGAGAGAGAGAGAGAGAGACACACACACACACACACACACACACACACACATACACAAAATAAAGCCAAAACATGCACAAGCAGTTGAGTCTCTGAAGTACACATACGCGTTCTCATGTTACACTCAGGTATGCGCATGCTCACACATGCACAAACAGCCATGCACCTTTACACATCCCTCCTGCACATGGATTCAGTCACGCATGCACCCATCTCTCTCTCTCTGTTTCTCACCACAGCACAGAAGACACACACACTCACACACACTCACTCACACACAGTCAGAGACACACAGAGAGGTAGGGTGCAGCCAAAATCGCACAGGCACTCCTGGGGCCGGGGAACCTTTAAAGCCTCTTGATGTCTTGCAGGCATGAAAAAGAGAGACCTAAAGTAGCCTTTAAGGTTGTGTTATTGTTTATTGTTGTTTACTTTCCTTTTTCTCCTCACCTCCCTCTCCCTGTGGCTCTAACACCTCCCTCCACCCTCCTCTTCATCTTTTCCTCTCCCCCTGTCTTGCCCTGCCTTCCTCTGCCCCCTGACCCGCGGTTCCTGTGTTAATGTCCTCTCGCTGCGCTGCGTGGGCTTGCCTCTGATTGTCTCGTTGTGTTGTGTGGTCACCACGGAAACCTTGGATAGGCTCCAGCAATTGAGGCTGACACACATTCAGGCACGCACCGAGCATACACACACACACACACACACACACAGGCACACAGGCACATACACACTCATGGTCAGAGAGTTTTTTGAGCTCAGAGGCTTCGGTGCAGGTCTGAGCGGAATGCTTAATAGAGAGACACAGATATAGAGAGCAGGAGAAGGAGGGTTGGTTTTATAGGCACAGACTTATGTCCAGACAGAAAACAAATACACACGCATGAACATTTCCTGTAAAAGCCCTTCTTTAAGCTCAACACCTCCCCACAGGTAACCTGAACAACCTGTCTTAACACACCCAAGAAAAATGCTCAGACCCCACGCCTTTCTGCCTGAAACTCTCCAAAGCAGCTGCACTCTCAGCTCCGTCAGCAGAAACAGTCATTAAAAAGCTACCTGCAAAAACACCTATTAAAATGAAAGAGAATCCCGCCATTAAATCAGTCGTCAAGATTGATTAATCTCCCATTCAAGCCTTCGTACGCCACTCCTCACATCTCAGGCCAGCTCGTAAAACGTACAGGGAGGACAAAGAGGAAGGGGCGGGAAGCCTTGTCACTGACCAGGCAGGCACAAAAATTAAAGACCAATCTATCTCTTTAAAGACCTCCTCGTCGCTGGCAGAAAGAGTGGAGGAAAGGGGGGAGCGTGTGGGGTGAGGTGTGTAGTGGGGGGGGCAGAATTGGGGCAGAGGGCAGAATTCCCTAGCAGCGTGTCTGTGGACTGAAGGGCAGGGAGAAGAGTTGGTGTGTGTGTGTGTGTGTGTGTGTGTCGGCGTGGGGAGGGGCCCCTCCTGTGTGGGGGCTGGGGGCCCCTGTCACTTATCAGCTCTGGCTGAGCGTCGCCCAGGGCTAGAGTCGGGAAGCAGTGCAGGAATGTGTGTCCTTCCCTCTGAAGGTGAAGAGAGAGGAGAGGAAAGCCGACAGACCGACCGACAGACAGGGAAGGATTTATAAACATGGAAACACACACACACACACACACACACGCGCACGCACTCTCACACACACACCGCCAGCTGCTGGAGATTGATACACTTTCACGCTCACATGTGCTTAAATCATGTGATACAGTGCACACACAAACACAAACACATTTCTGCAGCTCTGGGGTCAGCTCTAAAACTGATTTTTTTTTAAATACCTTTGAATAAAAACAAAAATATCTGTACACACACTTTCCAGGCAGATGTCACCTCACTTTAACAAAACTTCCAGTCATATGTTCAAGAAACTTTCACTCATATGTTGTTTTTAATCCAAAAAAATGTTGAATGATTGTGGTAGTTTAACTATTTTCATTTAGAATCATAACAGTTTTATTAAAAAATGGTTGACTTTCACCAGCATAGGTCATTGAAGTTTTCCAGTTTAATTTGCAAGCCTGGAAATAAAGAATACACTTTGGGATTTGAATTCCCTCCAAAAAGAGTTTGTCGAAACAAACTAATTTTAAAAAAGTGGTAGAATCAATATTTTTCATTTCAATGGCCTGTAGTCAACTATGTTTTTTCATTCAAAAGTACAAATGACAGTTTCTGAAGCTGAGGCATCATGCCTTGAATTCTTCACATCAAACATCATAATATTAGATCATTCAAAATGTAAGTAAAGACACTTGGGAAATGTTTTAACTGACTTTGACATAGTCCCCCTTTCTGACTCCTCTTCATTACTTACATATTCAAATGGGATTATCAGCAACAAGACTGTTTATTTGTTCAGACTGAATTTCTTGAAGCCTGTCATCTACTCGGACTTCCTGTTAAAGAAGCTGAGTTGATGTTTGGCACTCAGCCAATAGTGGCTCCATTTGCAAAACTTGTGGGAAAGTTTGTCAGTGAGAGGTATCATTGTTTTGTCATTGTTTTGATAAAATTAATGATTTAAATTTTAATCAGTAATCACCAGCACTGCATCAAAACTGGTCATGAACAAAAATAAGTAATTTGAAAAAGATGAGTCCATTGGTGTGCATCTACAACAAACACGTAATTTGGCACCAGGTATCTTTTTCCAACTATTTTTTAAGAGACCATTTCCAATAGACTGTCCCATATTCTTTCTTCTTCTTCTGCTAATTTTTTGTGTTAGTAATGAGGTTTAAGACAACCTATAGCTACGGCCAGGCTGGAATACCATATTGACTGTATCATTGAAATGAGATAACATTCATTTTAACTGTCAGGTTAAAGAGTATTTGAGCGTTCGAGAGTCACACTGACATCCTCATCTTTACCAACGTTCAAAAGAAAGCAGCAGAGGCCTGAGCCTTATCCTACAGTTGTCCTCCAAGAAACAAGCTTCCTGCCATTATGGAGAACAGATATTCTGTCAGTATTTTTTTGTTTAGTGCCAAGGCACATTTATTCAGTACTGAGTTCAGCCCACCTCAACTCCCACCCAAACAGCTGCTCCTTTTTCCTTTCTTTTCCTCGCCCCTTCGTTTGTCAGATATCTCTGCCATGCCATTGTCAACTGGTGTAATCTGTAGCTACTAATGTGAAAAACACACACGGACATATCCTGTGCTACCAAAAATGAAAGCAAATGTAATTAAAGCACTCTTTGATCATACGCGATTCTGTTCAGTCCGGTCTCGTTTGAATGTTTCCTCAAATGTCTCTTAAGCTTAATGACATTTTTAGAAAGTAGTTAGATTATTTGTGTCAGGTATCTGGACTTATTTGCTGGGCTTCCATCATCTACAACAACTTGCAGGAACTTTCAGGACAAACCACTTAAAAGGGAGCAGGATAAAACGAAATAGTTGTAGGATTGATTTTTTTCCCCATTCAGCTTTCTATAAAAATGCTAGAAAACATGCAGGGAAAAGAAGACCAGACACTCAACCTTGAAGAACTTTCTGTCAGTGGGATATTGAGAGATTGTAGTGTGTTTTTCTGAAGGCATTATCCTCATTGATGGATATTATTGTGAAGCTGACAATAAATAGAATTCTGCATTTATTTCACACGACAGAAGTTAAGGATGGCATTGACCCAGCTCACCTCTCTCAATCACTGCTTCTTTTATTTTCTATGAGCCACAATGAAACAGAAGTTTTGACTCTTCAAATGACTGATGCCTTGGAGTGCCCCCACAAAATGTTCAAATACCAAAGATGATAGTTTGTATTGTGCTGAAGTTTTCTCAGTTTATTTCCTGAGGATAAAGTTTCCTTAGAGCTTCCAAAAACTTTTGCTATGTGTTTGCAGTATACACATCCTGTAGGGGGAATGTTCTTCCAGCAGAGGGACCCTATAGAGATGAGGATTTCTATGCAACTGGACATCTATTTTTCCCTACAGTATCTTTGTTTTCCACTGGATGGTGCTAATTTCATCTTTTCACTGTCCCCCTTTTTCACCATAACTGGGTCACTATATAGTGAATGAGTATCAGCTCAATTCATGAAATTGGGTACTTTCTTTAGACAGTCTCAGACAGATACCAAGTCTAAGAATTGCACTGATGACTGAAAAAAGACTTGAGCATGGAGCTTTGCACACCACATACTATAAGATTAGTGCCAACTTTTTTATTTGTCAAGGCTAAAGAAACTTGAATGAAAGACTCAAAAGTGTTTTCTACATAGTCTAGACTACGCACATTCTTTCTTAGAAAGGCAGATATATGGAAGAGGCACACAGAGTGAGACAAAGAAGAAGAAGAGAAAAATCTTTAGGAGTTTGTAAAAGGGGCTGAATAAAATACGAGTTTTTACAGGTTGAGTTGGTGAAGTGGTTTGGCGACCAGTCAAGTATTTATTTGCATTTTTTTAATCAAGAAAAAAGCTGCAAAGACATCACAGAAATGCTGTGTAATACCATATACATTTAGAATTGTTCCTTTGATGTGTATCAATTGACATCTGCCTTACAATGATTCGTTGTATGGCCTTCAGTGAAAAGATTAGTACTGTGTAATAGTATTAAAGTAATACTGTGTTTTATTTGAGAAACTGCTTGCATGAGGGAGGTGTTGAAAAATGATTGACACCTTGCTGCAACAACACATTTACATTTTCTGCAATAAAGATCTTTAAGTGTGATAGTTTCATTTAAATAAATATAGATTCCATGTGTGGTAACACTTTTAAATTAGTAATAGCAATAAACTTATTTTGTCAAAATTAATTTGCGGGCGAATATTTTTTTTTAATCAATGCTTTCTATGCTAGAACTTAATTAGGAAGTTCATGGATTTGATTGTAGTTTAGAATGTGAGAATGAAATGTGAATTTCTATTTATTTTGGAGACATCCTTGTTTTGTGCTACTGAATGATGTGACTGTCAATTTGACTAAGCAATAAAGTCCATCTCTTCACTGTTAAATGTAACTTGTTATTTCACCATAAAGATGTGATGTAAAAGGCTGCCTTGACATTTTATGTTAGGTCAGAAAATACATTTTATTGTTCTAACACCAACAGAATTTATCTTGATTAAATAAGATGTCTTGTGTCAAACTTTATCATAGTTCAGCTTAGACTTGTTAGTTCACTTCACTCCCTCAGGTAATTCTTTAAAATAATGAATATATTTCGGCTCAATTAAACTTTTCAGTTGTGTTCACCTTTTGTATTTCTTATGCAAATTATACTTTTTGGTTGAATTAAATTCCTTGGATAGTTTTCTGAAATAACTTATGAATTAAATCCCAACTGAACTCTTCACTTCTATAAACTGTGGAGTTTACCAGCTGGTCTATGCCTTGGGACTGGGTCCTCTTTGGGTCTGCACAGTATCTTCCAGTACAGCAGAGTCTCATAACCACTCTTATAACCCCCCTCACTCATGGTGTAGCTGCAAGGTTGCAATTCACAAAGGTATTTTGGGTATAACCTGTAAGGCATAGCTTTACTTAACGGCTCGGGGGGGCTAAGGTGTTTGCCAAGTTGACACATATTACAGATTTATTTGGACGTACAATCAAGTTAAAATGTACTTCGTAATTGAGATGATGCCAACTTATGATTACATGTTATAACAACAACTACAGTAATCTCATGTCATATTGACATAGAAGGATATGCTAGAATAACAAATGTGCAAAATCGTGTTTTACAGTGTATATATTTATATATATATTTTTTTTCTTTTAATCCAGCCAAACTTTCAAAGTTTGGACCTTTCACAGTCCTGTGTTTATGCACATAACACAGGTTTCTCAATATTTTCATACTATACCCTTTCATTTCCAATCACAGGATTTTTTTAATGAATCCAATTTAATTTTTCAACAGGAATATGAAGCAATGCTGCACATGCACTTAGAACAAATCGTTTCCATGTAGGCGCATATCTTTCTCCAAAGTGTTTAAGTGTTTGCAAGGTATAAAAGGTCTTTACACTTTTTAGATTTTATCATCAATAAAACTGAAAATAATAGGCTCACTTCATTTAAGTTATATTAAGATAACACTAAAATTCGTTTTTATATTTAACCCCTCATGCATCCTTATCCTCAATGCCATGCACTCTTACCTTTCCCAGCTTGTGATTCCTGGGTTTTCCTCTGCTCCTGTGAGCGCAGGAGGACTTTTTCGGGTGCTGTCGCTTTGGAGTCTGTTTTGATGGTGCTGCTCGAGGAAGGAGACTGTGACGCTACAGCCGAGGCCAGCCTCAGACTCACGAGGCCGGGTCCCACGCTGACAGAACCCAGTGTTGCATTTGCAGAAGCTGGTCTCACATTGACAGGGCTGGCTCTCATGGGAGGCCTGGAGCAGATGGTGGTGGGCTGGGGTACTGACTTCTCCACAGCCACACTGGCCGATTTCAACTGAAGGGAGAGGGCGACAAAATGGGGACAGGAGAGTGCGATGAGTGTTGACAGCTAATTCACATACAGTAGAATTACTGTCATGTTTGATTAAATCACCAGATAAATGATTAAGCAAATTATAGTTCTCTAGTGACTAGATTGCTGTTGTAATGAAACACACAAAGCTATGACCACTGATTAGGAGTTTAAGGATGTGTGGAGAGAAAATTATAAGGTGACTTGGAAATCAAGCTGCCTCGCTAATCTTCCTTCCTGATCTCACGCCTTCTTAATCAACAATCTGACTCTCTCCTCTCTCTCCTTTCTCGGGCTGACTCCTTCTCTCTTTAAATCAACCGGAAAAAACCCGCAGCAGTGCTTTCAACACCCACTGCTACATCTGCAGCACCGATCCAGCCTATTCCTGATTTTAGAAAACTGAGGCATTCCCAAAAAACAATACACATTCAGTTACTGGTAAGGTTTGGAAGCTTTTTCTTCACCTGATACATCCTAGGTACAGTTGATACGGTGCTGATTCCACGATTGCATTAGCATCTGATATGGGACAAGTATATTACTGTCCTCAAATACTTTGTGCCATTGTACCAATTACAGATACTGATAGCAGCATCATAACACGCTCAGATACCAACACCAGCGTCCAGCCCTCAACACAGAAACTAGCATCATACCAGCCTCTGATAGTAAAACAGCATCCTGTGGGTCTCAGGTACCAATGCCAGCTCAATGACATCCTTGATTGTGTAACACTCAATATATAAATCGGTATTTGCCCTAGCCATTAATACCACTAATATATCTGTCTCCAGCACAAATAGCAGAGTCACACTAACCTTTCACAATACCAGCTAATACCAGTAAAGTCGAAGTGTCAGCAAAACTAATATCAGTATTGCATCAAGATCTGACACAGCTATCTGTGTGTATCAGCCTCTCACATAGATATCTGTGTATCAGCCTCTGCTACAGATGTCTAAGCCTCTGATAGAGATCTTCATGCATCGACCTCAGTATTGTATCAGAGGTCAATCACAGATATCAGAGAGGTGATGTGCTGTATGACATGTATCTATATGTAAAGGGCTTTATTTGGGGTGACCAAACATGTCCTAACTATTGGGGGGGGGGTGTTGTTAAACTCTCCAAAAAGTCTGGACCATTGATACTTTCAATATAGCGCTGCACTGGCCTACTGGCACTATTCTGATGCATCAACTTGCCAAATTTGAGATCAAAAGTAAAAATTGTAAGATTTTAAAATCAATTTTTTTTTGATGAAGTCAGAGTTGTGAGGAGAAAAGTCAAAATTCTGAGATAAAAGTCAAAACTTAAGATAAAAAGTTTATGTTTAATTACATAGTCAGAACAGGAGTGTTTTAAATAAGTTTATGGGTTCTGAAGCTTCTTTGTTGTCTTTAGGCATCTTAGGGTATTTCTTCAGGATCCCTGAGAGGTGATGGGGGGGTCCTCTTATTGGGTTTTTAGAATATAGTCACCCTACTTTATTCTAGCTATCAGAACTATGCAGTTTCTGATTATTGTTTTAGCCTCTAATACAAATATCTGTAGTGTAATGGCATCTGACATGGATTTCTGTATCTTATTAGCAATAGTACAGTATATCCATTTTGATTTGGCATAGGTGTTACCCAATTTAAGGCACAATATATCCTTGAGCAAGCCAGTGAATGCACACACTAAATACCATGATAAATCCACTTGTAGTACTAACAGCAAGCAGATTTGTTCAGTGTTTTCAGACCATCAATATGTTTTCTAGTCACATCAAAATGAGGGGGTCAGTCGGTATTGGACAATACTCAGGTCCGAGTATCAGGCTTTGGGATGCAAAAAACTCACACATGAATTCTCCTAAGGTTTCAATGTTCATTGCCGCATCTGCTTCAGCCAGCCAGAGCTACGTTGAAACCTGTTATATAAAGAGCCCGGCGTAGAAATATGAAGTGAGAAAGAGACACTTCTTTCTGTGGTAAAGAGGAGGGAAAAACAGAGAACAGAGGCGAGCTCACGCGCCCAAACCTCAGGAGACTATCGCACAATCCCATCCATCTGCGACTGACGCATTCTCTATCTCTGGCGTTTTAATTCCCTGATCAAGTTCATCAACCATCTGTTCTGGGGCAGTCCAGAAATCCTGCCTTGCCTCTGCGATTCAGCTGCTCTGGCGGCATGTGAGTGTGTGTGTGTGTGTGTGTGTGTGTCACCTGCACACACGGACATGGACACACACACACACACACACACACACCGCATATACACAAAAACAAGCACTCACACATTTGTGTGCACATAAACAAGAGAAGGAAGGAGGAGAGCACACTCCCCCAGACAACTCAAGGCTGAAGCGATGATGGAGCCAGCGGGAGGGGACAGCCGAGTTCAGCTGTTCCCTGGAGAGAGCTGCAAGGGGTGCGGCGATTCAGACGAGAGGGAGCCGGGAGAGAGGGAGTATGCTGGGGGAAAGATGATCTGCAGAGAAGCTGCGAGTGTGGGGACAGCTGGCCTTAACCACTACTTCCTGTTACTCAGAGGGAGGGACTGCCACGAGCACCACGTAAGAACTCTAAAGCCACATCTGAAAGAGCTGAAGACTGTTTCCACTTACGCCAAACATTTGAGGAACATGTGAGGATTTATCATGTGTTTTAGATGCAATTAACACTTCAAAATAACCTGTTTTTTTATAAGTAAAAGCAGCTAAATTTATGTGCTAAGTGTTGTTGAACTCAATAAAAGCCAAAATTATTGCAACAGTAAACAAAAGCATACAGAAACTTCAATTCACAAATACCTTCTCTGCTGCTGGAGGTGATGAATGCTCATTCACTGACACCTGTGGGTTTAACAGAGACATTACACCAGTGTTGTAAGTAATGATGCAACCCAGGAGCACAGAACTCAACAATTACAGCATGCAGTTGCAAAAACTCACCGCCAGAGGGAGTAAAGTGCTCAGGTCTTCACATTTCCCCTGTTCAGAGAGAAGAACGGCCACGTTAAAGGATACTAAGAGGCACCACGTCATCCTTAATGTGAGCTGGTTTAGTGGAGTGACAGTTTTAGAAACGATAACAATAAAGAGTTTGATAAGACATGAACAGGAAAACATAGTGAGTTTATTTTATACATATATGCCTGTTTGGTGTGACTTCAGGAAAATCAGTGATTTCCACTGAGTGAGCAGCACTCAGCTGTAGCTCAGGGAAGCGTCATGATCAGGTCCGATGAGACCATCCAGCCGAGCTCTGAATCAGTGTGTGCATGGTTGCCATGACAACACCGGGAAATCACTCTTAAAGATAGCATGAAAAATGGAGATCTGTCCTCCACCTGCACCCCCAAAAATCCAAAATGAGCAAACACAAAACCCACGTCCAACACACTGGCTGCGCTGGAAATGATTTACAGGGAGTGATTATCCTCACACAAAACTGAAGCTCAGATTTAGAGAGCAATGTTTCAGATAGAGAGGTTTGATTTTACTAAGAGCGCTCCGATAAAAGATGCATTACGGGTGAAAGAGGACAAATAACAGCAGTTTCAGTTAGGAGAGGAAATGCTGATATGGGGCATGAAAAAGTTGACTTTAAAAGATTCAAGGACAAATAAATCTAATGGAAGAGGCACAAAAGGCCAATTTAAGCAACAAAGAAGGAAGCTGCTCAACTGAACAATTATTAACACTGAAAATGGATACAATGATGTGAAATTTAAAACCTAGCTTCTTCATGAAAAACATCATCAAATTATCCAGAGCTGCACTCAAACAGCTACACACCTTCAAATTCAATGAGACTCCAGGAGGGCGGTTCTCTCTCTCAGTCAGGACAGGCTCTGTGGTTTTTCTGCTCTTTAAGATGGTTGGACAGCTGCAAAACAGGATCCAAGTAGGTCAAAGATCATCCTATTTACAGTACAAACACTTTCAATATCATAATATCTCAGAGTTTAAAACAGATGGCCAAATATTGCCTTTAAATTAGGTCTGTTTGTAGCATATGAATAAATCACCAGCATATCTTTCACGTTACATATTGTTTGAATTCTGAGACAAGCTTTACTGTGAAGAAACGTATTACTTTGAGTTGTTTTGCAGACTTGGAGTCTTTTTCTCGGCAGAGCAGATGAACTTTGAGCTCAGCTCATCCAACTCTCCAATCACAATGACCGCCACATCTCCATCCCGACCCAGGAGCCAGCTCACGTTCTTACTGCTGGCTGGAGGAGACACAAATACACAGAGACGCAAATTGATTGAGATATTTAACTTGGAGAAGGAAAATCTATTATAAAATACATTTCACAGAAACTTCATTCATGTCAACATGGATGACAGAAATGTTGCATCAGTTTTTCTAAATGTTCCGTCTTTCACAAACTTAGGAACAAGGAGTGAAAGTAAATCTACATGACGTAATGAATATCCAGTTTTATCAGCTGATACAAACATACTTAATAGTGTTATTACTACGTTTTTTTTTACATTCACCCTTTTTAAAAAATGTGATTTTTAAAATCTAATCATTTCTTAAACTCAAACTGATAATCTGTTGTTAATCGAGTCACTCAGAAAATAAACTCAACTTATCACCAGTGTATTTGATGATCAAACAGCTGACCACAAGCATATGAGACAGCAAATTTACAACATAAACACAGCTAACTGGGGAAAAAACCTTGACCTTGTTTGGTATAAACACACATTGGGATTTACTGAAACCAACCATTGTTTTCTCATCTGAAATACTTCTGACATGTAAACCACTTCTGACACAAAGCAAATTCACATCCCTAAAATAGAAAGCAAGAGATCCAGTACTTCAGTCTTGTTATTTGTTTTTAATTTGTTTCATGAGAACATTGAGTCATCGTGAGCAAAAGAGGACAACAAGTAACCAACAACATGCAGCTTCTGCCATGTGACTGTGTGGAGCCACCTACGAGAGAAAAACCAGCTGACTGTCGACTCAGAGGTTGAGAGGTTGCCGGGTCTGAAACAGGATAACATACTTTCATTGTGAAACTGGTTCTGCCAGCCTGCCCTGTGGATGCATTGTAGCTGGGCATACCAGGATGATTACGTTAAACACAGCAGCCAGAACATACCTGGGCAAACAAAGTGCAAACTGACAGCTACAAACCACAACATTACTGTAAGGTTAGATGAATCTGCCAGCTGAGAGTGGGGACATTTAAAAGACAGAACATTTATTTGTTGGCTAATGTTCAAGGTCCTACTATAAAACACTGTGTTACGTAAACTTAAATCTTAAATGTTAGCTTCCACAGTGAGAGCAGAAAATGTGACGAGACTATTCTCTCATTATAAGAAACAAGACCAAAGCTACTTATATGCTAAGCTGGAAGGTTTTACCTTTACCTCATTGCAATGTCACTAACTTGCCTACAACATTAACACACACACATAGGCACACAAGCATTTACTATAAGCATAACCACTGAAAAAAGTCTCATGATCAAAAAATGGCTCAAGGCTGAAACCTCACTTTGGAAACAAATGTGGCATGTTAGCTTTCCTACAAGGCCACAAAGATAAAATCAAAATCTCTCTCTTTTTTTTTCAACACGTACATTTCCTGTATGCTTCCTGCTTCACCCCCTGCTAATTGTTTGTAAGAATCCGGGTCTTGACTCACTTCCTATTTTTGAAAAGAAACACCAGCTATCCATAGTTTCCTCTGCACTGCAGACTGGGAGCATATGTGTGTGGAAGAGAAGGTAACATGTGACCCCCAGCCTGCAGTCTTCATCCAGTCTCCTTGGGACAGCTGCACTGGTCATTAAGAGATAGAGAGAGCTCTGTTCTCAGACTCTGAAGCTCAGTGTATAGAGCAAGTGCTTTGTCAGGAGCTAACATAAGTCAGATCACATTACAATGTCGATGACAGTGAATACACCCCAACTGCACAGTGCTGGTGGTTGACCATATTCACACAGTGGCCATATTCCTCTGGCATCCAACTTAAGGGGGGAACCCCAAACTATAGGATTGATGCTGTATTTCTTTGTTTCATATCTTAAAAGTAGTGACCAGTATCTCACTGCTCTCAGTAGCTAAAAGAAAGTTTGATATTCACAGTTCCAAAAATGGGCCATATTTTATGTTTACACAATGAAAACCTACTAACTATTTAAAACAACACTGGCACAAATGTTCAACCACCTCAAAGCTAATATAACTGTTACTTAGGAAAGAAAAACGGAAGAAAAAAACTACATAGTTTGCAGACAGTGATTACTAATGTAAGCATTCAGTCACATAACTATTAAGTGTCAACTATCAAGAGCTATCTCATCGACTTTTCCTTTTGATAGAACTATACAGGTTCAGGGAAGAGGCTCTAATCCTTTGCCAACAGTGACTGCAAATGTAGCTTTGAATTACTTACTCATTAAAATGACTGTTAAAAGTGACTGGAAGTCAACATTACACTGTATTCATGGTACACAGTAGGGCAGAAAACGTTTATAGTATTTCATTTTTTTTAGAAAATGTGAACAATGGGATGAAAAAGCTCGAAGTTCTTGCTAACAGTAACAGCCAGTGTCAATGAACAAAACTTTTTGGAAGTCCCTTGATTTTCTCATTACTGTTTGATTTTGTTTCAAGATAAGATGGGTCCACCAAAGGTAAGGGCAGTTTTGGATATCTGAGTGTTATCATTATCTTTCCCTCATGGCGAAAGGTTCAGTCCATAAATATCTCTTTAGTTGTAAGAGGCAGTCAAATTTCATTGGTGGATAATTTTATAATTCAGTTAAAAAATGAATGAAATCAGATCTGAGTGTCCCAAGCCTACTTTCATCATTATTTGTATTGGTTTAAGAGTTGCTTTAGACAAAACAATTGATGCGACAGCATTTATCAGCCATTTTCTAGCAGTTACTTGAATCCTGGGTATGCAAAAACCTCTTTTCAACACATTTGTATTCATACAAAAAGTAACTATGGCTATGAAATGTTGATAAGACGGTGAGAGAAATCACAAAGGAAGCAGATTTTAACATTCATATGTAATGTTACTTGAGCAACGTAGCCCTAACCTCACAGACTGAAAGACTCTAAAATGCTTGAGCATTAATGGCCTAATGTCTAACAGAAAAGAGTGATGTGTTGGGATGTCAAAAATCACAGCATTAAAACCATCTTACAACAAATCTTTGGTTGATGACTCTGATACATTTCAACACATCCATTTTAGCTGTGAAATATTTGAGATACTTCTTGAAAATCATTGTTAATGTGTATGAATATGTGGTGTACCTTGTGAACACAGCAGATTTTTCCAGTGAAATATGGTTTAAACACAGATGCCTTCAAACAGACTTTGAAAATACTTTCACTTTTTCACTTTCAGTATCCTGATAAGAACAAGTCTGTGATAAGAATTTTCAGATTACCTATGCAAATATGGTTGACATACCGAAATAAAGCGGTAGAACGAAAGATTATCTAAGCTTTATATCTGAAGTGTAAAGTTTGAGAAAATGTGAATGTTCTTCAGCTGATGTTTTTTTCTCAGCTTGTTTTCTGTATCATAAAAATACTGTAAATTCCTTGTTATGTCATGATCATTAAAGCATAATTTCTCATAGTAGAACACACTGCCACCAGAGAGAAAATGCAGACAGACAAGATTCTGCACTACGTGTCAAACCAGTTTTAACACAACCTACTGAGTTTCTGGTTGTTTTCTTTTGTTTGATCACTGCTTGTTCACTGATCACCACAGCAGTTGCCATTCAGAAGAGTCCACTCCTTAAAGCACATTTACTGTTCACACAACCATTGAAGTCCTTGCTGCCATTCTTCCTTTAACTCTGTCCATATGTTACCATCTATTCATGTAAACATCCGTATCAGACATGAGTGAGATCTCTGACCTGGTGAATACTTCCCTCTTTTGCTCAGATTTGAGGGACAAAATGATCCAAGGTTGAGCCTTCAAGCTACATATGTGCATGTGAACCTTAACACTGCCACATACTTCATATCCTCAGTAATACCACATAAAGCTTCTTAGGCTATAAATAGATGCCCATTATTTCAGAGTGAACTGTTCTTTACTTGGCTTGTGTAAATGTTAGCATTAGCAGTGAGTGTGCTGTTTACATTCATCACTCCACATCATCAATATACTGTAATTGTTAAGGAGCACAGGTATAAATAGAACTCCATGTTAGTGAAGCCTGTAAATCATGTTCAATTTAAGAACCATTCTCAGCCAAATCTTAAATTAAAACATTACAGAAACTTTTATAGGAAGCAGCCAAAGTGTGCAAGCCCAAGTTTGAGTTTCGAGAAACTTATTTAGCAGATTTCAGGTAAACATTGAGCCTTTCCAAACTAACAGCTGTTCAGATGTCAAAAAAGAGAAATTGAGCTAAGTAACAGTTTTCCACAACTACATGCTTCTGCCATTCGCCTCCCAAGCTTTGTAACTCAACATCAGCAAATTCAAGCTACGAAAGCTTTTTAGCTGCAAAGATTAAGAGTTTAGTGCTTCCCAAGAGCAGATGTGTCTGAAGATATGTTTATGTTGACTGGTGGTCAGTATGCCTGAAAAACTTGCTGCACCCTGTTACACTTGCCGAACAGGAAGCAGGAAAGTCAACAAAGGTGAGTAGGAGATGGTGGTGGGGTGGCTGCTCACCTTTCTTTGGCTTTGCTCTCTTGCACTCAGCATCCACTCCGTCCTTCTCTAGCTTCTCTTCTCGCTCTTTCCAGCGCCGCACCTGCTCCTGGCGCATTTTCAGGAACAGGGTCTTTTTCTGGTCTTCATTGAGAGCATTCAGCACATCAGGATCGATGTACATATCCTTTAAAATCTGTTGTAGCATGATGAAGGTTGGATAGGACGGGCAGATGATAGATGGAGGCTCTGTCCTTTGTCCAGCAGCTTCTTCAAGTGGTCAGTAGAGGTTTAGAGTCGCATGTTGTCAGTCTCAACAGATTTTTGTTTCTAAAATAACTAAATTTTTTTTCCCCAACAAAGATCCCTATTCAGTTATCAAGGTGCATGTTTATCCTCGCGCACAAACTTTGTACATACTGTACAACTATGCTCGCTCACTCATTCACACACACACACTCACACACAAAAACACAACCACACACACATACTCACACACACATACAAAGTACTGTTTCCTGTCTGTGCTGTGCTTACAGTTTCCTCTCCCTGCTGAGATGTCAGTGTCTTTTGTCTTTGGAGGTCATCATTGAGACACAACCTACAAGAAAACAAAACAAGGACTCTTTAAACAAACATTTACAAAACAATGTTTTTCCACCAAGATTCTACCTCTGCTCTCAAAGTTTAACAGTCTCATTTATGTCCTGATCTCACTTTTCTAAGATTGAGAAATTCTCCCCTTTAGTCGCCTGTCTTGTCCCTCCCTCCATGAACACGGAAGAGCCCAAACCCAGTTTCCAAACTGACAGAGAGGCTGTAGCCCAGAATGGGAGGAGATTTCCAAAGGAATGGGGCTGTTTCTGTCATCAGTGGCTCAGTTCCCTCCTCCCCCTCCTCACCACACATCCCTTCCCAAACCTATGTTCCTTTCTCACCCCCTAAAACTCCCACGAGATAGCGGTTCTATTTCTAACATTTCTGGTTCCAGGAAAACACACACTTGGGTCATAAAGCGGTGCAGCATGCGCCGGTTTTCTATAACAAGGAGATTGAAATGGTCTCCAGCAATCACAGTGGGGAGTTAAACAAAGGCTACCAACAAAAGCAGCACTTGGAGGGAAAGAAAGCTTGTCTCAGACTGAGAACTATCACCCTGCTGGAGTATAGATTGGTGTAAACACATTTCAGGGTGCAGAGTCAGACACTCGGGGTAAAGGGGGTGGTGAGGAGAGTAAAGGTAGAAGAAAAAGCATCAGAAGTTGTAAGAGAAGGGAAGAATTAGCTCAAATACTCACAGTGGGATGTAGACAGCCGCTCCACAGCAGTGTATGCTAACTAAGCTGGGAGAATCAGAGCGCCTGTGGGTCCTCCTCGGCTTTGTGTGTGTGTGTGTGTGAGTGAGTGTGTATGACTGATGACATCACAGCATTCCTCAGACTCTCTCCCTCCCTCTCTCTCTCTCTCTCTCTCTCTCGCTCACACAAACACACTCTCACACACACTTACATACAACACTCCCTCACACTCAATTTAAAAAAAGAGGTAGAGAGATTCAGGAAGTTGACCTCACATTTAAAGAAGCTGGAAAAATAGGGGAAAAGGACTGAGCTCCCTTTCTCCTTTTCACCATATTTCTTACATCAACAGTGATTGTCGAAATAAAGTGGGTGCCTACATTTTTTTAGAAACCATAACAAACCATCATTTTTCTTCAATAACAAGAAGCGAGGAAAATGTATTTCATTACCATGTTAAAGCCTCCAGACATATGGCACTCAAATAACGTGGTAGGCCAGTGTTTTTCAACCTTGGGGTCACCTGGTCATCCAAACAAGGTCTCTGAACAACTGTAATTTAAATGTATTAGTGTTTAGTTAGTATTTTTAGCATTTAATCAGTCGGCGAAACAGTGCAAAAGTGTACTTTGTGCTGTTCGTTTCTTATCTTTGTCTGCTGTTGTTCACATTGTTTATTAATTGTCTGTTGGAAATAAATTATGTTTTTTTGAATTTCAAGGTTCACTTAGAATAAAGTCTATATCCTCTCAGGGAAAATAAAATAGTCACTTTGTGCACTAATCATAGCTAATCTGTATCCCGTACACAGTATAAATAACAAAGACTAAAACTAATCATGGAAAAAAAAATGGGTTCCTTGGAAATTTGTGATGTCAAAATGGGGTTGCAGTCCAAAAAGGTTGGAAACTACTGCAGTAGGCTACAAGCACTTTCTAGCAGCGGTGCGCAGATTGATCAATGATAACGATACCAATGTTGGTTTTGATATATCGATCAATACTTGTGATACTCACTTAGCTGATGCACAGAAAACTGATTTAATATAGACCATTTAGATAGTCATTTACCACATAAAGTCAACCAGTAGAATATATCTGATTGTACTGTAACTGAAAATGTTGCAACATAAAGATGTAAATGCTATAGTGCTTAACAAATTTATCAGATCACCACCTAGGGTAAATTATTTACCACTTTTGCCCTAAATTATCAGAGTTTTATGATTTCCTTCTTTTTTTTGTAGTGGTTGATCCATCAGTTTGTGAAAGCTGTTTGATCAAAATGATACCTTTAATGCTAAAATAAAACAATAGGAAAAATAATTTCAAGCACATGATTATTTTCTGATTGATACTATTTTCTTTGGGTCAGATCAATACCAACTTTTGCAGTATCGCATCACACTACTTCCTAGGTGATTCCTTCTTCAAGTCTAAATTTTCACTCTAGCCATGTGAATGACAGTCCTCTTTGTTATAATGGAAGTAAGGGTGCAGTATTAAAATGTTCGTAGTTTCTGTATCACGATTTTCTGCCAACATTTAGAACAGAAGTTAACCTAAAGCGTATGCATTTTAACTTATTGCGTATAAAATAATCAAATTATTTTTTACCAGGGAAGTTACTTGCCTTACCTATTTTGCATTTCTTCCAATACTTGAAGTTTTGATTCTTCTCATTCTCTCGTCTTGTCCCCAAATGTTTTATTTCTAGGCAAATAACGCCCCCTGGTGGCCAAATTAAAGGCGCCTGCCAAGAATTACGTCACCCCTTCAGCCAACGCTCAGCTGCTTCAAAATCAAAATACACTGTGGTAATAACATTCAAGGGAAATTCAAATGAAAGCAACGTGTCTATGAAGGTAAACTGCACTGACAATCACACCAGGAAGAATCACATAAATACAACAGCTCCAGGAGGTTACTGGACATTACAGAGGGCTTTAAGTGCCCTTCGGTAAACAAGTTGCACCAGCAGTAGTTAAATATGAATTAGATTAAGTTGCTCTCGGAGCGAGGACTGTTGCAGCTAGACCTGTTGTATTAATCTCCCCAGGCAGCATTCCTGTGAGTAATTATTGCCATTGTGCCCCAAAGCAGCATACTGAACAAATTCTGATTTCAAACAAAAGGATATTTAAGCTCCGTCCTCACTAAAATACCCCGTGCTAGCGTTGAATTGATGGATACATTTTATCACCTGTTTTGGTGCTGTATGTTTGTGCTTCCAATGCTGCAATGACCCAAACTACTCCTCCATGTGGGCACTTGGATGATGAGCAAACTCAGAGACTGAGTTGGCATCTGGGCTGAAGTCCATCTCAATTTAGCACATCCACTTCAGTTTTTTCACCATTCCTCCAATCCAAATGGGAGGCAAAGGGAGGCCCAGGGTCCACCAGCTTCACAACAAAGACACAAACATACATTCATATCCTGCAGAGAGGTCTTTGAGCATGTCCAGGCCTTTTACTCAGACCTATGTGTAAAGCAGTGGCAGTGCAAAGAAACTACTTATGTTTGCACACTTTTTCTGATGTAGTTTCCTCTGGATGTCAGACTGCACAGCTGGGTGAAGTAATGTTGCAACACTGATGTAGAATGTTAACTGTACATAAAATAGCTGAATCAAAACAGAGACTGCAGGTCATACAGTGAATAAATTTCAACACAGTACCGTTACATTTACATGCATTACACCTGGATGGGGCTTCTCTCCAACAGAAAAGACATTTAAATTATGATGGGTTGTGATCACTAACCTCAAATTTCTTTGTAGGATGTGATCTTAAATGGACTTTGAATCAGATGATCACAAAATGCATAGTCAGGTAAATTAGAGGACAAGTTATGCTTTATTTTACAGCCTGCTGTTACACATACAGTACTTAAGTAAAAATCTCTGTGAAGAAGTCATCAGGTACTTGTCAGTGCAAAGTTTGCATTTGAAAGGCTGTAAAATTAAGCTTCAGTAATCAGCACCATTGAAAATGTAGAGTCAGACATTTTGGACAACACTACATCTAAATTAGACACTTTTCATCAGTGAATTGTAGACAGTTTGGGAAGATTTTTCCAACAAGAAACAAAACATAAAAAACACATACATATTGAATGTAGATTTCCCTCATGGGTAAATTAAATTTATTTTTAAAATTTGTCAAATGTACATAAATTATATTTAATGCATCAAAACCAAATGAGCAAATGAAATACCCTCTTAAAAAAGAACAAAAGAAACAAACAAAAAAAAAAAAAAAAGAGAGAGAACGACATTCTTTGTTGAGATTATTCAAACAAGTATTGGTCAGGCATTTCATTAACCTGGGAAAGCAAAGTGCTACACACAACAACCACTGAAGACAGTTCACCATACACCTTAACAGAGATTGGACTGAAGCACCTTTTCTTAGCTTAAAGCTAAAATGGAGATTTCACTGTTTTTTGAACATTATTCTTTTCACAAAAACTCCATTCTTTTTATGGTCTTCTTCAACAACCCGAGTTTCCTATAGAGAGGCGTATTTGCAGTGACATTGTTCTGTTTCAAGTTAAAGTACTTCTGTGAACTGCTAAACCCAACAGGCTGCTAAGACCTCGGTTTTCTATATTGTCCCCTAAGATGGAGCTTAGTGCAAATAAAGGCATACAACTCCTTCATGAGAAATAAACATGGAATTCAGCCACATGCTTTCAAATAGTAATCATATATTTAATTGATATACATATATTGCCACCATTGGCACATACGATATTGCACACAGTGATGAAATGTTGCACAGAAAAAATAGATATATTTTTTGTGGGCGAAAACATTCCAAAATTACAAATAATGTGGAATAACGCTGAAAAGGTAAAACTACGTAAAACAAAGAAAAACAAAACAAGACATGCTTGCTGCTCCCCATTAATTGAGCGACTTACAACTTACACAAAACTACCCAAGCCATAGAACGAGCATTTGAAAGGGGGCTTACCAACGGGTATTTATACAATTCAGGCCAGTACCGATGTTCCCAATCAGCCCCTGCTCCTCCTGCTAATGTTTGGCTAGTGTAGAGCCACTTCTTCTGCATCATCTTGCATCTAGGTGACCACCCCTATCCATGTTTACATGTAGGCCGATACCTGGATGGCTGGGGAATGGGGATGGCAATGAAGTTAGGGAAGGAGGAAGGTAGCAGAAAAAAAGTTAAGAATTCTGCTCCTCTGTATTTTTTAAAGAGTTTGTAACAAACCCTTTTAGCACCACGAGTCGTGCGCTAGCACACAAGGGGGCTGAGACACGAGAATGGAAGAAAGAAAGAGAAAACGTCACGAAAAAAAGAAGCCAAACTGCGATCCAAAGCACCAGGCCAGCGTGTAAGCATGCGGAGTGTGTAAGGCACCAGGTTGTTTATATGCTGAAGAGGATGCTCCCAATCAGGTATCATTTAGGCTAGGCTCCAAAAATAGGTGGTCAAGGACAGTCTAGTTTGCTGGTTTCCAGTCAATCTAAACATGGGAGCAATTGTTTAATTCAATGCTGAGGTAAATCTGACATTATCTGATTGTTGCCAGTTTCTCTGGAGTTTACTGACAGAGTTTATAAAACTGCTATCACACATCTATGAGATGCGACTGAACTGGATGAAAACCAGTTGTTTTTCCGTGTGGCAGCCCAAATATTTACAATTTGACCAAAACTGAATCTTATCCCCTACCAGGTAGACATTTGGGCTTACAAATCTGAAGAAGAGCTATTAGTTTGTATTCAAAGCAGCCCCATAGAACTTAACACCTTCTTAAAACAGGGATGGGCGCATCCACAGAGGTGACAAGAGCCCTCTCCTCCTTGGCTTATCCAGGCATGCTCCTCAGTGCCCTCCTCAGAGAGTGAAGGTGATATTTTGATCAGTTCACACGGTTTGCTCCTTTTACAATCACACTTTGAAACAACTTCCACAACAACTACGCCAAGCTTTCAGATAGAGGTCACTTGGTACTCGAACTTGAGATTCGTACACTATAGGCAGATAAAGATACACATGGAAGGGTCCTTGAGCCAATATTTTGGGAGACCAACGAAATCTATCTTAGTGCAGATAAACATGCAGCAACAGCACTCCTTGGCACCACTTGGACTTTGATGACTGAACAAGATCACAGAATTTCTCTGTTGTTTCAGATGTGCAAACCAATAATGCTTCACTGAATTGTGCCTCCTTTTTTTCCAGACCACCGAGCCAATCGGCACAGTATGTGTAAGGTTTGTCTTGTTAAGTAATCTGCATTTCTGGCCATTTGCTACATGTTGTCTCTGCATTTCCTCTATCAAATACACATTTAGTACCTTTAAAATGAACACATTGCATTAACAACGAGACACAAAGGTAGTCTATAATATATAACCATCTGCATGGCAACAATTTCAACTGAAACAAAAGTACAATATTAATATTTCTTTGAATGCCTCTGGCAAATGTCATCCTGTCAAAACTTTTTTGACCAGTTAAATATATTTGATTTTTATGCAATGCATATTGCACGACAAATAGAGCACTTATTTCATTTCATGAAAATGCCTATATGTTCCTTTCATACTGCACGACATATTACCAGTTTCTGAAGCAGGCCTAGCCCTCATATGATTCATGTGTAAACACATCTCTACTCACAGGTAAAGGTAAATAGGATGGCAAGTAGTACATGTGATAACCTTTTACAAAGTTTTTGAATTTTGGTTTTAAAAATTAAAATATCTGATTTGTGCTGAAGTCATTAGCTCACATGAAAAGGAAACGCTTTTCCCTCTGAACTCGGCAATAATTCCATTTGAACATTGCAAACACTTTTTTTTTTTTTTTTACAATAGCTTTAACTGGTACAAAAGTTTTTCTGTTAATAAGGGAAATAAACACTCAGTTCAATATCGTTTGTCAAGTAGGAAACAATGTTCAAATATAATGTTATTACTTTGTTTAGCAGCCTGTTACTGTATTAATGGTGGATAAGTGGGGTAACATCCAGCGATGAGTGACAACATGTCATAACTGTCAGGTTGTGGAGGTTTCTTATATTGTGGGTGATGCTCCCTTGGAGTTAAACCATTACAGTTAAATCTTTAGATTTCTTTCTTTATACAGTAGAGTTTTTAATTATATTCTCTTGTTATTTTCTTTACTCTTGCATCTTTTTTGCTCTCTATATCAATCCTCGTCCCCATCGTCCGCCTGCATCTCCTCTTGTTGCTGCATCTCGCATGCCCTTTTCTCCCGCTGCTTCTCCTGGATCTTCTTCATCTCCTCGGCGTATTTACTGAAAGTATTCCCAAATTTGGACCACACTTTGTAGGGCACCGTAATTGAGTTGCGGTACGTTGGCTTCACCTCGCTTACCCTCATGAACACACCATACTTATTGGATCCAACGTCGAAGAAGAACCGTTTGTTGTCCACAGTCAATGATGACCCTTCAGGCAACTCTGCAGGTTCGTCCTCTACACCGTAATCGTCAATAAGTTTGGCCAAAGCGTCACGAAACTCAATAAGTCCCTGGGCAGGAAGAGCAATCGTCTGGCCCTGCGTGGATCCCAAACCGGGCCCCCGGTTAACGGTCTGTCGGATCCTCAGAAACCGTCCTCTCTGGTTCTCTTTCAGATCCATATAGTATTTCCGATTCTCCCGGACCAAGAACTCGCTTTTGAGTGCTCGCCTGGGCTCGTCTTGTACCAGTCCCGGGTTGCTCGGACCCAGTTGAGCGTAATGTTCGATGAAGTCCCCCAAGTAGTCACGGAACTCGACCGCCACGGACATGGAGAGAGTAAGGCGGCTCTTGTTTCCACCGGCCCCGACTTCTGCTATCTTTAAGAAGCGGCCTTTTGCGTTCTGCTTAACGTCCAAATAGAAGCGTTTGTTTTGGATGTCAACCCGCTTCGACGCCAGCTCCTGTGTCTCATGCTGGAGCCCGGAAGCCAAGCCCGCCCCTCCTGCTGCTAAGTGCATGGAACCGAAGCCTGGGCCCGTGGCTGCTCCTCCCTGCTCACTTCCACTGTCTCTGTCCGCCATGATGCTGCCTGCCTGCCTTCTCCCTGTGTCTGCTGCAAAGCCACGGCCAGCCACAGCCAACGCCGGAGCTCTCGCGAGATCTACACAGAGAGGTAAAGCGAGGCAAAGGAGGGAGACGTTAATGCAGAGCGGGGATGTTGCTTTTTCTTCTGCAAAGCGTCATGTCATGAGCTGTCAAATACTGAAAACGAAACCTACGCATAGTTTCTTCAAAATAAGTGCAGTGAGGTTAAGTTTCAATTTATCGACAAGTTTGATCCTTGCTCTGGTACCTGCAAAGACCCCAGATTGCCCTCTGTTATAACAAGATGAGAAAATACCTGTTGTCTTCATGCCAAGGGGAAAGTAATTCACATTTTAAATAAGATAATACATAGTAAATTCAGTTAAATACACTACTCATTTGTAAAAGCAATTTTGTCAGCGTTTAAACCAAGGCCAAACACTTTATGTGCATGTGACAGTCGTGGCCTTATCGAAAAATCCTGCTTAGTTAAATGCTCACATTCATAGACACGTCATCCTGGATGAGTCAGTAGGCCTAAGTTTAAGTTTTACATGTCCCCCGCCCCTTATATTAACATAACTTTAATTTTTGGAAAATAATTAATCGCAATATTATATGCGTTGAAACCGACAGCTCTGTCCTCTTACCCTGTGGTTCCATAACGAACAATAAAGAGCGCCTTAACTTTGATCATCTTATTAGGAGCTTATTAAATGACTTGCTCAAAATGATTGAGCCGTCTCCTCTTTTGCATGTCATATTTGGCCCACCATTCTTATGATGATAAAGAACTGTATAGGCTAACAACCTGGGCCTGCTTCTGCTAAAAGTTCCATAAGAAGTTTTTTCTCTCAGCTAAACTCAAAACTGCTCCGCAGGAATGATTATGATGCGTAAAGCTAAAGCACGCCAGGGAATGGACAGGGTGGTTGTTTTGACTGTATCAAAAAAAAAAATTTAAAAATGAGAAAAGAAATAAAATAAAACAAACCAAAAAATATCAAAGGCAAAACTTGATGATAAAACCAAGGCGCGCTTTACTATGTCAACATTGGAAGCACATTCAGCTGCACTGAGGTTCATAAAATATCCATAGCCTATTGGTTTGTGTTGTAAAATTTTATTGAAGATTTAATTGAGGTATTGAAAGCTATTTCCCTCTTATGTGAACTCAAACTGAGGTCAGATGAAGTTTTTTCACTGAGGAAAAAAATCGAAAGGTCCTTTTTGAACGTTTACAACAGTCCAGCCCACGTGCTCGTAGGCCACTGGGGCCTAAATATTATATTAGCACACTGTGCTACCAGAGCACACACTCTCGAGAGAGACTCAAAGATGATTAAAAAAATCCTTCCTAGTGCCCGCGTTTACCGACTCAACTTACTCATGACCAGTGCTGACAAACGTTCACGTACCTCGTCACTTTATGGCCCCGTGCTTTCCTAATGTGTCCTCACTGCTCCTCAGTCAGGTAAGTGTCTGGGCTCCATCTGTGTTAAGACGTTGAATGGCTTACCTGATCGCAGGCCGTTCAGCAGGTTAACTTCTCATTATTTAGACGCAAATTGTGTATCGCATTAAACAGCAACTGATCCTAATTGTGTTATAGCTTCTCGCTTCCTAAATAAGCACAATGATGTTGCCCGTTCAGTGCTGGTCAGGTCTGCATACGAAAACCATCGTTTGCCGTTTCTTTATTTTGTGTTCAGATGTAGATAAGGTTAAAAAAACATGCACGAAATGACCTCTATATGTTTCTTTAGCCTCTAAGTATAGCCCCACGGCGTCTGTTAAAAATAACAGACCCTCCCACGGAAAGATTTGTGGTGAAATAGAGGCGATAAGCTCAAAATGAATATTTCGAGACTTGATCAATTCAGAAAAAATAGGTTTATTTTTTCCTTTGATAATTTCATCACTCTCTTTGTCAATTTCTTAACAGCGTGTGCAACAACAGAGAGACGGATACAGCCTCTTTTGTTCTCAAAGTTCCTGAAACACGTAAACATGTAGGCCCTACCTTAATTATTTTGTTTTATCTAAACACTTTACGATACATTGGGTTTTTCACTTTCAAAATGTCATTTTAATGTTGAAAATAAATAACGTCAAATCAAGCTTAATAAGTTAAAAATAAAAATCACTAAAATTTCGGCTTTAAAAAATGTTCACAAGTGATGATGTCTCGACCTGGTAGTGAGAAACAACGAGGTTTTGATACATGATTTTATGGTTAAATAATTAAAAAGAAAATGATAATAAAAATAGAAGAAAGAAGGAAAGATAGAAGACAAATCTTGTTTTCACGCAAGCCTTCTCTCCTTATAAATCAGTATTTTAAGATTATTTATGGAGTGTTGATGTACGCTCATCCAGAGGCCCCCTGAATATATTATGTTATAAAATTGAAAAGTGGAGTTTTGATATTTTAAAACTATCTTTAAATAACTTTATTAGTCGATTCTTGATAACGTATTAGACATACACATTTCTAAGCTTTTTTCAGTGTTTTTCACATTTTCCCGTATTATTGTGTGCTGCTATTAATACATTGCCCTCCAAGAATAATAATAATAATAATAATAATAATAATAATAATAATAATAAAACTGATAAATCAAATGGATATTTATTAAAACAAAATAAAAGACAAGCCTTACTCACACCATGACTGTTTTTGCAGCGTTTACGACTTAAGGCTGTCTCAAGGCCTATCAGGGATGAAGCAATACAAGTTAAGGTGGGCTTACAAAAGCTAACCCTTCCAAACTTAAAATACTTATAGATTTTTATTTATTTATTTAGTTTATTTGTTAAATGAAGTTAAGTAATTCAATTTTAAAATAAATCATATAATTAACTCATATCAACTGAGCATTTGCCCTGAATATATGAAAAAATAATTCTATTTTTTCAGAATAATGAAACATTCCACGTGGATGAAATAATTATAAAAATAAAAAATAAAAATAAATTGTAAACGGGATGACTAAAAGTGCTCACATGAACCTGTTGTCACAGTTTTTTTGCCACAGTCATCAGGCCAGAGCCATGCAAAATCTTTCTGTAAAATTTTGTTGAATTACATGGTTAGATTGTATGAACAATCACTAGTAACTCTACTAGCGCGTGGCCTAGAAATGTTTAGGGAGGATTGAAGAGCAGTCCAAAATCACGTAAGGGCCAAGACATCAAGACAGCCTTCTCTGCTAGGTAAACCTCTACTGCTCTTTACCAAAAAATGATGCGACATGTAAATTTTCTCTGTTTTTCTTCACCATTTCAAATTTGTATGCTTTAATATTTGCTATAAAGCCTCGTCTCATTTTTAAGGTACCTTGCTACTGTTTCTGTATTAAAGGTCGCTGCATGGGGCCTTCTGATCAACTCCACAGACATCAACTCCCCAGTCGAGGGAATCTACGCGTTTGAAGGCCAAAACATGGTAAGCAGATTATTATAAGTTCATACCAGACAATCTAAAATCCACGTGTCCTAAAAAGAAACATAGCTGATTAATGAAATGCATCATTTGGGTGTTTTAGGCCCAGATATGGGTATTGTTCAGCCTTGAGTGGTTCATCTTTGTGTCAACATTTATGAGATGCTTTTAGAAGCCTAATAAATGAGTCAAATACATCATTTTCTCAATCACTTAAGTCTTCTGAGTGATAAAACAGAATAGGATGTGAGGGTCTATAACTTGTCATAACTCAAACCCCTTTTAGGCTAATAAATATAAGCTATTTTTTCATGTTTCGTACAGAAGAAACAACAAGCAGGGCACTGATTTGGATCTCATTGCGCATCTCTATCTTGTCACCCTCTTCAGAGTTGAACAAAAATGTAAAAATTGTGAAAATAAATAAATAAAACGAAATTTTGACCATGATCTCACCTTTCAGGGAAGTAAATTTTGTTCTTAATTCCTCATCTTATCAGTCTTACAGGCCCTGTGTTTTTACGGCCGCGTTACCTGATAGACACAGTATGCCAATTTGAGCTATCTTCATGCAAAAAAAAATCATAACCTATTTTCATACTTGCTTTTAAAAATGACTATAAATCAGGAAAAGCAGTGCTGTAAAGACGATGAAGACGCTCCCAGTGCAGATTTCAGCCCCAGGAGAGGTGTCGTAGTAGTTTGAAAAGACAGCTGCCTCACAAAGTTTCGCCCTACATCCCGACACCGGAACGCTGTGACGTTGCCCCAAATCCATGTCTATTACAAGTCTGGAGCGTAGACTCACCGATATGTACCGTCATGATATGTTTTTGTAGACTCTGAGAGGAAATGCCGTATGCTGAGCTGCACGTTTGGGCACTTAAACGCTGCAGGAGAGCGAGAAACCAGTCGAATGACATGTAAATAAAGCGTCGTTCGGCCAAGCGAGAGCTCACAACCTACCTTAACAGCGCTGGATCTGCAAGTGCGGCTCCTTACAGCCTCAGCTGGGGGAAACAAGAGACGTGACAAACCCAAAGACACATTTACAAACCGCTGTCAGGCCTTTGTGTCAGCTCAGAGGACTGATCCTGTGCGCTTCACAAGATGGACAAGAAACGGCGAGTCGTGGCACGGAGAGCGACACATGCACGCACGAGTTCAACGCTGCACGCCTCAGCTCTGATGTCAACACGCACGGTAGAAGATCAGTAGATGTGCGCCTCCCTTTGGTGGGACTGGGTAATTGCAGATTTGCCATCTGGTGGTAACAGGTAGGGCAGCATCTTTCTGCAACTGTAATGGAGGACTGTGTCTAAAGAGGTTATAACTGTGTCTAACTTACAACAAGTTTCTTCAGTTTGAGGGTGTGAGACCAAATAGACTTTAAAATCTATAACAGAATGAGTGATACTGCCCTGCATGCACCATGTGCGCTCTGCTCTCGTGTTAACTAGTATTACATCATGCATTGCTGTCAAAGCACGAAAGGAACTTGTTATTTTTACAAGAGCGAGGACCTGACACAGTCCTATACAACCACGAGCTTGTTGCTTATACCCCTCTGGAGGAGGCCTCGTCAAGTTTCAGCACCACGGAGAGCAGAAAGGTCCATTTTAAGGCTAGTGGGCATGCGCACAAATGAGGACACCAGTAAATGAGTTGCTTCTTCCTCATTTTCGGTAATAATGCGTGTATTGGAGACTTATTGGCTCCTTGTTGTAAAGCAATTCATTTGGAAAGTAGTCCCCCAAACTTTGAAGGTCACTGCTGAAATCTGTCTCCTGTATTTGATCCCACAGCATTTTTTTTTAAAATTAGAAATGATTTTTCCTCCCTAAGTTTTCACCTGCTGTTTGATTTACAGCAGCACGTACAGCAAATATGTGTCAAAGTGCTCACATGCACGCTGTGGTCAGCAGGTGTCGCTCTTTGTGAATGCTGCTAGTACAACATCTTGTATCCGCATCCTATTTGGTATTTAGACTAAACCATATTGAACCAAAGAAATACATTTATAACATGGACCAGATTACTGATGCTTATGATAAATATAGTCAAGGATAGTATGGAATAATGTTTTGAAATGTGGGTATTCTGTCAAAAAAGGCACAATACTTTAAATTTCATGGCAAAATCTTTTTTTTTTTCTAAATTCCTTTTTGCTTGTTAAGTGCTAAAAATAGTTTTTCTCCGCTCTTGAGTCCAGTGTTGCAGCTGATTTATCTGTATGGATTTAATGCGGTGCTTCAACATCAGTTTTTTCAGAGGCAGAGCAGTGAATGTGACCTGAATGCAGGGCATGACTTAATGGGATGAGACGCAAAACTCATTCAAAACAGTCTGTTGAAGAATCTGAGATGCTTTCGCAGCCTTAGTCATCGCGGCCATATGATTTTTCTAGGCCCACCGGACTATATGCGGCTACATTTTTTAATGTGAACCGATTTCATTTGCTGGAGTGATGCCTTGGCTACAGTAAGATGCGTTTCTAAGGAGGGGACAGTCATGGATTTAGGATCTGGTTTGTTTCATGATAACGTGAGCTCACCACTGCTCAAACACCATGGAGTGATTGACGTACAGTAACTGGGTTTTGGGAGCGAGGAGATCGACCCTTTGGTCCATCGGTTGCCTGTATCTCGGTGCTCCAATCCTGCGTTTTTTGTTGACGGAGCCCCTTGGCAATCGGCATTATTTCCTCTCCGTCTGTGGCTAGTGGGGGAGGCGGAGAGAGAGCCGCGGAGGAAGGCGCCGTATTAGCGATAAAGCTGCTGAGCACGAATAATGCTTAATTTTGAGGAATGAAACGTGGCTTATGTTTTTGCGAGCGGACTACCAAACTTGTGCTCCACTGCAGCATTTTGCGTCTTTTCCCTCCGCTGCAGATGATACAGAAAAGCATCATAGCGGTACCCCACCACTGCATTTTTTGGGCAAAGATAAGAGTGGCGTCGTCTTGCAGTTAAGGCTACACTATGGCAGCTTAGGGGGCATCTTCTGGAGGGGAGAATCCGCCAATTCCTTGCTAAGCCTGTCTCCAATGCCTTATTATTAGCGGAAAGCAGTGACTGGATTGGAAACCCAGCTGTTTACCCGTTGGAAAACACTCGAAAAAGCAGCGGATCCCGATGGCATGGACACTTATGCAAGGTCTGCCGCGCTGCCGTGCTACAGGAGCCTACTCGCTGTCTCTACATTCAACCCAGCTCCATCGCCATCGCCCCGCAGCCGAGAGAGCCCTGCCGCAACGCGACCAGCGACCACCGAGCCAAAGCAGGCGGCATGAGGCTTGATTCAGTGCATTTATCCATGCTGGTCATCGGGGTCTCATTCGCCTGCTACTCCCCGAGTTTGAATTCCCTGCAGGACCAGGTTTTCAAATCCGCCGTGGTGATCGAGGGCAAGGTGCAGTCTACGCCTGTGAACATCTCCGCGGAGCCGTACCGTGTGAATGTCAAAGTGCTGGATGTTTGGCCCCAGAACAGCGGGGGTCTGGAGCGAGAACAGCTCGTCACAGTGGGGGAATTTGGATCCGAGGCTCCGTGCACCAAAGTGAAGAAGAACCACAAATACATATTTTTCATGGACCCCACTGACGAACCCTTGGTTTTCAAGGCATCGTTCGCGCCTCTGGACACGAGTGGAAAGAACCTAAAAAAGGATGTTGGGAAGATCTTGTGTGAGGACTGCGGTAAGTGAATGTATTGTGGATTACCGGTGAAGTACAACCCGGAAGAATGAACGGTGTGTTAGCAGCCCGGCTGGCTGAGGGCGTTTTGGTAACAGGTTCTCTGGCGTTTTGTGGTTATTCTGTCCACAGCAATGTTCGGAGCCACTGAGTAACCAGATAGATGCCCGAGGGGCGTCTATGCAGCAATTTTCGACAACTCTCGCAGGCTCCCATAGCCCACATGATCAATCAAACTCTCTTTCTCTCTCCCATTCTCTTTCCCCTCAAACTGCATCGGACATGCGCCTCGCACTGTTGCTTATGAGGAATTACAGTTCGTGTGTATCCAACTATCTGCATCCTGCACATCCGCATTACACTTTTAGACACATTTTAATGCATCTGTTACGTCCCAGGCTTCACAAACAAGAGGATGTTTTCCAAAACGTGCCACTGCTTCTCAAAGGGAAATCGAGCACATGTATTTCATGGACTCGGTTCAGTTTCAGGACCAGGGACAGCGGCCCGTATCACCGGGATCACGTGGGGGGAAATCACGCTGCTCTAAGCAATTTGGCTCCTGGGCTCTACTTAGGCTCACGTCCTGCTCTAATGCTTTAATACCTCACATTGTGGCACAGCCTATTGTATTATTAGTCCTGCACAAACGCATCTGTAGCGCAGACAGGACCGGCAGCGTGAGTGTGGTGGAGACCTGAAATAGATGGGGTCAGTTTGAAAAGTATGAATCCGTGCAGACTTTGGATTTGTTGTTAGAGGGGATTCATGCACAAGTAGCTCAGAAAAAGGCTGAAGATTTGGTTTTTGACAGTCATTAACAAAAAATGAAATTAAGGCTTTTTTACATTAGTGCAAACTTTACTATTTCTTATGAAATTTTATCAAATTTAAATGCACTTTTATTCCCCCAGTCAGCAACTCTCTTTCTTCCTTCCTTGCTTCCTTTCTCTTTTTCTTAAAAGTCATTGACCAGGAATACCTCACACAGTTTGGTGTCAGTGTACACAGGTTAACATGCATGTGCAAACACACCTTTTAAATCTTTCAGTTTTTGTGACAGAATTCATGATGCAATCTGTCACTTGATCTGCTGGAGCAACTTGCCAAGGGCTTAGATTACACAAAGTGCTGTCTTTACTCGCAGGGTGAGAAAGACGGACAGCTGCTGCTCAGTGGTTCATTTGGTAGTTGGGGCTTTTGCAGTAACATGCAGAAGTGTCCTAGGGCAATGCACTGAACCCCAAGTTGCTCCTTCTCTTGTTCAGGGGTCTGTGAATGTGTATGAATGAAATCAGCCAATGATAATGGTACTTTAGTGTAGCAGCCTCTGCCATCAATGTGTGAATGTGGTGTGAATGGGTGAATATAAGAAGCAGTGTAAAAGTGCTTTAAGTGGCATGAAATACTAGAAAAAGGCTACATAAGTACAAGTCCATTCAAAATTAGTCGCTCCTACTTTGATTGTTTAGTTGTATCAGAGTCAGTAGCTGGATCTTTGTGTAGAAACTCATGTCCCGTTGTTGACAAAAAACCTGAGTTTATCTCTTTTGATTCTCAGCATGTTTTGAGCTGATTAGGGCAGATACAACACGTGTAACATAAACTCTGTTGTTACCATCACATGCTGCACACATTTATGCCTCCACTCTTGTGTTGTGGCCTGGAACATGAAGTGTGCCCTGTACTGCCGCCTCCTTAAATCCTCTTAGCCTCTACTCATGGGACACAAATGCGCCCCTCTGCTCTTGATTTTGCCACTCTCACTCTAGCTTTTAAACTCATCATCCCATTAGAGAGGTGACACAAAATGGACCTTATTACCTCTTGAGTACCTCAAACAGCCAAAACATCCCCCCCGATTTTCCGCCACTTAACAAAGCTGGTCAGTGACGTGATCAAGCAGGCAGGGCTGCCTCATTGTATTACCTGAGAGAGTTGCCATGCCCACTTATTGTGGCTGTGGAACATCTCAATGTAGTTCAAAGTACACAATAAGATAGCTGATGTTGCTCATGTGGGTCATTGTAACAGAAGAGTTTCTTACTAAGAGTATCTAATCTCTTCATTCATTTGTGGCTCTAACCCCCATACCAAGTCATTTTAACATCACACAGACTGATGAACAGTTGGTCTCTTGACATCGTCTTGTTCCTTCATGCTCACTAATTCATTAAGGACTGCAGGGCCAAAATACTGTTTCCAACTTTTTTCCTTCATATGAAGCTTCATAAGAGCAGATAAGTTCATCTGTCCAACAGGCCATGAACCTACACTATGAACCTTGGACTTTTAAATATCTCAGAGGAGCCCAGTCAATTTCTTCAAAACGTCCATGCACAACTCCTCCGCAAAGGATTTGCATGTTCTGTTGTTCCTCAGTGTTAGAAATGGCAGATACAAATGACAAAAAAGTCAGTTTATTTATAGTAGGAAATGAATCAAAATGTCTAATGACATGTTCAATGAGTGTCCTGCCTAAATATTCGATCTTGCTTTGCACTTTACTCTCAAAGCTTACATTTTTTCAGCAAACACCTGGGAATTTCAGCTATTTTATAATCTAACCCAAACATACTTTTCCTAACCATCACCAAAGCTCTGTGACTGCCTAACCTAACATACAGCATTATATTACTTCATCTTGACATCAATCCAGGGCAAGCTCAGACTCAAGAAACTTGTCCGGCAGTTCAGCGTTTTGCACGCCAACTATTCGCTTGTTGTGCCTCTTGCTGTGTCCAGCTCTGCACATAAATCTGGCATTTCATCTGCCATAAAAATGTCTGTAAACATAATCCAGACAGCAATTGCTTTGACATTTCTGCCTAATTAGGAACGCAGTTTAATTACATGGAAACATTTTTTTTGTTGTTGTTGAGAAGCCAGGGTTGAACATTGATATTGCAGCCCTCTTAACTCACATCACAATTAAATCCCTCTCGTGCAGGAGCACACAAGCTCCCAAGAGTGCAAGCTTAGAGACTTAATGTACAGCTCTGAAAATGATGCGGTTGTTGTCATCTGGTTCCTAAGCACTGCCTGATAAACAGGTTACCTTCAGAGCTAACCACCTTCACTTCTTCCTCAGAACCCTGTCAGCTGGGAGCTCTCGGTTCCTGCCAAGGCAGAGAAACACTACAATGTTATGGTCATTTCATGTTTGACTGTCTCACTGACATTGCAATTTTGCCTCTGATATCATTCAGCTGCAAAGAAAAGCGGTGTAACACAGCCTTTTGTCAAGAAATCAGCATTAACTCATGGCAGCAACTATTTCCTGGCAGTCTAGGTATCATTATTTGAAAGAAGTTATGTATACATATATGACCTTTTTTCCACAGAATAAGACCTTGTTTTGACTCTGCTCTTTAGCTTGAATATGAAATTTATCTTCAGGCTATGAGGTGGAGGCTATGACATAAGATGCCAGAAAAGAAAATTGCTTCTGACTTAATGAGAGCAAATACATTTCCAATTGGAATGAAGACTGCTTTGCTCTTCTTTCAAACTGCAATTTGAAAACCGCTGTTTTAGTTTTAATGAGCATCACTGGAGTGTTTTTGTTGCATGTCTCAGTGTAACTCAAGGGAAAACAAATGTAGTAGTTCCTTAGCTTTTTATCTATAGAGTCACAGGCCTACATAACTGCGTTTTGTATGTGGATTTGTGTGGGTGTATGCAGACTGTTGGCAGCTTTGTGTCTATAAAAGTACAGTACAAATTGGTGCAACACTTGCACACAAAAAGGTCATCTGAGTCTGAGAGTTACACATTGTCCTTAAAACCGCCTTCATACTTGTTATTGACAGGCGTGCAAATCACTCCCTCTCTTTGGAGCATTTAATTAATGCTCATTAAGCTTCATTTATTCCTCACAAATGAAATAACTGAACACTGTTGTTGTGAATGCATACTCTATCACTAACCTGCCACTGTATGCAGGTCACAGCTGCTGCATTGAGGTGGTAGACAGGCAGAATTTAGCCCCGAGCAGTGAGCGCTGCATCTTTCTGTGAACTGATAGAGTTCCTTAGAAAAGCTCGACATAGAACATGAATGACAGCTGTTGATCCATGCTGGGTTTTCCTCTTGCCACACAGGATTGTTTGTATGAACGAACAAGCACCTGCAAGTTGGAGGCAAGTAGATTTGTTTCCACTAAGGTCAGGGTATTGTGTTTATTTTTCTCTTCTTGCTAGGTCATTTATTGAAACTCTGCCCTGCTGGATCTCTACTTGGCCTCTCTACTCTGACAAGACAGCTTGATGTATATTTATAAGATCTCTGAAAAAGGGCATGGCCACTTTCAGTAATTGGACCCTCATTTTCTTCTCCCATTAGGCACTCTCTAACAATCATTCAGATCTGTACTCCACATTTCTAAAGACATCATTGTACAAGCTATCATTATGACAGAGTGAGGATATTGAGGCTTCGGTTAAGAGAGTCACATTTCTGTAGTGAAGGGCCAGTTTTTGTGGTGGAGTTGAGATTCAGGTCAAGGTTGAGACCCGTTTACATGGCATGAATGTTGCAAAGCAAAGAGTTAGGGATGTTCTTTGAGGATATTATGCTTCCAGAACATAGAATGAGAGATTCGTACCAGTGACTAAAAAAAAAACAGCATCTGTTCGTGCATGATTTAGTCTGGTGTCTAGAAACTGCAAAAGCATTCAGATAGTCATCTGTATTTGTAAGGTAGTAGTCGTATTGTGTAGGCAAGTATTTGGCCTGGTTCACCGTAATGTCAGTTGATTCATTCAGTCCATAAAGTACTGTAAAGCATCTCTCTTCAGGTCAGATGACTAATGAACGATTGAGGAGTTGAAAAATTCTATTCTGCTCCAACTTGAGTCCCTCAGTGTTTACTTTGAAGTGCTTTACATTCAACAATCCCTTCCAGTTAAATCAGTCCAGGTATTGCACACACTCTCCATCACAGCAAAATTCAGGCTTTTACTGAATCTTAAGATGACATTAACCCTGTACAGAACAGTCATACCAGTATCTGTTAATATTCCCCTCCAAATGGGTTTCAAAACCATAATGTAAGTGATGTAGCTCGCTTAAAAAAACACTATAACACTATATACAGTTTTTCCATTTTTTGTGTTCATAATGTTATACTCATGTCCAGATGCTTATGCAGCACTCAGCTTAACTGTGTGTGCCACATCTGCCAATGTTGTGTTGATATCACAGCCTCACTATAATCAGGGTGAAGACATGGTTACTATTGTTAAGAGGATCTGTCTAGCATAGAGCTTAAGCTGTCTTTCGCATGTCATAACACTAATGTGGTGTGCTGGCACTGTCTGTTGTGAACACATTTAACAACATTAAAGCTAACATATACAAAGGCTTGCTGCAGCTCTTAAGTTGATAGTTTAAAATAATTCACAGATTTACTGTAGTTGCATCTGTGAATATTCCTATTTATGTTCATTGCTTTTGAAATTTCTGTTTGACAATTAAAAAAAAAAAAATCCACGGTTGATTTGATTGAAATGACAGTTTTCCAACAACCCCTAGTTTCAAAATTAGTGACATTAAATGATGCTGGTTAGACTTTGTGGTTGAATCATGAATCCCTTACAGAGACTATTCTCTTCAAAGCAGACAGCTTGGGTTCGAATCCAACTCGTGTTTTTTTTGCCTCATGCCCTTCACTCTCTCTATCCTCTTCGTAGATGCTGTGAAACCTCCAAAATAAAGTGGAAAAATGGCAAAAAATGTAACATATGGTTTAATAAGGTATTTATTATTGATTAGGTTGCAGTAACTTGATTTCCAACATACCACATGATCACTACATAATCACTTTGGAGTAAAGAAACTTTCAGAACACACATCAACCTGACTTTATCTGCTCACAAAGTTTGCATGCTTACATTTTCAATAACAATTTTAGTCTTTTGGTCCAGGATACCTGGTTGTCATAACCAAAGACATTGCATGTCCAGACTTTTGATTCAACGCTCTGATATGTGTCAGCAAGCAGCAAGCCTCAAAAACAGCCTCAAAAAGCCTTTATGTTGCAGAACATTACTTACTTCCATGGACATTATGGATTTGATAATCTTCTGAAGTCAAATATTCACACTCCTTCATAAGCTTGCGAGGTGGTTGTCCCTGGGCACCAACTTTGTTTTTTGTATATTTTCAGTACAAAAAACAGCTGCGACTAGTTTTCTTGTACATCAAAGCCTCTTTAGTTTGGACAAAATATTACACAGGGTAGACACATCTTTTCCATGGCAGCTAATGTAACATTGTCATATGGCCAGACAGCTGTCTTGTTAGTTCCCTGTGGTCAAGATAAATGATGGCATGGTAATTATTTAGAAAGGTAACTAAAATGCTTCAAGGGGAGCAAAAAGCGTTTTTCTCAGAGAATAAAGTGCATTAATGAAATCATACCTTTGGCTCAGATTTTAATCTAAGACAGTAGCAAAAATATTAGTTAAATGTTGCTCATTGCTATGAACTGTCCCAAAAGGGTAGGAGCCATGAAATGTTATGCTGCGAACTCAGTGTCCTGGACTGACTTTTGTCTGCCTCCATAGACTTTGTCCTTCTTGGTCCATATGCTCCTTCATCCATTTGGCCTTTTAATCCCAACCAACATTACATTTTGAGATTATTTTCTCCTACAAATGTATTTTACTAAACTAATGCTCTACTTGCTGCCCCCTGCAGGCCCAGAGCACCACTGTATGTGATGACTGGAAATGCAGGGTTTTTGTTGCATTTCCTTATCTAATTAGAGTTTTTGATTCTGCATGTTTATAATTCAGCTGCCTGACTTCATGCTCTTTTTGCATTTGATAAGAATGTGTGTATTTGTCTTTCTGCTGTAAACCTATCAGCATGTTTTTAACATTCAACAAATATTACACTATTTTAAAAGACAAGCCCAGACATAATAATTTTTAATAGGAACTCCAAATCTCCAATTAACTGTGATTTGGCAAGTGTAAGATCAGGACCTCACTTAAATACAATTCAGTCACTATGAAGGGAATTAGAATGATGACATCTTTGGCCAGATAGAGGTCTAAGAAGCTTGTTTGGTACCAAACACAAGTAGACCTCTGACGAATGTAACAGATCTGATAAGGTCACCAGAAAGATCACATGTACCAGAGGGTGACATAGCTCTATGATAACTGTGTCAATTCAAGAAAAATATTGGGGGAGTGAAAAAAAGCACAAGTAAAAAAAATGCTGGGATTAGCTTTCTGTTAGTCTTTTTCCTCGCCTTCTTGTTTTGGCATCAGGTATACTGCCCCAGAGTTCATCTTAGGCTAAAGTAATTCCGAGAACAGGAGCTCTGTGCATGGAGATTTTATGGATTACACTCCTTGAAGACTTACAGAAATGAAAACAAAGTTGCATTCTGACAGACTACAGTAATCCAGTAATCATGGATTGTACTCTATGTTCTATAATCACCACAAAAATATCCACCAATGATGAAAAAGGCCCCTCATTTGTGAAATCTCAGGACATGACATGGAGCTAAGCACTTGTCAATTCCTTTCTCTGCTGCAATGTGCTGCACCACAGAACCAAAGGACTACCAGCCATTATGAGTTCTTAAACATGAGTTTAGTTCTACATGAGTGCTTTACCCACTCTACTGTGACAGATATTTTCCACAGTTTTGAATGTGTGTTCAACTTGGCCTTTGATTTAACACACACCAAAGCAATGCTTTGAATGATTATGAATTTCCATGCTGTAATACTGAATTACTGCCGGGCTCTTGGAGAATAATGGGCTTATGAGTTCAGCTGCACAAGAGCTATGAAAGAAGTCTGCAGTGGCATGCAATTCTAGGCTTTTAATTTGATATCAAATGAGTGTCTAACTGCAAACTACTTCAGCAACATTTTCAGTGTATTTACAATATTTGTTGGATTAGGAGGCCAGTGGGAAACAGCCAAAATTTGGCAAGCGAGCAGAGCTGGTAAAGAAAGAACAGACTGGTTGCAAGTTTGTTTTTGTTTGTTCAGATCTAAATGGGAAAACCAGAATAACTTGAATAAAATCAAATTATTTGAGCTCAAAATTGCAAACAATTGCATTTTATCCTGTTTCACAGTGAATATTGTTGTATTTTCAGGTCACTGTTTTTTGTGATTACAGGAGCATTGATGCATTTCATATACGTCATTTCTAAGCTGGTACTGTATCACCTACAGTACTGCTGCAGCTCTGCAGCTTGTAAGCAGCTGTCTGATAACAACCATCTGACAGAGAAGGAGGATTGGGTCAGCTGCTGGTGGTGTGAATGCAGATTAGTTTTACAGCTAGTAGTCATACATAATGTCCCAACCAATAATCTCCATTAATCTCTGATTTCAAATCATACATGTGATGAAAGCTGCTTGCAGAACAGCAAAACTATTTAGAACAGAGTTTTAATATTTTCAGAGAGGATATTTCTCCCTTCTGTTTGAGAAAGAAAACAGTCCACATGACCTCACAATATGTTGGTCATCATGAGAGGGCAAAAATAATTCATTTGGTCAAACAAACTCGAGAGGCCAGTAGGAGGCGATAAAGTTTGTGTAACAACGAAGTAGATTCTTGTTGTGTATGTTCAGCTTATATTCTCCAGCGATCGCTTATAAACACAGAAATGGTCTCATGAATGTTTTGTGCCAATAAGTAATTTAATATTTTGTAAGAAGACCTAGCAGTGCTCATCAAATAAAAGTGCATCAGCTGTCTGTTAGCACTCCTGAATATGCAAATTAGCACTGAGCACGTGTGAATTTAGGCGGTGACGTCGTCATTTCCAACACAATCCACGCAAAATCTCCATGAGTTAACAAAGAGAGAGGACTTCTTGGAAATCTTGTTTTGACATAAGGATGTCATGTTTGATTCTGAAGTTGAAGTTCATTAGCTTTGCCTTAATCAGGATTATTGGTTAATTATTGGTACCTGAGTCATTTATCTACCACAGATGTCAAGTTGACAGCAATTTAAGTGATATCTGAAACGAATGTGGTATTCCTCAAAAACATCCAGCCAAACTCTACTAGCTGTGTTTAATTGCATTACTGAAAGCTACCATTGCATTAGCACACATAGGCATATATTTTAAGTACAACAAAGCTTGTACATGTTACCTCTAAAGTGAGATAACAAATACAGATTGATGTCAATGTGTTTTTCAACTAAACAGCAGCCAAAATAAGCATGTTAGTACTATGTTTGTCCTCCTTGATCTGAGTTTACACCCTCTTTTCTGCTACTCCAACAATCGGGCCTCTGACTTTTTCAACCCAGTGAACAATGTTGCCTTCACCACAATGAGGCAGTATATGATCAGGATCAGGAAGCAGGAGGAACACCGAAAAGTTGAAAGGGATGAGTCTGCTGGGAATGTCACAGCAGTTGTTCGACTCCCTGCCCCTGTGGCTGGAGCTGTGTCAAAAAACAGTGAAAAGCCTTCAGTCAGTGTTCAGTCCTGGAGTTATGTACAGGATAACAACTGTGAAAGTCACTGCCATTTGGGTTGTACTTTGTTTCACAAGAGGAGGCCATCTTTCTGCTGTTGTTAATGCTGCTGTCAGCTGTAAGCGGATGTGTTCCTCTGACTAAACTAACTGTAATGGTGTCCCTCAGGGACAAGCAATCATGTACGATGTTGGACTGAGGTCAAAAAGATGCCAAGTAATAACTCTGAGCAGTTGTGTGGTTGGAAAATACGGACAGCTGCCCCCAGTCTTTCCTATTCTCAAAGAGGAAGATCAGCAATTTTTAAACTCAACTGTAGAAAGAATATGAACTCGATAAAACACATTTCTCTTGAATTATACACAGTTAGCTGAACAATAAAAGTTCAAACCAACTTTACAGAACCCTTTAACCTTCCCATTAAATTTGACTTAAAATCAAAAAGCTAAAAACCCAGATCAGGCACATACTTTATAATGTGGCCTGTAAAGTGTTCATATCAGCCTTCTTTTTACGCTTTGTGCTGTGTAAAGGCAGTTTAAGTTTACCCTGCCTTTTGAATCATTCAGTAATTTGCAGCTATCTTGGGCTGCAATACTCTTCCTTCACAGGCTGCAGCCAGTGCATGTAATTAAATATTTAAAAGGTTTTTTTCTGTACGCAGCATGAAAGGTTGTCGACTAAATTAACCCTTTAAAGCCACAAATAGTATCAGCATACGACAAGATACAGCAGCAACGCTGAAAAATACCTGCACACCAGAAACAGACATAAAAACTGAGCAATGTACTGCGCCTTGAACAAAAAATAGAAGTTTAGAGAAAGAGGTCCCTTCTGCTTGGACTTCACCACTCTTGTGTCATTTTGAAGCAGATAACTAGACAAGCCAGAAAACATATCAATCATTTAAGCACTAGAAATAAAACATTATGCTGGTGTATTTTGGCGTGCTGTCTGGCATGCCCAAGTCCCATAAAACATGGTGGTACCCTGACTTTGTCCTACATAAACTGCATGTGGGCATCAGATTGACTTATATTTTGGAGCAAAACGCTGCCAGTAACTTACTTCAGGGCTGTTAACCTCATTTTGAGTTCACTTGGCTTTGTTAACATCTATCGACAGCTCCATTATTAACACTGTTTAAGTCATGTAATCCTGCTCTAGATCAATGCATGTAAAAGGCATAACTCTGAAAACCCAGCTAAGCTCATTTTTTAACAGCTCCATAAAGTAGATTGGCCCCTTTCAATGTTCAACTGGAAATTCTACCATGCAAATATATTTCTCGATAACTTGTTGCGCTTGTTGACTCTGCAAACCAATACAGAGGTTACGTTCACAGCTGATGGATACTTTTCCCTTTTATGAAGAGTATAATTGCCTGTAACACCAGGCTTGTTGTCAGGAGTGTTGAGTTCACACAAATTACGGCTGAGATCAACATTGTTTTGGCATGTTGCAGAAGAAACCTGCTATTGCTCAGTCCAAAGAGGGAGGATGAGGCTGCTGGGCACAAATTTCCGTGTTCTCTCATTTGCAGATCTTTGTAGCTGTGGGCGTAGCAGCACAGAAAACACATTCCATAATATTCCATAAACTGGTTTATAGATGACAGGAGGGATCCTCAATCGTAGGCTATCAAAGGTTTGTGTAAACAGCTTAAGGTCTTCAATGTCACTGTGGCTGGCTTTGCTTTATTTATGGTGCAGTGTCAGCTTCAGTTTTTGTAAATGGGTATATTGTTCTCCTGCCAATGTCAGTGGAGGACATGGGTTAAAAGTTGAGCAATATTTGTAATTTTTGTCAGCCCAGGTGGAATACAATAATCTGGTTTCAGTTTCCCTGACAACTAAAGCAAAAACTATGTTTTAACTTTGCGTGGGAATTATGAATTTATGATGTTCTGGAAAACAAGGTGACTTGTTTTAGCTGGAAGGTGAAAGGAAAATGTCTTATTAATTTTAAAGCGCCAACAAATGGTGCCAAAGTCGCTGGCAGAAATAGAGCAGCTAATTATCACTCTATTACCACTGGGTTTCAGAGTAGTAAGAGGCAGGTGGTATGAAGTAGTAATGTTGTGTTTGCTTACATGCTTAAATTTGCAACCAGGCAAACTTCCAACTGCCTGCACCTGTGTTTAAGTACATACAGCTAAGAGAGTTTAATTTTTAAGTTAGTTAGTGCACAAATCCTGCAAATGTATTTTCTTCTTCGATGTGGGATCTCCTCTCTGATGTGTCAGGTAGATTTTACAGGAAGCAGCTTGACACTGAAGGACAGTGCAGGAGATAACCTTTTACTGCAGACTCACTCTCTGGCATTTATTTACTTACGGGCTTCTGCTTCACTCCCATCATGCACCAGGCTCTCACCCTCTCCTATCTATCGAAGCAAGCTTGTTTATGTTATGTCTACGTCATAGTTAGATGGCATAGAAAACAACCTTTTCGGCCTTTATTTTAAGGTCATGTTATCGTAATGCAGTTTGTTGTTCTGACAGGAATCTGAATGTGATGTGCATGCTAGTAAAAACTATGTTTGCACTCATACATTTAAAGTAATGCTCTCAATCTTGGTAAAACCCCTTAAACTTGAAATAGTCACTTCAAAGTCTGTTTGTCTTCATCCAGTTTTGCCTCAGAGAGTTTTATACGGAATGCAAGCAATTTAAGCACATTTGTTCCCAGGTCTATGTAGATGCTTGCCAGTGCTTGGGTGTGTTATTCTTCAGGTAATTGTCTGAATTTCAGTAAAGTACATTTGCTATAATTCGGTGTCTGCAAGCATATGCATGTTTCCCTGCGTCAGACATGAGGTGGCTAGTGTTAGAAGTTTGTCTGCATATGAGCAGTCATTAAAGCAGTATGAGAAGTGCTCTGCAGACCTGACTAATATGTTACATTGAAGAGGGAGTTGTATGTATCTGCAGGTTATAAATGTCCAGAGAAAGCTGACAGTGTCCATGACAGGAACTTCAACAAAACCGCAGGAACAAAAGGACCATGGGAAGGGCAACTGTGTTTGTGTGCAGCGTGCCGAAGTGTTGAAAAGAGGGGCTGCCGGCACTCCCGCTGGGCGCCTCCCGGTGTGTTTAAGGGACGTGTCCGGCCATGTTCACCCCACACACACACACAGTACATATCCTGAGAGAAGGTTTGTTTCCTCAGGTATGTTGTAGGTGTGGATTGATGTGTGTCTTAACATGAAAAGACTTTAAACAGAATGTTAGCAGTGTTTGGAAGTGGACCAAGAGAAAAATCATGTTTCCTTCAACAGAAAGGGGTCTCCTGCTCTTCAGGCTGCAGGTTAGTTCCAGCAGAATCAGAGAAAACATGCCTTCATCTGGCTGCGAATGAGAGTTACAATCCTGCACGTAAGACAGTGGTGCCGATAAAAGATTTTGACACCGCTGACTCAGAGGAGAATCACTTGTAAACAACTCCACACTTGCATTCCTGAATATTTACTGTGTACGTGGATACTTAAACATATTACAACATTGTGTCATCTCACTATAAGATGACCAGTCACTTGACGCACAAACTCAGTGGCTCTTTCGCGCTGTTTCTGAGAAGCCTGATGTCATCAAGTTGTAAATGTTGGAGTTTTTCAAGTGTGAATGACCCCAGAGTTACAAGGAATCCAACCGGATAATGTGTAGTCATGATGGCCGTAACATGATCACAAAAACAGAACCAAAAGTTAAATGTAGATTTTAAAAAAAGGCTCCAAAAGATTCTAAGTGAGCTAAGAGATAATCTGCCAGTCAGTGATTCCTCCTGCCTACATGTGTGGATATGAACACGTATGTGGGGTGTTGTGTGTTTTGCAAGTGGCCTGTTACTCTATCCTTTACCCCCACTTTCTACTGACCTTCCACCAGTGCTCCTGCTCATTATTGTGTTGCTCTAATCTGGACGGGACAGGACTGGGTGCAGAAGTGTATTTATCTTCCTGCACAAATAGGACCTCTTTCCGTCTGGTCCCTGCTCAGCTTGTTGTTGAAAGATAGTGAGCAGCGTAAAGCAAGCTCCAGTAAGAGTGTGTGTTTCTCTCTCTTTCTATGTGTGTTTGTGTGTGTGTTTCTACATTTGTGTGTTTGAGTGTGTGTGATTATGGGTGAACTGAGATGTGTCCCAGCTGGCCCACAGACCAGCACACTCACCATCACCTCACTGCAGCAAATGCAGACAAAAGAGAGATATATCTCCCTTGTGATATTGATACCCCTTAACTCCGGGGGTGTTTTGCCCCTAAATGAGAAAGCAACATTCCTGTCAGAGGTCTGTCGTACTTGTTAATGCCAGTCAGATCAGTGTTACAGAAAGTCCCTGCAGTGTGTGCCCTGTAGGCCCCATTTCCTCTTTTTTTTCCTCCATCACATCTGTTGGGATGTGTACTTTTGCTACACATTGTCTAGGCATGTTTCTTTTCATTCCCTTGTTGTCTCCATGACATTGGGCTTGCAAATAGGCAGTTATCATACTGCGAATGGCTATAGGCCAGAAAGTCACTGTTGGCAAGCCCACATTACAAACAACACAAAATGTACCATGAAAATAATACAAAGCTGGAGTTTTAGCCTGTCAAAACTCCACAAAGCCACAAGGCTCATGTGCAGCCCTGTCTTAGAAAACTGGCGTTTTAGCATTATATTAATTCTACATGTTCTTTTTGGAAACAATTAATACTCTGTTGGCCCAAACTCAACAATTAGATTTTAGCTTTGGTGCTGCTCTGCCATCGCTAAGCTGCTCATACAACAGTGGCTTGCCTATTTAGACCTGTTACAGCTTCAGCTAGTCTTGACCTCCTTCTTAGTGCTGGGCTTGTCAGTCGATGTTGCACTTGGCCATGGATTTGCTTCCAGAGAGGGTTAGAGAGGGTTTTGTGTGCTAGTGCGGCCGTCTTGTCGCTTCGAGATGACCCGACCCCAGACCTGGCTTCCTGTCAGCCGCGTCTGGTCCTGCCAGAGCTCAGTGCGAGACTGCTCTCCTGCCCACTTATCAAGCATCACTCAATTTGAAACCGCCTTGATCTGAGTTTATGCCGCCAAGGCATGATCTAAGCTCACACATGCGTAGTAGCCTGTTTTCCAGGAAAAGCCTACATTTGGTGAAAAACAAACAAAAGAGATAAGACAGACTCTTGATAAGGCTGAGCCTCTGACATGAGAGTTAGGAAAGGCAAGAAATGCAAATAATTTGACCAAGATGCTGGTTTGACTCTGTGTGAAAACTCCTCGCAGTGTCCTCATCGTGACATGTTTGTGCTGCTCTAAAAGCACATTCTGGAGATAAAGGACAAGTGCAGAGCGCAAAGAGGAATTTGATTTGATGTGAAGAATGCAAAGCAGAGAGCGGATGCACGCATGTTTTTGAAGGGGGGCCGCTGCTGATAAGAGCACAACCTTCCTCTGTTTTCTCTCATGTGAATTTACATCTCTGCAGTTTGAGGCAATTCTTGGGAAACTCCACGATGAATACATTTACATCAAAGTATACCAGCCACTGGTCCATTTAAAGCAACTGTGAATAGTTTTAAGTTTGAGATGCAACAGGCTGAAACAAAATTGATAGCAATAAATGACCTAAAAAGCAAACAAGATTGCTACTCTCACTATAGTTACTTTTTTGTCGATAAAACTGTCACCAGATGAACATGATGAAGAAATAGTCTTTGTTTGTATTTTACACAACAAGAATCATGTTGAGTGATACGTTTGACATTTAAAGACAACATGAGCAAATTTTGCTCTGTGGAATACTTTCGTATGTGCAGGTAGAAATTTAGTAAGAAAGGAAGAAATGACACAGCTTTCTCTGCTAAAAGTACTTGAACCCCAAAGTGGCTTTAAAAATAGAGTTCAGATGTTTATAAATGATTGCAGATTTGTGTTTGCTCTGAAATTTGTTTTGTGAATCATCTGGCATTGTGACAAAAAGTTGTAAATCTTTCTTTATTTGATGGGTTGTTATTAACACAAAGTTGCTCACAGCTCAGTTGAGCTTTAGATGACTGAAAAAGTTTGATCAGCATGCGTAATGGAAGAAAACACAAAACTCTGAGGATGTGATTCATATGTGAGGCCCTAAAAGTTGGTAAATAAAAAAAGCTTTTTCACGCAGAGAGATGGTTTATATTGGAAACACTGAGTGGAAAACAGATCACTGAACACATCACTGACCAATGTGCTCCTCGTATTTACATGTGGATGCACCTGTGTGTTTGTATGCGTATATGCGTATTTGAGGGGGTCTGTTAGTATTGAGTGTGAGAGTGTATACTTTGTCGGCCTGCGGACACTTAGATTGAGTGTGTGTTGTTCTCTGTGGTGAGAGCGCACATATGTGTTTGCATGGAGACCTGGTTCTATGTGGGTGTGTGTTTGATAAACTGTGAGAGCATGTGGGAGACTGTTTGTCTATTCATCTGGGTGAGAGGGAGCAGAATGAGGAGGTGGAAGAGATCTGCTTCCAGCCTCTATCTTCAAGTCAATCTGCTCACAGTCACACAAACCTTTCTTTCTCGTCCTGAGCAGAGAGGGGCGGGAGGGCGAGAGGGAGACAGGCAGGGAGAGAGAGACAGGATGACAGGCAGACAGTGACATAAATATGTTTAAAAAGAGGAAAAGAGATTCAATCAGGCAGACTTAAGAAGATAGAGCGGATTTTTGTCTAAGAGGATCATCAAAGTCGTGCTCAGACAGCATCTGTCATTAGAAATATTTGTGCTATTTCTGTATCACAGCATAAGCTATTATTATTGTCCTATTGAGAGGCCCTTTGTTATCGCTGAGGAAAGATATAAGACAGTGAAGATGAAGCGTGTCAACTTTGATCCACAGTATTATCTGCAAGCAAAATTATTTTAGTGTTCACACTTAAGCAGAAGCTGAGAAGCAAGTGACATCCTCTCCAGCTTTTTTTTCCATCTACAGCATGTCCTCACACACACTCACAAACTCTTACAAACACACTGCTGCACACTTTATCACTTCACTATGACTGATGCCAAAAAGAGGCATCAATTTTTTGTCATGAAACACGAAAAGCTCTCAATTGTGTCTTGGCGTGGGTGTGACTGTCTGTTCCTCTGCAGAACGAGCATGAAGAGCCAAAGAATCAGAAGTAAAATGAATCAAGCTCGGCTTAATTGTAGGTCGGACACAAATATATGGCTGTCATTTGCAGCGTAGCTCTGGCAGACGTCCAGATAGAGAGAGAAGATCAGGAAGAGTTTGGAAGCACAGGGATCACATCTGGCAACAAGGCAGTGTGTGTGTGTGTATGTGTGTGCTGGCCTGTTGTTGCAGTATCATGCCCTATTGGCTGATGAGTTGCTATGCCTCATCTCTCGTTCATCTCACCCTCAGCCAAACCTGTCAAAATAAGAGTCAGCATGGCTGCAAAGTACGAGACGCCTCTTACTCTCTTGTCAATCAGCTATCAGACCCCAGCGACCACACTTGATCCCATGTGGAGCTGCTTATAAAGCCTAAAGATGTTCTGCTGCTGTGTTGGTGGTGACAGACAGAGGCTGGAATAAAACTGGAGAAAACTGAACAAACTGAGAGGCTAAAGAGCTGAAATCTCATTCTCTCAGTGGCCTTGAGACTGGAGCATGCTCAGTGCTGCTGTTTGTCGTCTCTGCCTTTCTGAGATGCTGCTGCAGTGTTTCCCAGCAGGCTTTGGCACAGGCTTACTCATGGACATCTCTCTTCTGGAGCGATACAGTGGCCAGGCTGCAGCTGCTCAGTGGATACCTCCTCATATGTGTGTATGTGTGTGTGTGTGTATGTTTGAGACTTGGTTTGGCTCTGTCTCACTTGGTTGCTTTCCTGTTTTACCTTTTCTTTCATTCCTCTCTTTTTTACTTGTTTGTTCTTCCTCCCATTGTGTTCCCTCACACATTACCTCCTACTTTTCTTGCTCGCATCCTTTCTTGTTTTTCTCTCTCTCCCTGTCTCTCATCCTCCTCACTCCACCCTTCCATATCTCTCTCTCTCTCTCTCTCTCTCTCTCTCTCTCACATACACTAGTTGCTACCCTTAAGACTGTGGTTGCCATAGTGATAGCTATGTGCTGCGGAAACGTGAAAGAAGCCAAATCCACACAGGATCACTTCCTTGTTTAGCACTTAGATTACGTCTCCTTAATTTCTTCAAAATGTGTCACAATCATGCTGGATTCTGGTTCATCTGTTTGTTTTATGCAGTAAAAGAAGTTGTGATTGCTGCCCTCTCTCTGTGGGATCTTGATCTCAGCTGTTGCTGAGCAGAGTCATTAGTAACACTCAGATTTGGAATTTAGGTTGACCTTGGCATGGCTGACCTTGAGAAACAGACCCTTCCCCAGGCCTCCAGATGTCACACATGCTAATCTGTGTCGTGTCTCCATTTAAGGTGCCTTTTTTTAGCTCTCAGTGTCAGTGAAGTCTTGTTATATCCTCATTTAATGCCCTGTAATTCATATGGAGTACCACTTGCACACACACTTACAGTAAACAAAAATGAATAACAGCAAAACAGCATCAAACAGCTTATATTCATTCAGGCTCACAAATGTGTGTTTTACGCAGTCTCCTTGGTCTGTACCTACAACAGATACAAGCTGGTTTTTGTTTGAGGAAGTGGGCAGCCTGCCTGTGTTGCTCCAACACCTCTGTGCATGGACAGCTGAGGGAGCAGATGCCTCGTGAAAAGGTGAATATCAGTAAGTGGAACTGCTTTCTGACTTCCCAGGAAGAGGACATTTGTACTTTTTCAAACAGCTCTCTTCTGTTTGATCTGTCTGTTCTTTTGAAGGGAATTGTATCAGTTTGCATTATATTGAACGGTACAGTAGAGTGTTGTATAGCACACAGCACCAGAATGGTATGGTGTTGTACTGGGGTGTAGCATATATTGTACTTTGAGGTACTGTAACATTGTTGAAGCTGGCTCCTGTTACAGGATTCTTCAAACTTTCTTAAATTTAGAGACTACACACTTGATGATAACAAAAGACAGACCAATAACCTTTTCTTCAGCAGAGTATCAGGTTCTTTACGCAGTAAAACTCCGGTGTTAACAGACATGGCGGACGGGCAGAACATGGTACTTATAGTTGTTTTCGGTCTCTTACACAAAAATAGTAAAATACGGATTATGAAAAAAGTGATTGGGACAGGAATAGAAATGAACCAATATGATTTTCTCAAGGCCAATACCGATTATTGACAGTCAAGGAGGCCAATAACTTATATTTTGAGCCGATATTCATTTGCAGTGAAGGTGAAAAGACTGGGGTCAACATTTTGAACGGTACAAACTCCAAAACTGAACCTTGTTTAAATGCCTTTAAGCATGTTTGTTAAAGGGCCTTTTGGGACTTTCTGAGCGATCTTGAAAAGGTCTAATATCTAGATATATGCCTGATGATAATTAACAACTTAGAATGAGATTATTAGCACTAGATTAGGTCATTTCTAAATGCTATTTCTTAGCTTCCCTGTCAGGTTGAGCAGGACCAAATTGATTTATGGCACACCAGAGTCTCTATGACAGCACCAGCCTGCATGAGAGCCAAAACAACTCAGCTTTAAAATGATTAGTCATCAGCAAAATATTGATTTAGGTTGTTAGTTGTAGTCTCTGTTATCATAAGTTTTAAACTTTTTTAGTTATCATATAGAAAAAGTTGGCTCAACTCAACTTCAGTGAGTCTGCATATAGCTACAGTGTCAGTCAAGTAGACCACGCCCTTCATGAGGCATGACCTCTAAGTTCAATAACTTAAGATATAAAAATCGATATATATATATATATATATATATATAAAATAAAACAGCAAAGATTTACTATTTTATAAGAGTGTGTATGTGGTTTCTGGTGCTTCTGCAGCCAGCCTCTAGTGGCTGCTTGAGGAACTGCAGCTTTTAACACTTTTGCATTGGCTTTTAACTTCAAGGCCAGAGACTGCTGCTTGGTTTTTGTTTCTGTTTGTTTGGTGGGGTTTTTTTTCATAGAATCATAGTGTAGTGTAGTGTGGTGCAATATTGGGTTTATAATGAAATGTTGTATCACATTACGCGTTCAAAAATGATATCAAAGTTGTATCATACTGTACCCTGGTGTAGATGATTTGTTTTTAATGAAGCTTTACTATATAATACAGTGTGATATAGTGTTGTTTTGTATTTTTTTTGTATCCCAGCATGTGCTTCTGTATTTTATCATACCTTGTCCTTTCCTTTTCCCTACGTTCCTCAATTTCTTGACCCTCCATTTTCTCTCCCCTTGTTTCTCCAGATGGTCGTGCTCTCCCCACCCCTGCCCTGGACTCACCTCTAAGAGTCAAGAGTGTGTTAAAAGCAGGCACTATATTCTACTTTAAGTCTCCACTCCTGTATACTCTTTGTTGGTGAAAAAAAAGAAGGAAAAAGCAGACAGATGTAAACAACATAACCTAATGGCTGTTTAAAGCCATTATGTCCAAGAAGATAAACTCTGGTGCCTGTGAAAGGGCAGGAGAGCTGTTGAGCAGTATCGCAGTGATGATGTGCAGGTATGCTGCTGCTCAGCTCCATCATGCAGCAGAGCTGTCTCCCTTTTTTTCAGGGTAGTGAGGAGGGATTAGGAGGCAGGCAGAGATGGGGCCTGTGGAGCATTTATGAGTAGGGGCATACAAAAGATCCATGTCAGACCTTTTAGTGTTGTCTCAATTTTTTTTCAGCTTTTTTCTTTCTATTTTTTGGACAAGTTCTTCAAGTCATGCTCCTCCCACACTAGCCCACTGTGCCCCCTCCACCTCCAGACCCCTATCCAAGGACAGCCCACGGCTGTTGAAAAACAGCAGATGCTTTGGAGAGGACTGGAAAAAAAGGGAAAGAGATTTAGATGCACATGTCCATGGCCATATTTGTGACTGTGTGTGAGAAACTGAGTTCATTTCACAATCTTGTTGTACTTCCCAAGCTCATAAAAGCTTGTTTAAAGCTCATCACACAAACTTGTGTACAAAAAAACCCTCTAACCTAATTTCCTCACACCGTGGTTCGCTCTTCTCCAGCGTGTCTGTGTGCTTCTTGCGTAGCCATGTTTTATGTAACTCTGCCTAGAGGGACACACTTGGGGCACGCAGTGATCATAAAAGTCATAAAACATTTTCGTATCTATATTGCACTGGCTGCAACTCAGCAAGTTAAGAAAAAAGTTTTAAGTTTAAACTTAAAATTGACACACACTAGCCCAAAGATTAAAGAGCCTCTAATGCTCCTTCTGTCTGTGATATCAGCTGATGTTACACCTCATTAATTCAAACAAAAGTGAGAGACAGTTGTGGGGTTTTTAAGGGCAGGCTGAGGAGGGGCATGTGGAGTCACAGACAACCAAATTCTTCTTTTAATCTACATCCCATCATAGTGAAAGTCATCTTTCTTTCATCCTGACGTCACAAATCCTTACTTTTCTGACACATACATAAACTGCATGCCCACCCACAGACACGCCGGCCTGGGAACGAGTTCCATCTTGTTGACTAGCAGGGGAGGAAGTGAGTGTTGAGGTTGTGCGGAGATAGGGGGCTGCTCTCTGACACACCGAAGCCTCTGCCAGTCTTCAGTTACCTCTGCTGACAGATTAGATCATCGAGAACAACCACAGGGAGGAGAGAGGAGTAGGGAAAGCTTAACGTTGGACCTGATTGGCGTGTCAAACCTTGGCCTCAAGTTGACCTCCTTGCCCACAGATGAGGCTTATGCTATTGAGTGCACTGACCTGTTAAGACATGACCCTTCTGCTGCCCCCTTTCCTCTCCAGTCCCTGCTGCTGCCTCCTCCCATCGAAACGTTAAGAATCCTCCGTGGGCTGGACTGAGAGAAACTTCGGGAGGGCCCCGTAGATGACTCATCTACAGACCTTTTTTTTTCCCAACAGTTTCATTGAGAGTCGTTCTTGTGCCAGTATATTTTTTATTTTGTTGCCACTTAACAAGACAGTGGAGCTCAGTCAGCATGAAATTAGAAAACCGTACTTTGATATAGCAGCTTAAGATAATACTGTGATCGTGAAATCAAAGTTAGGGCAATATTAAACAAAGATAAACAGATTAGTTGCTTTGGTTGAGGTTTGCTTTCACACAAACATGAGCGAAACCTAATTTGTTGTGTAAAATTCAGTGGTGTGCTGCGCTGTGCTGAGATATTCTGTTCTGTTTTGTCCTCAGCCTCTCATGTACCCCTTCTGGCCCTTTGTCTTAGTGTCTCCCTTTGCCCTATTTTCCGCTCCTTTCATTCTGTAAAAGTAAGTAATACTACAAATGCAATATGCCCACTCAAATTTCATATACACAGAAAAAGATCTGCCGTATTTGCTCAAAGACAGGGTTGGGTTATGTGCACAAAGCTGTGGTTTTAGGAGATAATGGCTGTAAATCCGTATTGCTACGTGGACATTGATGACACCTGGCTAACCAGCGACAGTGAAAAAAGACAGATACAACCACAGACGTGCCGAGACTCGTCTGTAGGGCTGAGCTGACTGACAGACAGGAGAGGTGAGGAAGGGGAGCAGCTAAGGAAGTCAGCAAGCAATGATTTTGTGTAATTCTTCTAGAAGCAGTCTGTCACAGATTATGATCTGACATTCTGCACCTCACACATCGCTCTCTTGCACATACATCCCAAGAAAATCTGTGCTCACAAAAATCTGAACCAGATGTGAAGCGTTTGGGGACCCAACCTGGCAAGGGCAGGTCTCCGAATTATCTGGGTGGGGTCAGCATTGCAGAGGGGACGACTTAAGTGGTCTCTCTCCACTTTTGCACGGGTCATTACGGAGGAGAAGATGCTCCCGAGGTAGTAGAAACTGAGTTTTGGCTTCAAAGTGACACCATGGAGCACGAATGGGCCAACTTAAGCTTTTTGGGTGGACTCAGGCTCTCTCCACCCTTAGTTGTAACTCCAGGGCCTGGAAGAGCCACTGCTTATCTGATAGATCCAGTAAAGGAACAGTTGATTAGCTTAAAGCAATGGGAAATGCCTTCCCTACACCCTCCCTCTTTCTTCCCTCCCTCCTTATTCCCTCCCTCCTTTCTGTATTCTCTCACTTTTCCCCTCTTAACTGAGTGAGCAGTGCCTCTCTCTACCTTTCTCTCCCTATTTTTCACCCTGCTCCCTCCCTCTCCCTTCCTCCCTCCCTCCCTCCCTCTCCTTCTCTCTGCCCTGCTGTGAGTAGGTGGTTCCTTGCTGTACTTGATTGGTGTGAGTCTATATAGGAGGAGAGACGCTCTAACAGGCTCAGAGTCTGGTGGTGCCCACTTGCCACACGTTCCCAGAAGGACTACCTGTGTTTTTTTTTTTTTTTCTTGCGTGTCTTCTCCTGAGAGGATTATTTTCTTCTGACAACATGACGGAAACGAGGAAGAAAGATAGGAAAGGGAGAAAGAAGGGGGGCAGAAAAGCACAAAGGGAGAGAGAGGCTGATCCCACAACAGGTAAAAGAAAACTCAAGGTGTTTTTCACGTTACATTGTGTTTGTCTTTTCTGTATGAGTCTGTAAAAGGAACTTATAAAGAGAAGAAAGTTGGATCAAGTTTGTGTTACTGTATCACGGAAGTGTGGGGTAAACTGAGTATCCCCTTGGCTTGTCAAAGCTTGCCGCTGGCTTGTCACATGGATTGGTATCCTAACGTGGACAGCGTGTAGAGGCACATCTGGTTTGGCAGCACTTTGGAGTTGTTGGGAACTTAGATATTACAGCTTGTATACCAAATCAACTAAAACTGAAGTGTCGGCTCAACAGCCTGTGGACCACAGACCCAAAGTACAGTGTCTGAACAGCTCTTTCTAAACCAATGGCTTGTTTCACTTAGAGGCTGTTTTGATGCCTAGCATAATCATGTTTCATCAAATCTTTGCTACTTTTAACAGCTTTTTTCTTTCCTTACAAAAAGAGCTCATTTTTTTTACCGTTTGATCATAAAAGTGCTTTTGGTGTGTTTGTGTAGAGTTCATTAAGCTTTTTTCATTCAGCATGGTTAATCACTTGGTGCTTTTATCTTTATTCTGAATCTATGGTGAGTCACGGCAAATAAAATCTGTACGACTCCCCCCCCCCAAAAAAAGTTCTTTAAAATCAGAACAGCGATGAGAGCTGCCTGTATTTTAGAGTCACAATTGCAGTGATGTGCTTGCTCAGTGGTGGTTTCTACAAGCTGCTGCATGTAACTGTAGTTTGACCTCAGGTCATGGGGAAACCCAGCCCCCGTTTTAGGACAGCACCATGATTATTGCCCTCATTTCTGTGTCATTCTAGGTTTGATTAGACACTGTAACATAGAAAGCATCCATTGATGCTGGTAGCCATTTTGTACCTGTTGATGTCACCGCTGTCAGCTTCCAGCAGATACCCTTCAGATCAGGCTTTGGGTTGAAGAGATTTCAGCAGACAAGGTTTTCTTAAGGTCCCTGTTGAGTCTGCATTCTTAGTCTTTTTCAGCTTAAATGATACCCGCTAGTTTTTTTTTAATGGCAGTAGTGATTGTTGTCACATTTCATTTACAAAGTTGAAGAAAAAGTTAATCTTGGTTCCTGTTTCCTTGTTTGATTTCGCTATGCTAGAACAAAAATGATCATATGTTAGATTGGGCTTTAAATGTAAAAAAAACAGTTCTTTATAACACATAGAAAAGCCTAATGGTGAAGTCTGTGTCCTTTACTATACACAAAATGACAAAAGCTATTAAATTCTGTTGGCACACGATACAGTTCAGCATATCAGGAATTGACCTGAACTCGAATTACAAATTTCTCCATCAAAACAAGATCTGTGTAATTGTGGATTTTTTTTTTTGGTCTCACAACTGGGAAAATGTGTGAAGCTATGTGTGAACCCTCCGTACAATGGCACTTTCAAAGATGGTGAAAATGAAGACTTACTCATGGGTTACGTCTCAGCTGACATCATTTAGCTGAGGATGTTGTTCATCAATAAATCGGGTTCAAAAAAGGAAGAATTAAAGGGCAAGAAGAGGCAAATCAGGAAACAAGTCAGGACAACTAGCAGTGTAGTCATGGGTGATCTTGGTACTAATTAAAATGAATTAAAGGTACGGTGTGTGATAGTCAGCAGCATTTAGTAGGATAGACTTAGTGGAAAGTAGAATTAAGTGTTTAAATATACATTCAAGTCAGTGTGGAATCACCTGAATATAGGTAGATATAGAGCATACACAGAAATGGTTTAGTTTTATGAACTTTGTTAAAAAACATACATTAAAAAGGGTACATATAGTAAACACAATCACAGAGGCTGCCATCTTGCATCACTGTTGTACCACAAAAGCCTTTTTTTTCTTGTATTTGTTTTGTTGTGTCCCAAGGAAATACACTGTGTGGTTTTGTTGTTGTAGCACTGACAAGATTTTTGATAGTAAAAAATTACACAGGCTCAGCACTTTTTTTTTTACTGAATGAAACCTTTATTGTCTCTCCTTGGCTCAAAAGATGATCGGAGAACTGAGCCTGCCAAATTGTTCACTAGCATACAATTGAACGCAAGGCACGTAACATTTGCAAACAGTGAGTGCCTGTCTGGCTCATAGACTATATAAAATATGGACGTATTCTACGAATGTCACCTGTCTGTTCCTGATGCAGAGTACTGAAGCCGATCATTGGTGGGGGCCATATTGGATATGACACGGGCTTTGAGCTGCAGACAGAAATGGTTAATTTAGCTTAAGGGTCTGCAGTGAGCTTTGTTTTCAGAGGAACAACTGAAATAGCACTATCCATGCACTGACATGTACACATGGCAACAAATTTCAGACTGAGATCGCCTTTTGTGTTTTTGTAAGAATTTTCCTCTTTTGTTTTATACGTTGATGGCTGACAATCTGTATTTGTTTTATATTTATCTGGGAAAAATCTGAGGTACAACTAGCGTGTGGTCAATTCTTTAGTTTTTTTCTTTCTCTAAGGGTGAAACCTTGAGGTAGTTCTCTGATATTCCAATGCAGTTAGTCAGATTACAGATTACTGGTCATAAATCCTCTTCTTTGTTTTCCTGTAGGAAAGGCTGCCTAATGTCTATTATTGAATTGTAGTAAGCATTGCTGAAAGCAACTCACATGCACCTCTTGTTCAGGGTATTAATCCTTCAATGCGACAGTTTGCTGTGTTATTGATTGCGGAGTGTGCATACATGTGAGTGAACAGGTGTCTCTGTGGATGAGGTGTAAAAAACTATAATTGTATGTAATCTAGCTCATGAGCACCCTGTTGAGGTTGTTAGACTGTCAGTCAATCATATTTGCTGTCACAGAAACAAGACAGTATTGTCTGGTATACCTCATGTTGTCTGGGAACTTAGTCTCCCACTTTTACTTAAGTTGATTACCTCGCAGCAAGTAACTCTCAGCTATAATTGCCCACTCACTGGCTGTGACATCCCATAAATTCTGTGTAGTAAGTGTTGATTTCAGGATTTCTGCTACTGCAGTGTCACATGGTTATCTCCTTTCAGATCACGTACCTAAGTTACGTGTATTGTCACTAGAAGCTGATACTTCATGAGATTGTTGCATGACCTTTCTGACAAATCAAATCGGGAACTGTGCAGGTAAAAAAAAAAAAAATCAGTAGACCCAAATAAGGGCAGCTAAAGTTTTACTAAAGATAACATAAATGCTAAAATGCTGGTCCTTGCTGGAAAGCAAAACCACCCAAGGGAATGAAAAGTTGTGCTCGTAGTTGTCTTTATTAAGAATGACACCAGAAGTACAAAATGCTACCGGCATTTCATCAAATCTGTCATCAGTGCATGTGTGTATGTATGTGTCTGTGTTTCTAAGCAGAAGTTAGAATCCCCTGTGCCATCAGCCTGACCTACTTAAGTATGATTTTGCTTGTTATGACTTTATCATTCATGAACTTCTACCACTCATCGCGTCACTCATGTGTCAAGTCATAACACAACAAGTTCCTCTCCGTCTGCCTCACATTGCGTGAGCAGTCAGTTTGGTAATCATATGCTTCGGAAACAAAGTTCTGGCTCCTTCATTTTGTGCCTGATGCTTTGTATTGTGTACCAACACCTACTCCACCTTTGTAATTGAAATAGAGCTACTGAAGTTACTCAGCAACAAAATAGAGACCAGTAGTTGCTGGAGGAGGAGGAGGTGGCGGAGCCTCAGCTTTCAATTCAGGTGCGATCTTGCTTAATATAATTGCTCTTACAAAATTGCTTTTTAGTGTGATCATATAAACAACAGGGAACAGGATAACAAATCAGAAGGTGAGCTTGACCTTAACCTCCAGTGTTTTTGAGTCTATAGATTGTGCGCAGAGAAAGCCTGCTTTTGTGTCGGTGATAGTCTCAGACCAAGGCTAGCCTAAACCGCAAAAGGTTCGCAAGCGGAAGTGTTCTGAGTGTAGCTCTCAAAGTAAATGTCTTCAGACAAATGATGATGAAAGAAGAGATGAAACTTAAGACAACTGGTTAACCAAGTGGCTTCCTGTAAGGCTGTTAGTACATGTTGTGCACTCAAGTAACAATGTTTTCTTTCTGGGAGAAGAAAAAATACATAAATCTATTTACACCTCTCAATTTATGGTACCTTAAAAGGGACTTAGTGACTTATCTAATAAATTACTCCAGTGTTACATAAACACCCAATCTCTAATAGTAGTTGCTGTTGATGAAGGTGAGTAACCATATTATTGCAGTTTCAACAGATGGAAAAAAAAGCATCCATTCCATTTGTGTCTTATTCATTGGTATTTTGGTTCCTGTTTTGATCTAAAAATATCCCCTTTGGCTTTCTTTTTTGGCTTTTTTACTTGTCTGTCTTAAAATTTCTCTCCTATATGCTCACTTGAAGAGTTACTGGGGTGATCCAAGAAGTGTTAAATACCATAGATGGAGACAGGAATTATGAAGTATTGACTGCTACATGCGGCATCTAGTACTGTGATAGCTACTGAATCAATGGTTTTGCATCTCCTTTCATATTACTAGAAGTCTTTTAATTGATCATTTGTTCCGAATGCAGTGAGCTCAGCTGCAACTGGCAGTTTAACTTGTGTAACTTTTAGGATTAAATTGTCATGTGTGTATAGTGTAGTTGCAGCTAATAGGAGAATTAAAGGGAAAACTCATTCTCATGTGGACTTTGCATTCAGCTTTTTGAGCCACAGTTGGGGCATTCTTGAAAATCTCTTCACACAGGAGTTGTAGTAAAAGCAGGACAGAGAAGAACTACCTGTGCAATGATCCACACAGCAAAGCAAAAATATTTACGCGGACTACCAAAGTATTCCAGCTGAATCTTAGAGTTTTCACTTTGACATTCATCATTCAAAAGAAGCAAAAGGTTTTTCGCCTTGATTAGTTTGATGGTTTCTAAATTTGACTTATTTCACCTTATGTCTTTGGTTAAAATGATGTTTTACAGTCACTGATAATGTTGAGGTGACGAGAGCAAACCTTATTCCAACCCCACATAGCGTGTGACAATGTGTCCTTGTTCAAGGTTGTTCAGTACACAGCCAATGCCTATGACTAGTTAAGTGAAACATAACCAGTATGAAAAAAAAATATGTCCAGTATTTAGGTCCTAGAGCTGTCTGTGAACACATTTGTCCATACTCTAATTACAGCTCCACCTACCAGCTGTTTCACATATAGAACGTCTGCCTCTTTATTATGAACTGCTAGTTCTTCAGTTGAGTTTATGAAAAACCTGCTCTTACTGCAGCTTTTTTGTATATGATACTGCCCTGTATCCAGACATGTGAGAAGCCCAATTACCCTCTGAAGATGTGTTTTTACAGCATTTAAGGCTCAACAACTGGACGATTTCATTCATTTTTACACAGCAAACAGCAAACCTCAACATGTTGAAGTCATAATTGCCACATGTATCTTGCCCCATTCAATCCACTTAATAGTCGATCATAATTATTGTTGATAGTCAGTACTTTGATGGCTGGAGATGGCACCTTGTAGCATAGTGTGGTTTGATAGCATTTTAATCTTGAAATGGAGATACAGTTTTATGTTGGCTTTGCCTGATAAAACTACCATTGAGCCACTGGATTCGACAAATGTGTTACCAGCAGACGCATCTGGTTGTTAATGGTTCCTGTGGGCAGCTCTGCTAAAGTTAGCCTCCTTCAACCAACTGATTTGACTTGTTCACCTGTATATTTTACTATCCCGTGTCAATCTGTGATAAATTTGCTATATGAAAATCTGCTCCTTGTGTGGACAAAGCCAACTGGCTGACTTGGGAAATTTTGGATGCTTTGAGTTCCTGTTATGAGATTTAATAAATCCTATGGGGTACAAATAAATATGAGTGACTTCATCTTTTTCAGTGCCATTTTTTGTTTGTTTTTTTGGCACAGGCAACCAGCTTGTCAAGATTTAAAAAAAGCTGTTAAGACTTAACTTACTTTAAAGTTTATTGACCTTCAAATGCAAAGCCAGACAGCTTTTGTTTCATTCTCTTGCAAGCCTATACTGAAAATTGAATAAATGAAACACTGACCAAACACACAAAAACTAAACAACTTATAAAGAAAGCATAAACTTAGAGTTCAAGTTTTCAAAACCTGACTTCTAAATTTGTATTAGCAAAGAGTCTGAATTAATTTCTTACAAAAGATGTTATTATGAATTATTCCTTGGATCACTACTCCCAAATCCAGAGCATCTTTTGAAACATGTGCTTACCAAGTGGTTTGTTCAAGTCAGCCTAATAGAAAAAAATCTAGAAGTGTTTGACTTCTTTCTTTGTCCAAACCAAAGAAAAACATGAAACCATACATACTGATTTACAGCACAATCAGTAGCATGTCTGATGCGTTTACTGAGAGGCAAATGGAGAGTTGGCCTCTTGTATAAACAATGTAACAGATAATTGTTGGGTGAAAGTGTTTTGGTTTTGGTTGAAGGTTGTTGAAATGATCTCTTTGAACAGATGTTGCGGTACAGTGACTAGTGTGCAGACCATTCCCACATGCAGAACCCATTTCTCTGGCTGTCTCACCATGTAATTTGTCTTTTGACAACGTGCAGTGAAGTGACATAACACCAGAGTAATCAGGGATACTTTGTCTAGAAGGGGAAACACAAAGGCATACCTCAGATTCCTTTTCTAAGCTCCTGGAAGTAAAACAGAAAATGTTAACTCAATAATAGGAGCCAAAGCATTGTTAATTCATCAGGACTTTGTTTTTGAACCTCTCTCCGGACCGAGGTTTCCAACTGTTACCCAAGGCTTGAGCTGTTGACACGCCAGTTAGGCTTCTTTTCTCAAATTTGGTTTTTATAGTCCATGTCTGCAGCTGCCCCTTGGCTTCAAACGCAGAGAATCAGACTGTTGTTGGGGTGAGGGTTTATCATCGCTGCTGAACACTCTTTTCCACTGCTGTAATGGAAAATTAGATAACCTTTTGTCTGATAAAATATTTTTTTCTTTATTTCCTCTGATAATGACTCTCTTTGTTCATGTTGGAAAAACATTGATCGTAAATGGTGAAAAAGGAATGAGGGTCTATGATTAAGCTGTCAGAGTTGTTCATTCAGGATTTTGTAATGACTTTTGGGGGCATTCATCATGAAAGTTTTTTTGTGTTATGCAGATGATGAGTTGGACTCACATTACTTAAAAGCGGCTTGGTAGACTAATCTCTGTACATTCTAATGTTTAACATCTGTATCTGGATGCTGGATTGTCTGATGGACTGTGTCTCCATTAGAGCTGCATCCTGTAGAAGGAGCAGTTTGTCCTGTACATCTGGATCTCTGAGCTGATGAGAAGCGGAGTGTTGTGTTTCTGCAACTTTTCCAGGCACGGGCAAAGTTTGTTTAATTTGCTTGGCTAGGACAAACCTGTGTCCAGGAAAAGTATGGAGCATTTTTCTTTATGTTGCAACTCTGTTCCTGCAGTTTACTGATTGTGACTGACAGGCTTTTCCTCAGGCTGTGTGCTGGACGTGTAAAGCAGAGCTGAGTTTGTTTGGAAATCATGCACATATGCACGAGGAAGGCTTTTGTTAGTTTTCTAAGTCATTGGATAAAGCCATACACAAACCTATTTTGTTTTTTTTCTTAAATTTCTTGCCAAATTACACTTGAAACTTCAAATCAGTTTGCAGTGGAGCTGCTCATCAAACATGTGGCATGTTATTCTATTAATCAAGGTGCCACAAAGTTCGGAAACTCCTTAGTGCCACGGATACTCAGTTGTTAATTTCCCATTAGACAGTGTAATTTAAAAATTAGGCAGATCAGTCAACCATAAAGCATTGTGCAGCCTAATCTTTAGTTAACATCAAGTCCTATATAGTCCATTTCATTTGCTGAATAACAGAAAAGTTTAATGAAGAACATCTGGAGAATCAGGACTCTGGTGTTCAGTGTGTGGCCTTGCTCGAGGCTATTGATAAATCCCCTCTTGCAGAGAAGATTTTAAGAGTCGATTTACAGTATACTTGTTCATCTTATGAGCTCACATAATGTTATGACTTTCAGAAAAAACATGTATTTCTTGCTGTAATGAGGCTTTTATTGTCCTAAACCCTTTTGGGATGGTAAAATCTTGCACTAACTGCCTGAGCAATTGCAGCACAAAAACTCTTCGTGAGAATAAGCTCATTAAGGTTACCAAGAGTCACAGTACAAAGACACATCTGCCTCATGTTTGAATCTTTGTCTCTATTTTCCAATGCCATGAATATCATCACTCACATTTTCCAGCAGGAAGCCGCTCACAGATAAAAGCCCACTGTCTTTCAAGCAATGGAATAATTTTAGTAACAAACAGCTGCGTTTGAACCAAGAATAGTTTCACTTTCCCGTTGATCTATGCTGTTTGTCAGCTATTTTAAATTTGACATTTTACTGTTTGCAAGTCCAGCTCAAAGTCAGACTGACAACTCTTTTGATAGTTGCAGGAGTCAGTGTCATGGAATAATCCAGCCTGCTCGCAATGTGAAGTGTCTTTGTGTTTGAACTTCTCATTGGTGACCCTTAAGTTGGCTAAATTTATGCTTTTCGAATTCAAATCCATAATTGTCACATTAACTGTAGTTATAAAATAGACTTGGTCTAACACAGATTTAACAATGACTTTTACAAGTAAAAAGACCAAACACAAGAAAGACTGACAGTTTGTTTAAGGTTATGTTAAATGTCTACCCTTGACAGCAGGTCACTTAAAGAGAGGGGTATGCAGCTGTGGGACATGAAATACCTTTGCTCACTTTTCACCCTCAAAATTTCTGATCAGTGGGTAGTGAGACAGTTGAAAGTAAGCAGGAGGAGACTTTCTTTCAAATACTTGACAATACTACATTTACAGTACTGTATCAGCATGTGCAGTATGGGTTGAGCAGAGAGAGATGCACTGATTGTCCCCAGGGGTCACCAAAACCAAAGCAAAGTTCAAAGGACGTTCCATTAAGTATGCAAAAATGTTTTATTAATATCACAGGTAAACGTGATTCAAAGTGTTCCAAATGTGCAAATTAATTATACCACTTTTTAATAGATGGGGATCAAACAAATTGATTTATACATGAATGACAGTAGAGCGTATTACGGCGATTCCTTTTAGAACAAAAGAGACCAGTTCGTGCACGAGTTATTGAACAATGAAGAGAGCTGAGGACTGATCAGAGGTAAAAGATTTCCTTTACAGTCATTTTTGGGGCCTTTGGGTACATGCTTTAACCACTTAAAGCCTCTAGACGTTAGGTTAGTTGTTAAAAAAAGAAACTGGATCTATTGGTTGCTCATTTGCAACAGCTTACTCTAGTGTCTTAACATTTTTGGACACTGGAGATACACATCAAGTCATTTTCTGTAAATTAGTAGTATCAATCCTGTTTTAAATGCCAAGCTAAATTTTTCCTCACATCAGCCTCCAGCATAAATCCACAATGCCAAAGAAAAGTGCAGCATCATTAAGGTTTTTTTCTTCTTCTGCAGACATGTTGCCTTTAGCAGGTCAGTGAAGTAGGACAGTCTCTTGAAAAAGAGGACAACAAGGGGATAAATTTGGTGCACCTCCATTTTAATGTTTAATTGAAGTCAATCTGCGTGTCTCACTTTGCTTGTCATGCTTTGTTTGTCTTCATTCTGCCGTCATCCTTTCGAGGTGATGCATCGCAAACAGCTGTGATTTGCACCACTGCTCGGTTTAGTGTTTGTATAAAATCCTAAATGTTACACATGGGGAGCAACCAAGAGCGCGAGAGAAAGAGGAAGAGAGAAAAAGAACGAGAGATTAGAAGTTGTGAAGGAGGGGGGATACAGCCCTCTGATGACCCTTGTTCACCTCTCTCTCTCTCGCTCTCTCTCTCAGGCCTGTTTGAGTCTTCTCTTAAACATGTGTGCAGCTGTCATCTGGCAAGTGTGTTTATGAGTGTGTGTTGTGCATGCATGTACGTGCATTTTAGCAAATATCATTTTTCATATTTCTCTGTGTGTGTGTGTATGTGTGTGTGTGTGTGGGGGGGGGGTGTTATATAACGGAAGTATAAACAAAGACCACATTTTTTTCCCCCTTCGTACCTGGTATACTTCGATCTTAAAGGTCTTACCTTTTAATACTGGCAATACAATTCCTAGTAATTTTCTTTTTCAAAATATTTGTGACCTTCTTGTTTACCAACTACTTTTTATTGCGAGTCTGTGGTTGCAGATCCTCTTCGTGAGTTGTCCAATGTTTGCTAAATATTGCTTCAGGTGTTTTTATAGCAGCAGAACCAGAGTGATTTTCAGGCTGTTTATTAGTCGGATACAGAGCTGATTATGTCTCAAGTGACAACATCTGGTGGTCACATGAGAGAGCTGATGGCTCAGTCCACAGAGATGATGATTGGCTTCTTTGCTGTCCCTCCATCCTTCTTTGTCTGTTTCTCCCAAAACGACAACATACACTCACGGACAAAGAGTGCAAACCAGATTATAATTAAAGTTTCTGTCTGAAGGGTTTAATAACACCAAGTTTTTCTCTCCCTCTCTTTTCAGCTGCGGCTCCAAAGTTAAAACCAATGAAGAATCCAATAATAGTGGACGAGGGGAGCAAGCTCGTAGTGAAGTGCGAGGCCACAGGGAGCCCTCTCCCCACCTACACGTGGTTCAAAGATGGCAACGAGCTGAAGAAAAGCAAAAAAGTCAAAATAAGAAACGGCCAGTGAGTATAAGTCACCCATGTCCAGCAAACCGCCAACACAGGCAGGTATAAGATGAAAGGAGAGGGAGGCACTCTAAAGCTGGAGTAAGGTGGCCATTATCAGCAGGCTGTTCTACTGTAGGTTTTCTGGAAAGAGCAGTTTGAAAATCATTATCAAAAATCTGGAAACATTTGTTTTATATTTTGGACTTTGAAGGCTTATTTTCAAGATGAAAGTCATTGTACTGATTTATGCAGAAGACAATACTTTAATACTTACAGTTACATCTAGAGATAGTAAAGCTGTTCTTTGCTGGTTGCTCAGTTTCGCTAAACATTAATGCTAATTTTATGGACTTCTTCCAACATATTATACACAGGACAGTTTTTACTTCTGTTTTGTCCTTTTACAGCAATCCATCATATCCATGTATACACTTAAATACTTTGAGACTAAGTCAATTAGTTTTATTTAAATGCCTCAAACCAACAACTTTCTTCCCCAGGTGTGCTTTTTTATTCAGCACATGACCCTGAGTCCACCCTGCTCAATTATCCTCAGCCAACAGACTTAGCACTGTAAGAAATCACTCCACACATAGCAGTGATTTTTTTTTTCACAACTAAGATTCCCAAGAGTTACAAACGAACTTGCTTGAACCCACCCTTGGTTGCTTTGGCTAATATGATGAAATTAAAGCAAGTGACCAATGAGAGGATTTGAACAATGTTGGTTGTTGGGTAATTTGAGGAAAAAGTAGACATTGTAATAGTAAAACCTACTGATGTAAGGATATTGGCTCAAGATGGGGCTTTTAAAATTAAGACCATAATGAACCAGTGTGTTTATTAGGGGTAACTGGCCCTGTGCTTTCATTTTGGTAAGCAGTTTTCCCCTGTAAATTTTGCCTCATGGGGGGAGTGATTTATTCCTGGTATCAAAGCACAGCCCTTGTTGCCATGCTGCTGCCACTCCGCTCACCCTGTTGTCTGCTTCTATGTCCCCCATGTTTCCACTTGTTGCGTTTCCATGCTATTTCCTCCCTGCCCTCATTCCCCTGACTCAGCTGTGCAAGTGTTGTCTCCCACAGGAAAAACTCCAGAGTCCAGATCAACAGAGCAAAATTGGAGGATTCTGGGAATTACACATGTGTGGTGGAGAACCCACTGGGAAGAGACAACTCCACTGGCACTGTAAACGTCCAAAGCTGTGAGTACCGACCCTTGAGTAACAAGTGAAGTGGCTCAATGATAAATACTGTTTTTTTTTGTTTTTTTTGTTTTTTTTTTTTGGGTTATTCTTCTGCCAAATGAAGGATCAAAAAGGAGAAATCCCAAAGTGGCATGAAGCTACAGTAACATGCGTGAAGAACAACTGTCCTCACATATAGATGCAGCTATGAATCAGCGGAACAGTACATTGCACCAAGAGGAGAGAGGGACATGATATATGTGGTGTGATCTCTCAGCTTTCATTCATTCCAGTTGGTTTGCAATGTAAATTCCAACAAAGCTACTCCTCACACTGCCTTTGACCACCACTTTAGGGTGTAAAATGTGCAGCATAGCCTGACAGAATATAAAAGCTGTAGAAAAAAAAACAGCCCAGAGTGTGTGATAGCATCTAACGAGCTTGTTCAGTGGTGTGCGAGCGTTGCTGAGTTTTTGCAAAGTACTGTAGCAGATGAAAGAGTTTTGATAGCAGCTGCTTCCATTTGTTGGGGTGGTGAGTTTGTGTTTGTTCCAGAAGCAGTGCGGGTAGCGAGCGTGTGGCTGCTGTGGGTAGCTTTTTGTCTGTCTGAGTGGATGCAGCCTGTATAAAAGTCATCTAAGAGGCTCATGAAGCAGATATGATCCAAGCAGTTTTTTGCAGATGAAGGAAGGACTGGATGTTATTTGGTTGTGAACTGCTGAGGAACCACACAGCAGGTGTTCTGACACACACATGAGTCAGGAAGGTGTTTGATGTGCATGATGTGATTGAGTTCACCTAGATGATCTTTCTGAAAATTGCTGGGCTATGTTCCAACAAAAAAAAAATATTTGCTACCAAGTAACTGTGATAACAGAGCAGAGATATGGAGTATTGCTTATTTAGCAATAAAACATACTTAATGTTGATGTCACTGTCTTTGGAAAGGAACTGTTCAGAAACACTATGAGGCCAAGAAGGACTCCTTGTGGTGCTCCAAGAAAGGGATCTCTCATTTTCAAGCTGACCTGGTTGAAAATGAGTTTTTCTCTCATCTTGTGACATTAGAAGAAATATATCTGGTAAGAAAATAGGGAAAGGCATTACTCAGTGTCCTTGTATTCACTTTCAGCCTGTGTAATCATTCCCCTCTTTCCTTTCTCTTTATATTTGTCAAGGCCACCTTTTAGTGCCATTGTTTACCGTTAGCAGACTTAAGCTGAGCTGCATTATTAGAGTCGCAGCTCTTTTCAGATAAAGAAAGAGCCCATTGTGTTTGAAAACACAGAGATTCTCAGCAGTTCTAACATGCAAGTTTGATCTCCAGCAAACAATAGTGCAGAAAAGAAGTCATCCATCTTGTATTTAAATGGAACTGCACATTGCCTCTTTTTCTATTCCCTGACATCAAAAAAGCTTCAGTGGAGTTTTATTGCTGGATCGTGTGACTTATACTGTACGCCTGTTATGACACTTGGCATTATTCCCATGCAGTGATATATTTCTTTTCACTCATGAGCATGCAATATTTAAAGGGAATGGTGATGCAAGAACCCAACCACAGACAAAGTGCTAACATTTATGAAAAATTAATCTGTTAAACAGTAATTACAGAGTAACGACCATGTTAATGGCAATTAAATAAAATGGGTTGGATCATGCTCGGCACCCTGCAAAGGTCGGGGAATCCCTGGTGGTAGCACCTGTTTGTGTTTAATGAAGGCTTATGAACATGTGACTGATGGCCTGTGAAACTCTATATGATGATCTGAGCAGGGAAAAGAGCTTGTAATGCAACAAAATCAAAGGAAATATTATATTACACAGTGATGTACAGCACAGTAGCCACAATGGATAAAACATGATGAATCAGTGTCACGGCTATCTGTTTTATAGAACATACCGTCTTAAACATGATACCCTCACATCTGTTGAGCAATATGTGATATGTTTGTGTGTATTTATGCCCATCGCACTGAATTCCATTCACTTTTTCTGCACATTTCTGTGCCTGTTCATTGCATTGCTGTCTGTCAGCACTGACACCTCCACAACTCACTCCTGGATTCTCAAACAATGGCATCACTGTGCGTCCTATCGCACACCATTATCATCTGATGTCTGTCTCTGTGTGTTTTTGTTTTTGTGTATGTGCGAGTGTGTTTGTTCACTGTTCAATAAAAACGTCCCATTGTGTTACAAGAGCACGCCTAGTTCCGTCATGCTTCAGGGGAGAAGGCAAGACGGGGCGAATCAGAGGTGGTATGTCCATACGCAGCAAGTGGAGGAGGAGGAGGAGGAGGAGGAGGAGGAGGAGGTGGAGAGCTTCACTCAAAACTACATAGATCAACAAAAGGAAATGCCAGCAAACAGTTCGTGGTGCCATCATTGTCATGTGCATGTGAAAAGCAGAAGATCAGCAGACACTGTCAGAAGGAGACACATTTTGTTTGCAGTAGAAATTGGGTTTTCTTTGTGCAGGAAACATTTTGAATTTAGAGCATCAGTTTGAACCAAATGTGCTTGATTTGTATCGTTAGGTGGACCAAAAGAAGCCTTTTATCGCAAGATCAGGAGGAAAATTCTATTGTGTTAAAGGGCTGCAGTGGAGTAAGCCTGCCTGCCTGCCTGCCTGCTGCAGTATGTTGCCAAAGCAGCATGTAGCCGCAGTATTATCTGTGTATGTGTGTGTGCCTTCTTGGGAGCAAGAGCAGGAGGAGGGGTGCAGATGTAGATGGACAGAGGGAGTAAAAAGAAGAAGAAAAAAGAGAGCATGAATAAAGGAGGGGGGAAATGCAAAATGGGGGAATGCATGACAGGAAGCAGACAAAGACATTAGGAGAGAGAGAGCACCACTGGAGTATAGATAGGGGAACGAAAAGAGATAGACAGAGGAAAGTATGGAGAGGAGAAAGACAAGAGCCCACTTTGTTGCAGAGAAGACTTTCACACCCATTTTGGATGCCGTTAGTGCTTGCTAGCTTTGTCCAAAAGCAACCTTCCTACTGTTTGTACATGCAGGTGCAAAACTGAGCATGCCTTTTATCACCTAGGCTTTAGCACAAACAGCTAGCATGCTAACAGCTCAAAACCTGCTTTGTCAACAGTAAAATGTGGTCATTAGGAATGCAATCTGTCATAACGTGTTGCATTGATAGTGAAAGCTAACACATGGAGATGATACATGCGAACACCGTAGCATCATATTAGTTGTCACAGTGAGACGAGTAGGACGTAGCACATGGCCATGTCTGCATGCCTGCCTGCCTGACTGCCGTCTGCTCTGGCGGAGGCAGACTTTGGGAAACCATCACTCAGCTCCACCACATGGCGAACACAAGCCACCACAAGCTCACACACTCCGCACTGTACCAGGCACTGATTTTTAACACAAGTGTGTTTGAGGATCCCAGAAAATCTCATTGCGTTATTTTCAAATGAGGGACTGCTGAGTTTTCTTGCATTTTTTTTCAGGGTGGTAGAAAACACTTTGAGACAATAGCTTCCTTGTGAAATCTAACCTCTATCAACCACATGTTATCATTTTATCAGCAAGTTTGAACATAGGTGCTGATTTGCATAGGATCAATCACAGAGGGGAGAGGCAGACTCATTGCCGTAAGGTGTACTGATTTATGTGCTGCTTGAACGTTCCTTAAATAAAAAGTGAAAGTTCAGTTTAACATATGAGATTGAGAAGAAATAGAGGAATCGTTGCCATTTCCCACAAAGAGCAAAACATTGTAACCCTTGTTATTAATACCACATCTAACAGTCATTACTCAACCTAGTCGACCCATATCAATATTTGTGTTGCAAGACAAATGCGACAGCCCTATAACTCTGAAACATAGTGTGCAAGTTGCCCAGGGCGGTAAAAAATAACCAGCAAAACTCAACTCAAAGTGAATCCCTTATGCATTTTAAAGCACGCAGTACACTGTGGCCTCATGCCAGCCTTGCAGTTTGCCAATAACAGTGAAGGATTGGCTCTATGTGTGGGGGGATTTTACTCATGTCTCTTTGTTTGACCAGTGCAAGAGAAACGCACGCTGTCAGCTGATTGAACGCCAGTTTACTGTATAATTATTCAGCACAGATGGTTGGAGGTTCTGCTGAGTTTAATGTTTAAGTTGCTTGCTATCAATGTTTCAGCCTTAAGACTCATTTAATTCGCTCTTTCGCTTTTCTCCCTGGCTGTGCTCAGAGGGTCGAAACCTGCGATCAATCAGTGGAGAAGTTTTCCTTCCTAATCCACAAGACTTTTTCCTTCCTTTTCTGTTTTATTGTTTGTGTCTGCCAGTTTCAGCATCGTGACAAAATGAATAACAGTGTTCAGAATGTATGTGCATCCTGGTGGTCTGGGATATCAAATGTGCTTTTTTCTGTAACAATCGCTGCCTTCTCCAAAGTCTTGTTTTCAGCCTTATGCCCAACCCCGCCCCCTCCAGTGCAGACGAGCAGGGACCATTTGTTGTCCATTTGGTCTGACCTCTCCCCTGTAATCAGTCTGGCATGGTAAGACCTGCTGGCCTTTTGCGGAGTGGTGTAGTATATCATCCACTGTTTTCTATAAGGCCAGTGTGAAAGAGCAACACCAGTCAAAGTTTGCTAGGCTCCACGTGGCTTCAGATTAAGGCCTCCCATTATCCTGCAGGCTGCTGTGTTGTGATAAGCGCTGGCGAAGCAGCCATGTGTCTGCAGGCTGCAGGTCACATCCTCAGGGGGTGCTGCGTGCTGCTCCACTGAGAGAGTGTGTGAGCGTCCAGGAATGTGTTGATGGAAATCACAGCTGAACATATGATTGCTCCAACCTCAGCAGTCATGCTGGGGCCCACCAGCAACAATTTCGCGCATGCATGCACGCAGGCAGGCCCACACACACACACACACACACACACACACACACACACACACACACTGAGACACATGTGCACAGACCTTTACATGCTTTCAGTCCCCGTCCTGAAGTCAAAGTCCCATATCTGTCACAAAACTAGAGCTTAACTAACTCAAAGTGACCCCATAACTTTTACAACTGAGTGGACAAAACAACAGTTTAGCTTTCCACCTTGAACGTAAAATGCTCTGCTAATGGAGACACAGACTGTTTGAAGTGATGTGTCTTAGTCAGGGGTGTCAAATTTATTTCATGAGGTTGTTTCAACACAGCTCATTCTCAGTAATATCCCAAAACAGACTTAAGACAACTTATATGATGCTTTCTTTACTCCGAGTGGAAACTTGCATAAAAGTATGAGCACTTATTGATATTGCTTACTGAATGCATTTAAAACTTAAAAACAAAAATTTCATATTTTCTGTATCCGTGCAACACTAACTCAGTCGCCTTATCATAGTTGGGAGGTTAGGAAACTCAAATGAGCCTCAGTTCATAGAAAAAATAATAGAAAAATTAAGATTGACTTTGACCTAGTGTGTTATTTGAGGATGAACTCTCAGAGTTTTTAGCTATGTTGTCTGCTTTACTTACAATCATGTGGCTGAATTTTCTCACCCTACCTGTTTCCCTGTTGTTTTTGCCAAGTTCTGCTTATATATATATATATATATAAATGACTTTCTTGTCAGCTCTGTCTTTGACACCCCTTCCAGTCATTTTGTCTTGTTCCATCCGTCTAAGGTATCATAGTTTCTTCATTATCCCATCTCTTTAGATTGAAATGAAAGTTTTGTCATATTGTCATTGTAAGGTGGAATACATACCCCTCTGTAGCATCTTATCTGCAATGTGTAATGTTTAGAGGCAGAATGGTAGGGCAAATGAATAATTGCAGCATCAATAGTCATAGAGTTAGAGCAGTAAAACAACACTGTCTGAAGCCGTTGCGCTCTTGTTCTGCATTTATGTTCAGCCATGCTTCTGTAATGTGAAATAACACGATTGAACACCAGAGTTACACTGTTTTGACTTGGTGTGTAAGCGCTAAGGTGTGATGATGACAGAGCTAGGTTATGACACTGCAAACCTGTAATGTGTGAACTACTTTGTTCTCGCTTGTCTTTCTCCTCTTGATACCTCTTGTCCTCATTTGAACACTTTGCCCATGTTGAAGTCATTCTTTGCATGGTAGGAAAAAAATGAATTTATTTCTATTTCACTGAAGCAAAAGTAAAAATCTTGAACTTAAAAAAGTAAGTGGTACAAAGTACAGATATTATCGTTTCTTTATCGTTGTTATCGGTGAAAGAAGTTTTAAAAAGTCCCAAAATACGAAAGTAGAGAAAACATAAAACTCTTGTGAGGTACAGTTACAAATCATTCATACTCTTTCAGCTTTTTTCCATCCTACAGCTGACAATGCAAGCCTTGATTTATTATCCAAGCTATTGTTTTTATTACCATTTATTGAAGCCACACTCTGAAAGACTAAAAGGATTGTTCTGATTGGCACTGATTCAGTGCTACAGCGATGCTCTATGAAGTACACAAAAAAGCGAAGAAACACCAAGAGCATGAAAACATCTGCACTTTTAAAAGCTATAAACACATCCATTGGTCAGCAAACATTTCATAAAGTTGCACAAACTATATTTGCCTTCAGAGGAAAAAGCCCCAAAGAGTCTTTAACTTTTTACTCCTTTAAATTCAGCTCAGTTCTTGTTGCAGCTGTGCTTAAATCTTTAAAATATTTAATCTTATGATGATTCAAACCAGTCTGTTTCAGCAGTGGTCATATTTTGGTGGTATGTAGTAGTATAGTGATTTTGGAGCTTTAAGTGGCCTGAATTTTACCTGTCATTGGATGGATTAGATCTTGCGTAATGTCCTAAGTTTCATTCTAGCTGAAGAAATTTGGGAATACTTAAAAGAAAAGTACCAGATGTTGTTATGATGCACTTTGACTTGTGTTTAGACAGAATGATTCTTTAACCTTTGCAGGCCTTTTAGTGAACATTATTGTTAAATACGACATGACCTTAAACAACTGGACATACTCCAGGCTAAAAACTCCCACTGCTTTTTCTGTGTTCTTCCAGTAAGTCATCATATCTCCTCTGTGTAAGAGAAACATTACAGTAAGTGTCCCTTTGAACCAGATAAACAACAACTTCCTGTGCTCCTTCTGCATCTCTATCTCGTAAAAACAAAACCAACTCACTCGTACTACGCAAATGACGATGTAAACTCGCCTGTGATGACGCTCAAGGATGTGAGTTGTGATCTTGAATGTGGGGTATCTGCACAACAGCCTGTTCTATTGATTACTGTGGGTAAGAGACAGCAGAAGGAGCCATGTCTGAGAGGAACCGGCCTTCACATCTGCCCTGTGTTCTGTATTTACAGGCCACGGGGGAACTGTCTGTCAGGCTCTGTGGATCAAGAACTGAGCTATTAGTCATGCCCATTTTTTTAAAAACTCTTCAGTCCTGAGGTCCGGACAGGCAATCCTCCAAGGTGGCCGATCAAATTGCTCCAGAATCTCAGTTCTTCTTGTCTGTTGGCAGGTTTGAGCGCAAAACAGGGATTCAGTTTGTGCGCTTTCCAATAGACTCAAAAGACATTGACATTTCAAATCGTCCATCATCGTATAAAACTTCTGAACAATATAAAACTACTGGCGGTTGGTTTGATGGCTTAAAGAGGTCTTAAACTTGACTGAAACAAAAGACACAGTGGAACCAAAATGCAGTTGGGTTGCAAAATAATTTCTTTCAACAGTTCTGTTAAAAAAAAAAAGATAAAGTACTCTCCCATTAAATCATTTTTTGAAATGATAGTTCAATTCATAAAGACACTGATTGTTAGGGAAACTGAACAATGTTATCAATTTAAAAAAAAAGATGAAAGATTTTAATCTCTGGGCAAGTATGCCAGAGTGAAAGTTAAAAAACAATCAAATACAACAGTTTTTATTTAAATAATACACAATGTATGATTATCATTGTTTCGAAAACACATATAAATATGTTTTCCTCTGCTGATAAACTTCAAAGTGCCCCAAAAGATAACCAAAGATAATCAAACACATCTTCAAGGGTATCTGGATCATAAAAAATATACATGATACATTTTCCTATGTATAGCAACTTATGGCCCACCCTGTATATGGCTCACTAATGTTTAAGTTTGGATATAAGAGTTTAAAAGATAAGTAAAGATCATATTTTCGACCAAAGACCTGCTCAAGAGTCCACCAATCTCTTACAGCTGAAATGAGAAAACAAAGACGTTTTTAACATCCAAACAAGTGCCAAAAGAAAAACAACAGTTTAAACCTCACCTAATTTGTTATTTCCAGTTCTTAAAAATATTTTTCTCCAATGAAACAAGTGTTTGTTATTCAGCGCGACATCACCCCCGGCTTACCTCATGACAGCTGCTGCGTATCACAGACCCGCGCCTGTTTTGATTTTCACCCACAGTCATGTTTAGTTTCCGATGCACTCACAGAATCGTCACTCTGCCCACGCTCCCTGCATGCGTGTTGTTTTTGTTTATTGTTTATGGCCCTTTTTTTCTGTATTAGTGGGCAGCATCCGGGGAGATCCAGAGTAAATGAAAGAGTTGATGTAAGGATGGGATGAACGCCCACAGCATCGTAAGCACACACACTGAGCATTCATCAGGACACAGCATGTGATGCTTCAGATGGATCCACACGTACAGAACAGGACTGAGGAGGACTTGAACCCAGTATGCTTTGAATATCATCCAAAAGAATAATAGATCAAAAGGGGAGGAAACTCAAGATGAAAATCAAGCAACCCTGTTCTTTAGAATAAATCTTGAATATGCTGCTGCATGCTTGTAAAACCTGTTATAAAAGGAACACCTCCATGTTTTGACTGCTTTTTTGGCATGTAGGTGAACATATTTTCACAAGTATCCACGTCTGGGCTTGTGTGTTTTCATAGCACATGTTGTATTTATATTTGGTGACACTCATATTTTAGTTTACCTTAGAAAAACCTCGAAGGCAAACCCCTTGTAAACCCTTTTTAAGAACCCTAGAGTCGATCATTTTTCAGATGTACTATGAGTCATCTGACACTGCAGTTGGAGCGCAGTTTGCCAAGCTGTCCTTCAGCTCCAATAAGTCACTTTGGAGGAAAAGTAATGTAAGGTGGCTGACACATACAACATAAATCAGAGGCCTAATATGTCAGTAATTCATGGCTTTTTGACAAGGGTTATACATAGTGTGAGTTATTGGCTTTGACATGCATGTGCTAATGTGCCAGAGAGGAGTCAGCTGTTAGATCCCATTGATACAGAATTACATATCAAAAACAGTCAAAGTGTCAGGAAACCTAAAGAATAAGAGCCTCATTGTGTTCCTCTTGCTCTTTTATGTTACTTAAATTCTGTAGAAGCTGTGTTCAAAAGGATGTCCTTGACCGAATTGTTACAGAAAAAGGCTAAAGAACCAAACACATCTCTCTTTTTTTTGGGATATCCAGTATAATCTGGCTGCGTTGTGCAGGACAGTTAAGCCCTCAGTGTGAATGAGTGAGGATATCGCTATGTGTGTGTGTGGACGGAAGCAGCTGTTACACCAGGAGCTGAGTGATGTGAGCAGGAGGTGACATGAGGTTTTTTTTTTCTTCTTGGCTGTGTGCATGGCTTTGTTAACTCTTCCTGGGTCCAACATAACAACGTATCTGGAACTTAATTTAATAGCATAATAAAAGATTCTCTTTCAGTCCCCCTCTTCTCCTCCTCAGCTGTCCTGGTGGTCTTTTCCCCAATGATGATGATGGTAGTGACCCTGAAGGAGGGTGACTGTGCAAGATTCTGGTTTTAAATTAGCAAGCGCTTGGGCATCTGTTAACGCTTTCAAAGAAAGACTTTACGGCCTGAAATCAAATCATTGCATCATAAATGCTCAGTATAGTGAGTCAGTAGTAATATGCAGTTGCTGCAAACAGGTCCGTGAGGAAATTATTGTTAAGTCACATCAAACAAAAAGTCCTCACTCCTCCTTTTTACTTTGTGTTTTTTAGATTTGTCATCACACTTTGTGAAGTTTTCTTTGAGCGCATGAGGAACATATACTTACCATTCCTTTGCTTAAAGCTCAGGCGGGTGGTACTATAGTTTGGCCTGCACAGCTGTCTCTCATGCTAAACCTCCCATTACTCCATCACGCTGCTTCCTTTTGTTGCAGCTGTATTCATCACATCATGTCTGAGGGAGTGAGTAAGTTCTTTCCAGGAGTTACCGTGAGCCACCATTTCCTTTGGAGTGTGTGGGTGTGAAGTGTGCACGAGGAAAGGCCTCACTTTAATCACAGATACACTCACCGTGAACTCATCCTTCAGTATACAAAAGGGGGCTGGCTGTCTAACAAAAAAAGCACTTGCCCTGCTTTAGGACGTACAGCGGGTGTGTGTGTGTGGGTGGTGTGTGTGTACATGAGTGAAGGCACATACAAGCAGACCGTGTACTTTTGAGGCTTTCGGGGAACAGCAGAGGGGGAAACCTTTTAGTCCGAGCAGCTGGCCACTACTGTAGCTGTGAGTGCCAGAGCCAAATATGGAGCGATGGTATACGTCCGTTGTATCTGGTACTCACTGCAGAGTCTGCCCTTCATCAGAAATGAGGGCCAGCTGCTGAAGATGAAGGGCAACTGGAAGAGAGGTGGAAGCCTCACGCTTTGTCCTTTTAAAGTGATCATGATCCAGAAAAACTTTTTCAACTAATATGTTTTGAGTTTGTGCAGGTATTCAGCCTCCTCTTTGTCTTGCCCTGGTGACTTTCTCCAGTCACCTACACCACACAAAAGCTCTTCAGCTCTTGTCTTTTCAAAGCCTCTCATGCTTTTCTTACAATTCTATCCAGCAGAGGAATTCAAGCTGCCTTTTCTGATGTATAAACCCGCACAAAACTTTGAGTTAAAGGCATGCAATTTTTGATTATTTTTCCTTAAAAATCTGTGTTGGCTCCTTGATTTCACTGGACGTCAAAAATATAGTCCAATATAGTCCAAATGTGCCATGGAGATAAAGCTCAAAAAGAAAACAGCACAAACTTTTCCAAACACAAGTTGAATTTTCGAAAGAGTGACAAAAAAGTGAATTTAAGAAAAGCAGCTTAATAAGGGATACCAAACATCCTCTTTTGCTCAGACATGTCCTTCTTTTTGGCTGTAAAATCATGTCCACGGGGGATTCCTCTCGAGATGAGACATAAATACTTTTTTCTTTTCATTGTTGCATATGGTGAGGCATTATTATGGAAGCCCATTTTCACAAATCAAGAAAATAATAATGGAAACTTGGCTTTTAAAAGAAATTTTGGGCCCTTATAGTGAAAGATATAACTGTAAGACAAAAAGTCAGAACTATGAGATAAAAGAAGCCAACATTTTGAGATAATGAAGTCAGCATTATGAGGAAAATGAGTCACAACTTTGAGATTTTAATCAATATTTTGAGATTAAGTTAAACATTTTTGAGAAAAAGAAGTTAAAATATTGAGATAAAAAGTAGAAATTTAACATTTTCTTGTATTGATTTGACTTTTATCTCATAAAAATATTGGCAAAAGAAATCTCAACAAAGCCAGTTTATTTATTTCTATATTTTTAACTGGCAGAAATGGGCTTCCATACAATACTTATGTTTACGTTCTATTTCTCATTTCAAACATAAAAGTAGTGTTGAAATAAATGTCCGGGTCATGAAGCTATTTTGTCAACTTTGAGTATCTTCGTAATTTTGCAGGAGACTGGGTAGGGGGTCCTCATTTGGAGGTTTTTAGAACGTGGCTTTATACAATGCTGTCTCATTTAAAAAAAAAAAAAAAAAAAAAAAGGCTTTGCATCATCTGTCAGAAAACACCATAGTCTTCTCCTTGATCTTCTTTTACAACTTTTGCTAAATTGTATAGCCCTACTTTCTACCGAACACTCTTTTTCTGCAAGAAACTTTGCAGCGTGAGGATTTAAACTATAATCTAGCAAATTCCGTCTGGGTTTAATTAGCTGCTCATCACAGCTCATTCAAATCCAGACCGCAGAGGTCACACGGAAGCACTATGTTAATGTTATTTTATCCCAAATTCAGTGTCAAAGCTAATTAGAAGTAGTGTTTTAGATCTAACCTCCACACGTTTGCACAGACCTCATTCATCCGTCTAAGAGGTGACTGATACACATCCACAGGTCTCTGCTTCAACTATCTCTTACACGTGTCAAGTTCTCTCCTGCAGCAGGGCTTTACATCATTTTTCATTGACCAATCCTTGTGCACAAGGCAGAACAGTGACATCAAGCATAAAGAAAATAGGATTTTCTAAACAGGTCAGAATAAAAAAGCAAGTGACTCTCCCAAATTCTGTTGCAGAGATGCTTTAGCTGCTGAATATTTTGCGCCTACGCAGCGAACAAGAAGGAATACGTTTTCACTGATTTCTCCATCTGGCCCTCAGGTTCAAATGTGTCAACGTCAAGTCACAAATCTGTATTTGCAACTTTTACCACCAGTGTTGCTGTCTGTCAGGTGATTTCAGACAAAAGTTGCCATCAGGGTGGGTGGCTCTAGAGTGGATTACCACATGTTCCAGAATATGGGATTTTCCTTTTGAGAGACTGATTAAAGGATTTAAAACTTTAGCGTGAGATTCCTGAGGATACGTCCCTGCAGGAGCAAATTTTCATGCTCAATAAAAGTTGTTGTTCTGCAGCAGAGTTCTCTTGATCTCAGTATCTATGGCGGTTGTATGTTTAAGTTTGAAAAGATTCAAACAGAAGGATGGAGTAAACAAAAGTTTCCCAGGTCAGAGTGTGAAAATGAAAGCAACAGGCATCCACAGACTCAAAACAAGAAAGCAGCAGAAAAAAACGTCATGCCGAGCCTTCTCTGAAAACACAGAGCAGGGATCAGTACTGTCTGGAACCGTGCCGTGGAAAACACACACCATGTGTCACTTTGTTGCCAACTGTACACATTCTGGTGCCCGCCAGCGCCCACAGCGGCACCCGTTCACGCACCCGCGCCGTACCCCTGCTGTACCCTGCCCTTCCTGAGCACACTTTGCCTCTCTGCAGCGCATGAGCAGCTGTTGTGCAATCACACACTGGGCTGCTCTTTGATTTCTCCCCAGCGCTGAGACGATTGAGGCAGGCAAGACCAGGCATATCAGCTATGTGACTGAAAAATGGTAATAGGAGACACGAATATAAAAGAAGACACACTGGTTGTGGCAGTGGCAGTGTTTCTGAAGAGTGGGTGGTAGATTAATGCTCCTGGCAGGCTCCATTTTGTTCATTTCTAAACATTCCTGTTTCAATCTGAAGCTGTTTGAATTGTGGATAATTTTCCATTGAAAAAACGCCTTAAGTGCACCTCCATTCATAATGGGCTCTTTGGTGCGTCCTGCCTACAAGTAAATAGTAATTTAATTCCTCCTTGGGTATTTGACATGAAATCTCTTTTGCTCAATTTGGACTCCAAGGCACAGATGCTGCATGTTGCTACTGCTTGGGTGTGCCTATGCTCATGTGTGGAAGAAGGTGCGTGCCTGTTTTGTGTTGGCTTTGGCAACCAGAAATATTTTCAAACTTAAGATCCTGTCAACAAATCTTCTTTTCTCAATCCTCCTCTTCCCTGCTTTGCTCCTGGATCCATCTTTTCTTTTTTTATCATTTGTTTGTTGTCCCTCTTTCATTGCGGATACATTTGTCCAAACTTGTGCTCCTTAATCTGATGACAGGGAAAGAGCATTGTGTTTAATTGGTCAAAATCAAATGACGAAGTATAAATCTTTCATAAAAGAAAAGCAACTTCTTACATGTAGCAGATCATCTTTGTCTGCAAACAAGCTTCAGACATCCATCTGTCTTTGTTGTTGCTGTAATTTGTCTCCCCTTTTTGTCCACTGTAATACCACGATTCAATAGCTACAATAGGAAAAGCTTACAGAGAACAAAACTTCTTCTTTCATGCATACTTCATCACTGCACATCCTCCTCACCACATCAGACCCAGATGTCAACAACTTCCTATTGTAGCAAAACCACGCTTACCAATTTGGCCTTTCTACTGTTCCTCCTGTCTGTTGATCTTATTTATTCATTCCATCCAGATTAGACACTCCTTTTTCACAACCACAGAGGGGAACAAAATGCACCTCGCACATTGCAAGAATGCATGCAATATGAATTGGCCCCGAGTATCGAGATAAAAGATCATGCACGGTCCCAGCTGTAACAGGAGACATGTCCGACATTCCCTGCCAGAAGTAAGGGAGAGGAGAGTTGAGTTGAGAGCAGGGGGGGGGGTTCTGCTACATAAAAACCTGTGCTTGTGGGAAAGCATGTCTGGGTGGCGGCTATTACAGAAACCACCATCTTTATTTGTCTACTGAAGGGTCTGTGCTTAAGACGTTTATCACTTTCCCATCCAGACTGTTTTTATGGCTCTTAGCTTGATTTTCTCCTGGTTTGAATCCTGCTGATTTATGTCATCCAACAAAAGAAAAAGATCTGGAAGAGATGTATGGTGCCACCTGTTGAAAAAATACTACTGCTATGCTTTATGCACTCATAATATTGACTTATTAGATTTTTTTTTAGAATTGGAAAAAGTCAGGAGAATGTTTCACTGGAGCCTCACATGAATGAAGGAATGTGAATATATATATATATAAACAACACCCCAAGAAAGCTGGAGGTGAATAAAAAAAGAAGGAATTAAATGTTCAAAACATTTCAAAAGTTCAACATTTGTAAACAGGGATTTATGTATATACAGTTGTGCCCATAAGTTTACATGCCTGTCAGAATTTACGATTTTTTGGCCATTATTGAGAGATTATGAATGGTGCCGCTAAAACCTTTCTTTCACTTATGGTTAGTGGTTGAATGAAGCCATTTATTGTCAAACAACTGTGTTTACTCTTTTTAAATCATGATGACAACAGAAAGTACCAAATTAACCTTGATGAAAAGTTTACATTCCCGAGTTCTTAATACTGTGTATTGCCCCCTTTAATGTCGACGACAGCTTGAGGTCTTTTGTAGTTGATGTGGATGAGGATCTTTGTTTTCTCAGGTGGTAAAGCTGCCTGTTCTTCTTGGCCAAATGGCTCCAAATCCTGCAAATTCTTGGGCTACACTGCATGATCTGCAGGTCCGAGATCTCCCAGGAGTGGCTCAATGATATTGGGATCAGGAGACTGAGATGGCCACTCCAGAACCTTCACTTTATTCTACTCTAGCCAATTTCCCTGGTAGTTGAAGATGAAATGTTTGTTGTTCTATCTCACTATGGTTTAGTTTCAACAGAATCCCTCATTTTCCACTTCTTAGTCCAAGTTTGAACACTGCTTATTGGCATCCTCAACCCCTTGGATATGTTTTTATTCCCCTTTCCTGTTTTATATCATTTGATATCCTTTTTCCACAATTATTTTGCTTTCCCCATGACTCTGAAACCAGAAACATCAGTGCAGCACTGAGTGAAAGATGCACGTGTCTGTCAGGAGCTCAGAAACTCACTGAGCTTTTATACACGCACACTGGTTACAGGCAAATAGATCACAGATGAGGATGGTTACCTTTAGTAGACATTCAAACCCATTTGTGTCAACTTGTGTGCATGTTATCGAGCCAAAATCACCAGGGTATGTAAACTGTGATCAGAGACATTTTGGAAGTTTATGTTGTCATTATGATTTTAAAAGAGTAAACAGTTGTTTGGCAATATTTGGCTTCACCCAACCACTAACTATGAGTGAAATAATTTTTTTTCTATTATTATTTATATTCTCTAAAAATGGCCAAGAAATCATAAATTCTGTTAGGATATGTAAACTTATGAGCACAACTGTATAATGCTCGACTACTCAGATGTAAACAAACACAAACTACATTGGGTATCTCATAGTGTGGTGTAGTTTTTCAGTACTTTGACAGGGGCATTGCACAAAGTTATATGTTGACTGCCACAATCAAATAACATATAATCACTCAACTGGAGCAACCATAAACATGGACCTAGGGCTGGTGTTAGCTGCGACATAGTTTTTCTGCAGACTGTGATGTCATGTTTAGCCATTTTCTCTTTGTTTCTTAGGAGTTTCCTCATGTGTGACTTAAGTTTTTCTTCGCATTTTGTTATTGTCCAGAGCCTTCAGGAATTACTTCAATATATGCCAAATAAATAAGGATTTATATGACAGACAAGCTCAGGATTGTATCTTAACGTTGGATTGAAGTCAGTTTTTGGAACTCCATGTCCCTCCATCTGTCTTCTTTCATGGCATAGACGCGCTGTTAGAGATGGACCAGGTCTGCACACTGTTCTCGCTCACTGACATCCTCCCAAATCAGCTGTATAATTTAAACTTTTTTTTATCCAGATAACATTGCTTTTAAGAGTGAAAACACAAAGCCATAACACAGTCCAGATGGAAGCTATCCACAACTTGGTTGAATAACAGCCTTGGCTCTTCCAAACACAGAATGAGATTCATTCTTGGGAGTGTTTGAGATGGCTTTCCATTCAATTGCACTGCAGAAGTGAAACAGATTAGGCCAAGCTGAAGCAAATTATCAACATTTGTCATAAATTAAAGGGACATGTGTTTTACTCTGCACCCAAGACAAGCCGGTGAAAATGAATATAGTTACACAATTCAATGTTCAGGGTGAGGATACAGAGTGAGGGCTTTTTTCTGTTTGATGCATATGCACAGGGTGCCTCAAGAGGAAAAAAAGCCAGAGCAATAGGGACCTCTCTTTTCATTTTTACGATTTTCCTAGAATCCTTTGGAGAGCGTGGAAAGACAGGCATGTTTATGAAGGTTTCCAGATGGTCCTGCTTGCACCCCCAGCTTTTCTTTTCAGTTCTAGGGCCATGAAGGATTAATCAAAGTCACTGGCGAGGGCTGATGGCTAAACACTGTGGCCCTCGCTAACCGGGGAGGAAACCTCTCGTCAACTGCAAGATTCAGATTCAGCCCCTAGGCTAAGCGACTGAGGAAAGCTGAAACTTTGAGTTAAATTCAGACAAACTTATCAAAATTCTTGCATACATTTTTAAGTAAACCAGCTCTGTTAAACAGAGAGAATGATCTTAACGGTATTTGTCAGAGAAGCAGTCAGCTTCAATAAAGACACTTGGTCCACTCTGTGAATTCTGCTGTATGATATTTACGTATTCTCTGTTAAATGTTAAGATCCCAGGTAACTAAGTTTGATGCTATTCTGGTCACGACCTGTATCCATTCTTAGAGAGTGTAATCCAAGACAAGAAGGAAACTCATGATCAGGCTTAGGTCTGTCTTTTATCAGCCATTTTTAGCCTCGACATCAGCAGCCTTTCTCCTGGGAATAGAAGCAGATTAAAGTGCTGTCCCTGGAAAGACAATGACAGCCAATAAAGACATAAAACTCTCAGAAGAGAATGGAAAAACAAAACAGTTAATGTCAAATTAGATGCGGCTATTTCTGTTGAAAGTGCGGCCTACTGTTGTTGTAATTATATCTTCAAACGCAACAATCAAAGTGCATGAGTGGTGACAGGAATGAGATGAGCAGGTGGAACAGAGGAACTCAGGAGTTATGGGAAAAGTCACTTAGAAGGTATGCACTGATCCAAGTTTTAAGCCAACATTTACTGTAAGGTCTGTGGTCTTTGGACCTAATGGACCTTAAGTTTCTTTGTGGTGCAAATTTCTTTCACTATGGAAGACAAATTACAGGGTTGTGGGTTAATATACTAGCAGTGCAGCAACTCTGTTTTCCTCCTTAATCCTGATTTACAATTCTGCATTGAATTGACGCTGTAGCCTGTGCTTTAGGTCTGCGTGGCCTTTTGTCGATGCAGGAGCCTACAAGTATTATTGAAACTGAAAAAGGGGCAAAACCACAATCCCACTGGAAAATGAGACTTTCTGCCTTGTCACAGGACATCCAACAATCTGGACTGTTGCAACAATATCCCAGCATCTGTTAAGTCCAAACCAGTTTATGAATAGTGTTTTCTCTCTACTCATACTATGGTGTTTGACTTTCTGTGGGTGAGAATAAGTGCAGCATGCTCACACACTGCTATAATGTCCTTTTTCTAATGGGACACATGCAGAACTGCTCTACAGCTGCTCCACATGGCAATGATGAACATGTTCAGCATTCACTACACATGTTGTTATGACAACTGTCAACAGAAACCCTGTTCGCAGCAGCCTCACTGGACCGTGGCAAATGAGACTCAGATAAGCCATTTGGATTCCACGCTATTAACATACAATAACTTGCTCCAACAAAACACTGTCATGTAGTTTGGCACCAGTTTGCTCTAAATCAAAGGAAAATTGTATCAGCTCTTGTTATTTACATAGAATTGCTGTGCCTCCATAAATTTGCACCCATCAGTAGAGCAAACTCATGCACACAGTCCATTTAAAGTTACCTAGTGATCTGTCCTCCCGTCACACCAGTTCAACAACTTGTTTATATTTTTTTTATCTACATCACACAACCTTAATGAGACACTCCTCTCTTGTTTGTATATGTATCAAGAGCCATGTCAATAAATCGTGGGGCTTGTCATTGGTTTTAATCTGGAGTAAACATGTGTTTCAGGCTGAGTAAACACTGTGTTGGCTGAACCAGATCACCTCAAAGAGAAAACAAAGTTCTGCTTCATCACAGGGACAGGGTTTGTCTGTACCGCTCCTTGTATGGGTATCTTAAAAAATGAGAAAACTACCAGTGGGGTGACCATATTCTGAAAACCCAAAAAGAGGACCCCCTACATGGCCTCTTGAAGACACTGCAAAGTACCCAAAGATACTCATAGAGGACAAAGTAGCTTTACAACCCAAAGATTAATTCAATACACTCCTTTCTGTTTGAAGTGAAAGTTTTCAACAATATAAAGATAAACAATGCATATTACCCATTTTCTGCCAGTGAAGAGGAAAAAATTTGTGAAGATTGCTTTGCCCATATTAAGTAAAAAATTCGAGATGACAAGTCAATCAGTGGGATTAACAGTCAGATTTTCTACTTTTTATCTCAAATTTTGATTTTGTCTCAAAAAGATGACTTTTTGTCTCCAAATTGTTCAACTTCTTGTCTCATTATTTGACTCTTCACCTTTCATTTTTTTGGAGTTTTATCTCCCCCCCCCCCCCCCCCCCCCCCCCCCCCCCCCCCCCCCCCCACACACACACACACACACACACACACATTTAATTTTACCTCCAAAAAAGGGGAAGTCTGGACAAAAGGGGAGAGTTTATATTTACTTGTCCTGGGACTCCTCTACATTTCATTGTATGTAGGTAGTGATGAAAGAAAAGTATCATGGTTTTGTGCAACTTGTTTCGTAAAACATGTTAAAAGATAAAAAGCATTTGTGTGTCTGTGTTGAATAGGTTGGCATTTTAAGTCAAAATGTATTGCTTTGTGCTCTGTATAAAAACAAATTTGGCAAAAAAAAAATGATGGCAATTAGTCGTTGCTGAAAGAGAATTTCAACTGTTTTTATATGTTGAATTTCTGTGACAAATAATGAAAACAATGAAATGAGCAAACCAGTTAATTCCTTATTGGGAGCTTTACCACTTGAGCTCTTGTGCTTGTGAAGCCATAACAGTCATAGTTCTGTGTCTCCAGGAAACATTTGAAGATGAATCATCTGGGTTAGATCGAGAATCACTCTTTGTTGCATTTATCATTTATTTCCCAGTTGTATCACAAATTTGATTAATTTGAAAAAGTCAAGACCTTGGCTTTATTCTGTTGTTGTTGAAGATATAACTGCATATTGTCTACCTAGTGTGTCAGAAGTTCTATTTTCGCCCTGGAGTGCAGTTAGTGAAACTTTTGACCCTGTTTGCATGTTTTGAGAATAGGGTGATGTTTTTTTTCTGGCAATTTAGCGATTTAAGTAGGTGCAAAAGACACACGACAGGACTACAGATTTGACACAAACTCAAGCACTGAAATTCATCTTGACTCCTCTGTTTTCCGTGACACCTGATACAGAGGCTGAAGGACAGAGCAGGTGAAAACGAGAAGCAATAAGTCGGAGGCATTTCGTGATCCTGCCCTGATATTTTACTGCTTCTCAGCAGGATTTTACATACTTTTGTCAAGCTTTACAGGTTTATTATAAAACCTGAAGTGGGTCCACATGTGAGATTTATAGACACTCTTTGGAGTTGCAGTTCCCTCACTTTGGCCTCCTGCCATTCAAATCAAAGGAGTCACACTTTTAACTGTAAACTGGACATAATAATCAAAATGGTCCAACATGTGCTTTTGAGCTTTGGACAAGGGCTGACACCAACTTTATACAGTATGAAAACCAGAACCTTTCCTCTCTGTGGGGGAGAAGCTGGAGGATACAAAGGAAAAAAGGGAGGACAGCAGAGGAAAGAGGAGAAGGGATTCAAATTGGGACACTTACTGTGCAGGATCATAGATTGGATGACAGTTTGTGAGTTCAGGCCAATAAGTGTTGGGATGCATACAGTATCTGAAGACATGAAGAGCTTGGTAGACACACTGACTGAATTCTGCTCAGTTGCAGAAAAAAATTTTGGTCATCAAAACTTCTTGGCTTCGATCAGACCCTTGTTACACTCATAATCACACAAATCTAGTGTTTTGTGTTAAGTAGACTTCAGGGAGCTCCAACTCAGTCAGACTTTACATCACAATGAAATCACTTAATTTCTCAATATTTTTGAGGTACAATAGATATTTTTTAAGGTACAACTTGAAGATGAAAGGATGTGATAGTGCATGAACTTATTTTTCTCTTCCCTGAATTGATGAAGTTGAGTTAAGGGCTGGAGAGAAGAAAACTTAGAATTCATGCTCTTTTTACTACTTTGAAGGTACCATAATATTTACAGGAATGTTTCTGCTCCTCTTTAAAGCTCCTGAGTGCAGGCAGGTGATGTTTGTCGTTTAGGCAAATGATCCTTGTCTACTTGGTAGGTGGGGGTGGGGGACTCTCCACCTGCAAGTGTTCAGCTGGATGGCAAAACAAAACAGGCTGCAGATGTTTGGATCTGTAGTTCTGAGGTTCCTCTCTCATTCCCGATATCTGTCCCATATCTGGCACAGAGCAAAAAAGCAATGTGAGATAGACCAAGTCTTCCTTCGTAAGAATAGGATCTCCTTCAATGAGTTGAAAAATATGTGTTATACAGGAGATAAAAAACATTTATCACTTGGTTTAAAAAAGTACCAGTCCAGCTGACCTCTGGAAACATTTTAAACTTAATTTAATGAAAATGTGGCCAGGGAATGTGGGAAGAACAACACTGAGTTTTTAATGAATCACAGCAATGTTAGTGCTGGGATCAATGCCCATGAAGCTTATGTGTAAAAAGGTCCATAAAAAGACAAAAGTGGGTTTCAGTCCATTGGGAAATATTAGGAGTATGAAGGGAAAGTCGTCCAACCCAAAACAAACTTTTATTAACAAAAGTCAGGGATTAAAGGGTTGAAGTTAAGTTTCAGTCTGAGGTATTAAAAAAGGGATCTTTCTTTTAGTTGGACTTTGGCAGAATGAGTGAAAAAAGTGAGTACAGTGAACCAGATCAGGTGTGACCAGTAGTCAAATAAACCTTGCAGGACGTGTTCAGGGTTCAAATACCCACCTTGATCTTTTCTGTGTGAAGTTTACATGTTCTCTACCTCCCTGTGTGGCTTCTCTCCGGATCGTTTGTTTTCCACCCACAGTCCACCCACATGTAGGCCAGGTGGACTTCAGATTATGTGTGTGTGAGTGTGTGAGTTGTCTCTGCATTCAGAGGACTGATGATCTGTCCAGGATGCTCCCCTCTCTCCCTCCCACCAGTGGATCTTGAGATAGGCCTCTGCTGCAGATCAAGCCTGTTTTGCCGCCTTTTGTTTGGCATGTTTTTACGGTTGAGGACTGCACAGGGCTTCTATTTTGAGCGTAGGAGGTTTTTATAATGTTTTCAGGTCCATTCTTCCTGACAGCTCTGTCTGATCTTTTTTACAAGGTGTTTTACACGCCAGCACTGCAAGCAAGAGGTCAGGTGTGACGGTGAAGTTGGTCTGATGAACTGGTAAAGCTGGAAATAGTTTTTGGAAACTTTTGAAGTGACAGTGGATTGACACTAGGGTATGTTTGAAACATGAAATCGCTTAGAGGGAACTTTGGCAGTGCAATAACATTACATTTCCATTTAACCCTACATATATCAGCATTTCCACTTGCAACAAAAGGTCAGAGATAAACCAGTGCTCATATCAGCATGGCTCATCAGATCAAATGTGTGGCTCAACTAACTCAGGTTGTTGTTTGGGTGGATGGTCATGATTGACAGACACCTTTATGTCTGCCAGAGCGTGAAAAACACATGAACACACATTTAACACATTTTTCAAGCATGGGGTAGTGTTTTGTGTGTTGAATTGTAATGATCATTGATAAACAAATTAAAAATGTCTTTGAACATCTGAGATAAAAATTAAATTTGATTTTCTTGAATGTCATAAAATCTTGTAAAACAGATCTTCAACTTCTTGAGGACTGTTTTTTTTTTTTTTTTTCAAATGTCTAAGAGTTGGAGTTTTATTGAAGAAAACAGTCCAGCAGCCTCTTTTCCTAGTGATAATATTGTGCTTGGAGTTTGAGTGCTGACTAATTTTGGCAAAGTTAAGTGCCAACTGATGTCATCCTGATGTTTGCTTTGCTGTGCTAACTAGCATGGGAATTTGGTTCTGTTGTTTTAGCTAAACCAGAAGTGTGCTTCTGTACAACAGAGCTGTTTCCTCAGTCCAATGAGAGCGGTGCTTTAATGTGTTACAGTTGGGAGTTGAGAAATCCTGTCCCTGCGGCGAATAACCCGACTATGTGTCAGATCTGAATGAAAAATCCTCCAGCAATCTTGTGTCACATCATTCTGCATGACCTGAGCATCAGGACGCTGGAGCCAATGCATTGTGGATGTAAAGGTCTCCCAAACAGAAAGTTTTGTATCCACACCAACAAACTGTCACACTCTGCATAGGTGCTAATAGCATCTGACAGTAGGTACAAAATTACAATCATGCGTCAGTTTGTAACATGCAGAGGGCAGCTCTTTCTCCTCAGGTCCCATCATGCCTCTGTGCGTCTCTCACTACTTCCCTTTACGCGGCCCCACACTCATCCTGATTAGCAGGCTCTATCCCTAACATGTTGGGGGGGGGGGTTAAGTGCAGGTACATGACATTTTGGGCCATTCCAAGGATCTGAGTCAAGCTGTAAACAACTCCTACGCAGCGTCAGGGAAATATTTATCTTTGCTCATAGAACTTCTCCAGATAATGTCAACACTGCTTGAAGACACAATTACACTTGTGGATGGAAAATTAAGAGATTTCATGGAGGAACAAGTGTGTTATATGAGAAAAGCTGTCGAGGTACAAGACTGTTAAACTGATAACAAAAACAACATGGTTCATGTTCACTGAACCCAGTGCACAACGATGCTTCACCACTTTGGCTACAAATTTTGTTTTTAAATCATCACTTATTTATCCTTCTGGGCCCTAAAGAGTCAAACTTGCACTTGAAACATGAATTGAGGTTAAGATGAATAAGTGTTGCTTTTATGTGCCCTTTTTTGCAGTAACCACAACGCTATCTCCAGGCTCAGGCCACGCCAGAAGATGCAATGACACAGAGAAGGCGTACTGTGTGAATGGCGGCGACTGTTACTTCATACATGGTATAAATCAGCTCTCCTGCAAGTAAGTTACCTTTTTATTCACCTTGAAACATGATTATTTTTGTCAGCCTTAAAGCTGTGATACTCTTCAACAACTCAAATCTAATTTCTCTTTTTCCTTGGTAGCTCTTGTTTTGCGCTCTTTTTTATTGCAGCAGCAGCGTCACATCACTGGAAAAAGCTGCCAGTCTGCCTAACTACCCACCTGTTGTGTATCTTAACACTAATAAAGGAACGAGGCGGCTCTCTGCTCATCTTTTTAAGTCATGTTTAGTGCACAGGAGAGCCGCACATTAAAAGCCTTTTATAAAATGTCATGAGTCACTGGTTTAGTGGTGAGCAAATATTTATGCCTCTCAGAGGCCCCCAGTGAGGTAAATAGAATCATTGCTTACATTTGGCAGAGGCGATCAAGACCCAAGTGTAAAGTGCACCAAAGGAGCTGTGAATCTGTGCTTTCCAGGAAGAAAACAGGTTGACATAATCACAGAAACAACCTCTTTTTTGGGCTTTGACATTTACTTTTTAGTTTGTATAAAACTGGAGGTCAAGAAGGTTTGGATGGAGCTCAGGGAGGAGTTATCTTTTAAAATAAACAGTTTTCTATCCCCCCCCCCCCCCCCCCCCTTTTCAGATCACCTTTGAGTTTCTACATTCAAAAAGAAACCTTTTTTTCACATTATCAAGAAAAAGGGTTAAACATGTGATAGATTTATAAGCTCTAGAGTAAATGCTGGATGATTATTTTAGTTTGTCTATAATATTCAACTATATACATGTTTTTTGACATGATAGTCAGCCTTTATTTATGAAATTCAAAAAACAAAGCGCTTCATGCAACAATGCATAAATGCAGCGAAATCAAATAGTTTATTTCAAAACAAAAAAATTATCAATACTTCATGAGTATAACCAAATATTTGGCACATTATTAAGAGGCCTGTGTCTGATAATCCAGTATTTTCTTTTTGAGTGTTTTTTCACCACACCATCCATGGATTAATAAAGCAAAAACCATTAGACTATTCATTTACGCCACTAATCGTTGCAGGAAAAAAGTCACATTTTGTTTTGTGTAAATCCATCCCAAGAGGTTTTAACAGTAACTGTTACCTGCAGTAACCCAATAGTATAATACCAACTCAAAAAATGCATGCTGCTCTCCTGCCATGGTTGTCAAAGATCATGTTGCATGTTCTGCTCCCCCATATGTCATTGTAGCAGAATTCCCAGCTCAGTTTGATGTAGAGTTAAAACATTAGCAAAGACGTTTGTGCCCAGTTGGCTGAAGGAAGAATGCTCGACAAGCAGTGAGGACACGGCTGCAACAGCCGTTCAATACGCTGTGTACAAATTGGAGGCAGCAATAACTCAATTGCTGCAGCTAATTCACTCACGGCCGGGGCACAGGGCCAGAAAAGTTGGATAATGCAGTGAAGGCCTGCAGGGATTTGTTGCCCCTCAGCCATCTCATTCAATATAGGCCAGGCTTCAGTGGACATTACTCACCAGCTAAACAAGTCCTGCAGACAGCGAGCCCTACTTTAATGCCCCTGCTCCTTCACTTTGAGCTCTCAACTTTGTTTAGGGGAGAGCCAAGGTTCATAAATGACAGAAAGAAAGTAACTCACCATTGTAACGATGTTGTTTTGGAATAATTTCCTTCAACCACCCAACCTCCCAACCACACGTGTGCACACAATCCACCAAAGAGGGAAATAAAAAAGCAAAGATGGAGATTCACTTTGGCCCCTTTCAATACATCGACCAAGTGCACATAACATGGTGCTACATACCTCTCCAGGTGATTCTATTATTTGTTTTTTTGAGAAACACTTTTTGATTTCCTCTGTCAACCAAACAGCTTTCATTCTGAGAAAAAGGTTGTAGGCTCAGATGTTACATCTGGTTACAGAAACACCAAAAATGATACAAATAAGCAACATTTAAAATAACAATGCGGTGTGGTGAGGAGAAATAATGCATTTACAGCAAGTACACTAAGTGGTTGATAAATTAAAAAAAAAAAAAAAAAAAAAAAAAAAAAAAAAAAAAAAAAAAAAAAAAAACAGAGAAACTAAAAAACTTTGTGCAACAGAAAATCTGATGAAGTGGTCTTCAGTCTGGCCCTTGCACATACCAAAGAAATGCTATAAAAATGTCTGTGAGCTCCCAAGGCTCTAGAGTTTTTTGTACTTTTTTTTGTTCTAGAAGAGCACACAATTTTTGAGCTTTATAAAAAAAATTCACATAGTTTATGTCAAATGATCATTCACAAGAATTCAGTAATGGGTGTCACAGAAAGACTGTTGATTTAGTAGAACAGTGAAAAGCACGATAATAAACACTGTGTACTTGAGACGGCAAACATCACCTCCTCAGTCAGGGATTGGTTATATAAGTGCACTGTGTTCTTCTAATATAATGTAGATTTGGTTTCCCGTCTTCTTACATATTGTAAAACTTTCATTGTTTCCCATCTTAACTTAAGTGTTTAGATTTGATCAAAGTTTAATGAGAGATGACAGTGATTTATTCCCCCTGTTTTCAAGCACAGATAAAAGGGTGCTAATGGAGTTTGCAGCTGCAGCACGCTGGATATTTTGCACGCTCATCTGATTTTTAAATTATGCAGTGACAGTTTATTTCTTTCATCTGTCAGCAAAGTCTCCCTGGTCTAGGTGGTGCTCTCCCTCAGTTAAGCACCATCACTCAGGATGAGTAATTTAATGCTGAATGTTATGGTGCTCCTGGGAGGCGTTGTGTGAAACCAGTAAATTACGACCACTGACCTCTGTTGGATTGGTGGTCTAGTTGTGACTGCGAGAGGAATGCTGGTGCCCCTAAAAGACCAACTGCTCTTCCTAATGGGATTATAATGAGGAAATATGGTGCGGGCCGGCACACTGGATGGTGATGATACAGTAGTCTGTCTACAGTTACAAAAATATTAAGCTTCATGTCAGGAAGTACTTTGTAACTTCAGACGAGTCCAGTCATTTTAATCTCCATTCTTAAATGAGTCTTGAAGATGTAGGTGTCAAGAGTTGGGATTTTTGGCCACCTTACCTCACTGTCTTATTGTATTGGCTGTAAAACTGTCACATTTACAGGTTATGAGCACCACTACCTGGCTGCCAACAGGCAGCAAGAGAGGAAACCACATTACCTCATTTTCAGCTTTGCTGCACAGGCTTGCTGGGATTGATTTATTGATCATGTACAAAGCCTCTCTGTTGCTGCAAAACACAGACTGAGGTCAAAGAGGGGTTGACCTTTGCTGACAAAGTCCTAGAAGCCTACACTGCAAAATAAATCACAAAAAATAAATTAACCAACATTGAGAAAGAAAAGTTTATTTGTGGTACGAGTGGAAATTTGTAACTTTTTTACCATGAAGTTGAGAATTTAGATTAGCTTATTAAATTTGAATTACAAGTAATATGAATCTGTAAACTTTTACTCTTGTGTGTTTGTCCAAAAATACTTGTTAACACTTTATATGTTTCTTTCATCTAACAAATAGCTACATTTTTAATCATCACATGTAATTCTGTTTTCTTAGTGCAATGCAGTCACAGGAGAGATAGACTGGTTTGTTTTTATTGTTTAATATGAACTTTGAATTTTTTATCATGCTTTGATTATGTCCATAACACCACTTCCTATTTTAATTTCTATCAGCTATCTAATATTCACATAGCAGCATCATAAATAGAATGGGTTTATTTTTATGTGATGACAGTGAAAATATCAGGTTTTCACTGGTGTGTAAATGAAGACATTAGTGTCACATTTACTATGTTTTCACTGTCTCCACTGGGACATTTTATTGTGAAAGGTCAAAGTAATATATATGGTGCACCTCATTTCCCATTTCTTTTTTTTTTCTTCTTTTCATAACCTACGTTTGCTCCTTCCCAGATGTCCGGATGGATACTTCGGCCCACGATGCTTAAAGACTGAGCCGCTGCGGTTGTACATGCCCAATCCTTTCAAAAGTATGTTCGCTTGATTTGAGCAGCTGACAACAGAGACACAGTTGTACCTGGATTACCTCTGTGGACTCCTGCTGTCTCCCTCCTCCTCCTTCTCCTCCTACCCAGTCCTCTTCCTCTTTCTCTTCTTCAGGTCAACACGCTGTGCACTTCACCCTCTACACGGGGGTGTCATCCATGGGAACACTCTGCTTCGGCTGTCTGTGGTTGTGCTGTTGTTCTAATTCAGTGTCTCTCTCCCCTCCCTCTCTCCCTCTATCCTCCCTTTCTTCTGTGCATACTCTCTTTTCACTCCACCTTTGCCCTCTCTCTCTTTCTCTCTCTCTCTTTCTCTTGTTTCTCTTTTACTTTTCTCTCGCTCCTCCACCGCCCTCTTTTTTCCCCTCTTTTCTCTCTCTCTTCTTGTGGCTTTGTTTCATTCCATCAGGTGTCCAAATGACTTTACTGGTGATCGCTGTCAAACCTACGTTATGGCCAGTTTCTACCGTATGTCAATTTCCTCTTCTGTCACTCTGTCAGACTGTCCTTGTGTCACGTGTGCATGCTGGGTGTGAAGCGAAAGGTTGAAGTAGATTCTCTATTTTTACCTAACTGTTGTGTCTGGGCCTCTTTAGATGACTCATTCACAGGCTGGCATAGTTTAACAGAGAGTCTGTTGTTGTTGTGTTTGGTCTGCATGTCAAGTTGTGCGCCCTTTAACTCACAGTGCATTGCATGTGCACTTTCAGGATACAGGCTGATAGTAAGTGCCTTAGCAACAAGTAGGCGGCTGAGTTTAGATGCTCTGTGGGAGTGGACTTGCACAAAGTGAGCTACATGTAACAACACAGTCCAATGGCAATTCAACCTATTAATCAACTAGTCAATCAAGTTTTATCCAAATGTTGTTTGAAGGCAATTATGTAAAACAGGTCTCAACTAAACAACAATCATTAACTCAAAAATATGCAAGCATATCAAAATAAAAGCTCAAATACACCCTTTAAACTGGCAGAAATCTAGAGGTGGACCAGACTCACTGGTGAACAGCAATTTTCTGAAAATGTGATGGAGGCAAAAAAAAAACTGTGAGATGTGGAGAGGTACACACTAACAAAAATAGCAACACACATTACATTATATCACATAAAAAATCATCAGGGCCATCAAGAGGAGTTGGAATATAAAAAACAAAAGCAACAACAATTAGTGTGTCAAAAATAACATCACTAGTGTGTGTTTTCTACAGTTTCCGATAGTGATGAGTGATGCTGCAAAATTTTATATTGATCCAATACCAATTAAATGTAGGGCCAGTATCTCTGATATCAATCCAACATTAATCAATAGTTAAACTCAATCACCAAAACTAATGTTTCCGTTCATGAATGAAAGTGAATAACACATTTTCAACCAGAAAATAATTGTGTGCTTGATTGTTTTTTGTGAAACAGTAAAATTGAATGGTCATGGATAGCAACAGTTATTATACTTACCATTGAATGTGTCATTTTGATCACAGAGCTTGCACATACTGGTAAATGAACGATTACAGAAACATAATATTTAAGAAATCAGAAATATACTGATAATTTTAAATGCCTAAGTCATCACCTAAGTATTGATCAATTCTGACACCTACACTTTCCACTTTCTGCAGCATGCAACTTCCCACCACAATTATTGTCTGAAGAAAAGTTTTTGTGCATCTTTGATAAAAAAATATAGGTCCATGGCAGGAGTGGTCTTCGACGTAAGTCTCCAGGAATCCGTGAGAATAGAGAGCACAGTAGCTGTTTAAGACTATCATTACGACTGACCTTCTCATGACACATACAAAGCCCTCTAAATACAACATGAATGGTCCTATCATCAGCCTAAAATATCCCCTTTAAAGAGTAGGCCTTAGAAATGATTGAACAAGACCAACAGTTCACCTTTGAAACAATCTTATCAAGTGAAGCTCAAAATGTACTCAATATTTCACATAAGGCCCTTAAATGTTTATTCTTCATAGACATCAGCAAAGGCTCATTCATTATCAAATACGTGTGAAACTGTGGTCCATAGAGGTAGATGTGTTGTAGGTCATTCATGAGCCAACATGACAACATTCCTGTTAGCTTTAATGTAATTGTGGAATAATTTGGATTTATTTTGATAGATAATTGGGGTTTTTGTCCAATTATTGACAGGAAGTGGTGCTGGTGTGCTTGTTCTATGTTGAGTAAACATGTACCTACAAGCTGAACATCAAATTACTTCAACAAATGGCAATGTGCTGAAAGACAGGCACTACTTTTTTTTTTTTTACTTTTCAAATCCCTCCATCACAACCGCCTCACAAGTCAACACCAAACTGTGTCTATTGTACAACAAAGTGTTACAAACTCACATTGCTTTAAAAGTAGCTACAAAGCAGTGCACTTGCAGCAGATGTCCTCAGCGTAGGGTTCATGCTCAGTACCAAGGTGTCGTGTCAAACAACTTTGCTAGCCCGAGGAAAGAGAAGTCAACCCTGCACCAGTCAGCATCAGAAAACACATCCATCACCCACAGAATTACAGGAAGATTAGATTAAGGTTTGTGGAGAGCTGCAGTCTGATAGATCTTGCCCTTAAGGTTTTTTTTTTCATGTCTCCGAAATCCTGCACGTGGTCTGCAATCATGCATCAGCTGCAGCCGTCTTTGTTTCACACATTTACCTGTTGGTTGATTAATTGTGATGACAGGGGATATTGAAAGGAGAGAGTGATTTGAGATTAATGAAACGTAAACAGTTGAGATTTCATGCAGGACTTGGCTCTCTGAGGAAAACATACACAGGGTTAAAGAGTGTGTATTATAATAATAACAGCATTAAGCATAAATCCCTTTTTCATGTTGGATTAAAGCAAACAAACTCCTGTTATCAGGCTGTGAATTTGTCAGCATCATGTCTTTGCAAGTCCATGTGGTTTTAATTCAACGTAACATCACAGCTAGAAAATTACCAACTTCATCTTCTTTCTGAGCTGCCTGGTGCTGCCTTCAGACTCTCGTCCCTGTGGTCTGAGTCGTGGAGCTTCCACACACTGTTTGTTGTATGTTGGCTCACGATACAATGCAAAAACCCCCTCTTTGAGCACAAGTAATTTCATCTCACATTAAACCGTAATCCACTACGCTGAAATTACTTGTCTTTTTGGCAGTGTAAGAGCCCTTTTCCCGACACTCACACACTTTTTCTAGTATTTAACTCTGGAGCAGCTGTGAGACTGTTTCAAGGATGTCAGCTATTTACAGTTCTCACACAGTCACATCAACAAAGAACAGGCTTTAATTGTCTAGTTTATAATCAGTTATATATAGATAGAGCAATAGAGCGATAGATAGACCCTAACACCCCCCATAACTTTGAATTCCCCACTCTTGGTGTTACTTCAGTGTAAAACAGCTCTGGTGGTAGGAGGTAGTGGATAGCTTTACTACTTGCTTTTTTTATCTTAAAGTTATTTTTGGGCATTCATGCAACAGGAGAGGACAGCGGATAGAGCCGAAAACTGTATGAGAACGGGGATGACATGCAGGAAGAGACCACAGGCGGGACTTAAACCAGTGCAAGGGTGAACCTTATGAAGCACGACCTGAACCACTATGCCATTTGCGCTCCGACCTCACTTCTTTTATGCATAGAAGCATACACTTTAAAAAAATAAATCATCACTGGTTGCTTCATTTAAAAAAATATTGCACCCTATTTAAAGCTGATTCCACCACCACATTTTAAAAAAATATAGAAAGTATTTGTACTTCTGCTCAGCACCAGCCCAAGATATAGTATCTCTCTACACATTGCTGTTCACCTCTCAATGGTTCAAAAGTGCATATCCATATTAAAAAGCAGGTTCATGAAAGCCACATTCAGACATGATAGATGAAGAGGATTTTTTAAGTGTTCTGTAGTGGCCTCTCACATATTTCGCATTTTCCACTTGCAATTAAGGAGAATAAATCAAATTTTCTCACGAGGAGCAGGCACATGTGCACGCACAAATCCATAAAAACCTGCCTCCTGTGGGGGCGCCTCCCATTCCCAGGAGAAATGGAAGAGAAGGAGGATGGCTTCTGCTCCTCAGTCATAAGGCCTTGGCTTTAAAATCTCATGTTGTCATAAGAACAGCTGGGACTTTCTCCGACCCAAGTAAAGCAAGTGAGCTGCCAGAGATATAGACTCAGCTGGTTGGTGCAGTCTCCCTATGGCCTCCCTCTGCCATATAATGTAAAGTGTGACTATAATTCAGCGAGATTGTTCCGAAACTGTGCAGACACACTCCTTCTAACGTGCCTGTTCATGTGATGGGTGTGTTCGAGAACTGACACTGTAGCAATTTTTAGAAAGCAGAAAACTTAAACCAGAGATAATCTCTGAAGATGACGCATATTTTCCTCTGTGCAGAAGTAATGAGAGGCTGTGCATTTGATTTGCCCTCTTCCCATTAGGAGATTTACTTTGGTTATGTAACAAAACAGCTTCTGGTAAACTCGAAACTTTTATCATAAAACGTCAATAAAACATTGGACTGTGTTGTAATGTCCAGTTGACTAAAAATTCAAAGCTGAAGGAGCCAGAGCCAAGCTTTGCTGGTGTTTTGTTAAGATATTTTTGACAAAATGCAAACAGATCTTCAAGTATGAAAGTTATTATTGTTGTTTTGTGTGTTGTTTTGTTTGTAGCTGTGTAGTTTTGAGTAGTACGGCTTAAAGTGCGTTCTGCATGCTGTGTGTCTGTTGTGGTCGTCTTGTCCTTGATGTTGCTGTCCACGTGGTCTGACAATCACTGACATATATTTATCGTCTCTGTCACTACACAGTCTACTTTTGCTTGCTTGATTTTGTATAAGAAGGTGCCACTCTCTCATCCTAATCTGGTGTCTTTTTGTTTTCCTTCCGCCTATCAACCCTCTGCCATGGCAGAGCATCTTGGGATTGAATTTATGGGTATGGAACAATCCATTTTGACTCTCAGTCCTAGCCTAGCCACTTAGTAGATATCCTTCGTTTTGACATGCTTTTGTCTTTAAATCATATCATCCCTCGATTAACCAATCAACTGCTGGGTCAATCCAACCATAACTCCTTTTAATGACGAACCCTCGATCGATTTAACTGATCCTTCATCAAACATCATTAACCTGGATGTCATCACCTGCACATAATTCAAAGTAGAATCATTAACTTAGTTTTCCCTCTCACTCACGTTGGCTTTATTTCATGTGTTTGGACTGATTTTTGGTTCCTTGTCCCATCTGTAACAAGCATGATGTATCATGTTTGAAGCCTCCAGATGTTTTTTTTCTCAATCTTCATCTTTCTCTTTCCTAAAATCTTTGACTATCAAACCTCTAGAGTCTGTCCTTCCTTTTAATATACTGTCCCTTCTTCTTTATTTATGTGTGATCTTGTCTGTGATTTTTGCATCAACCCGTCTTGAGTAAATCTGAAATGTGTCTTTGAAGTATGAAACATAATATCTGTGTTACTGGTTTGAGTTATCCATCAAGGAGTAGTTGCTGTGATGTGAGCATGCCGTGCTATATTTAGACCCTACGGTCATGTTTTTCATCTATCTGCTGCTATTCTCATCCTCCTGCATTGTTAGTGCTTGTTTTCTACTAACTTTTCCAGAAAAGAGCTCCACTGGTTGAGGGTATAGAACCAAAGCAGACATAACGTGATTATGAAATTTATGCACTGTACCATGTAGATGCTCTGTTGTTACTACAACAGAAATGACATTTAAGAGAATAATTTATGCATTGCATCAAAAACTTGACACAAATTGGCATGTTGCTCTAAAATGGCTGCTGGTGGATGAAAGGAGGAAACCTCAGATGGAGGGAGTTCGAACAAATTCAATTTATTTTTATTACATTATTTATCAGGGAACACACTACCTCTTTGCTCCTTCATTTTTCATCAGGGACACAAAGAGTCTGCCTCAGCTTCACATAAGCTCTTCTCTGGAAAAGGAAAATGCACCGTATCCATATTTTATGATTTCTCATGACATTTCTTTTAAAGTAAGCTGTAAGAAGAAAATCATATAATTATGCTTACTAAATATTTGTGTAAGTAAAGACTTTGACATTTGCAAGAGATTTTGTAACCATTTTCCCCACGAGAGATATTTCTTCTAATGTCCTACTCAGGTTGGGAGGCTAAGTTGAACTGCTGAGTGTCAGGTGTTAATACTGAGCACTTGTGAAATCTGGCATCATTCTAACACTTCCTTGTTGTTAAGAAACTAAAAATATTTTTGGGATAAGAAATTGTAATGATATGCAAGATTACAAAATAGTGATGTTGACATTTGCCTAGGTTTTTTATATTCCTCAGGAAATGATCAAGAAATGATCAAAAAATAGTCCCAGAGTCCAGCGTTGCACATTGTTAAATCACAACGGCAATAGTGCTGTATTGCACAGTTTTCAGGTCTTTCTAATCATAAATCAAAGGCCTGAACCACAATAATACCATCTCATTATAGCACATTTTTAAGAGAGTACAGTTGCTTAATAGATTAGTCTATCTCCGAGTCCCTGTACCCACCCACGCTGCCTTACTGCAGCACAGGCAGCACCAGCATCTGTTATATTTGTGATTAAGAGAGAGGAGAGGTTTGGCTGTGAAGAGAATCACCAGGGAAGGAAAGATGAAGCTTCATCCTGCTCAGGATTTAGTCCAAAAAAATCAAATAAGAAAGAAATGTAGATCTACAGTAAAAAATTGAGAAACTGCTCCTTCAAGACACTAATTTTTTTTCTTTCATTTTCTCTCACTGTGTGCTTGTGCTGTGTGTGTGTGGGTGCGTCTGCGTACTTGTGGGTGTGATGTTGACAGAGGCAGAGGAACTCTACCAGAAAAGAGTCCTGACAATCACGGGTATTTGTGTGGCTCTGTTGGTGGTGGGCATCGTGTGTGTGGTTGCCTACTGTAAAACCAAGTAAGTCCTGCTGAAAATGTTCCTCTCATGTGGCATTTTTCCCTAAATTTTTCTGTCCACTTGACTTTTATGTGTAAAATACAATACTCTGTGATATTCTGATATTCTAATGCACCAGCCTGTCAAGATGTTGAGCATGAATGAAAACATGCTCTGACTGTTTGTGCTGCACTCAGAAACAGACAAAATGCTGGAGTGGAAATGCATTTTTACAGACAGATAAACAGCAGTACCCCCATTTTCATCGTAGTTGTGACTGGTGTTGAGGACTTTTTGGCCCATATTAAGTCAAATTGTAAGATAATTGGTTTGATAATAATGATTGAAATGTTGAAAGTCAAAATGCTGCAATAAAAGTCATGATTATGAGGTAAAAAGTTGAAATTCTAAGGTAAAACCAAATTCTGAGGGAGAAGGACAAAATTTTAAATTAAAAAGTCAATTTTGGAGCTAAAGAATCAGATTACAAGAAAAAGTCAAAATTTTAAAGATAATAAAGTCAAAGTTTTGAAATCAAAAGTCAAAATCCTGAGATAAAAAGTCAAAACTCTGAGATAAATAGGGTTTTTTTTTAAGTTGAAATTTTGACTTTTTATCTCAAAACTTTCACTTTATATGTGCAAAAAAAAAAACAAAAAAAAAAACAACAAAACCAGTCTTTCATTTATATATTTTTTTTACACTTTTAACCGGCAGAACTTGGCTACCATACAATATTAAGGGGAACATTATAGAAAATGCTCACTTCAAACAAAAAGTGTCTCTTAAATGAATGTATGGGCTATGAAGCTGCTTTGTCATCTGTGAGTATTTTGAATATTTTTGCAATATCTGCAAGAAGGTGGATGTGGGATCTCTCCCTCTAGGCTGTTAGAATACAGTCACTGTACTGTTGTTAAATAAAATAAAAAAGTGTTGCACAAAATCCTCACAAAAGAAATTCCACTCAAAATATTTTTAAAAGTATAACTGAAATTCCTCTTCAGGAAACAAAGAAAGAAGATGCACAATCATCTGCGACAAAACATGTGTCCAGAACATCCCAACCGTAACCTAGCTAACGGACCCAATCACCCAGGACCTGGCCCAGAGGAAATCCCCATGGTAGATGTAAGTTTCTGAATAAATTCTTGAACGCAGTAGAATTTACTGGAACAGATGTAGCAACAGCAAATGTTTGAATGCTCAGTCACATCACCAAAGCCCAACTTTTTGCATTTTCCCCATATGTCAAAACCATTTTTCTTGCAACACAGTACATATCAAAGAACATCCCTGCAACTGAACGAGTCATACGGCCTGCGACAGAAGGGTCGTTCCCTGCCAGCCATGCCTCTTCCAGATCTCATAACTCTTCCACACGAGCTCATTCATCAACTCACAGGTAAGATAAATACAGAATCTAACAGGAACTGGGTCAGTTGTATGGTGAACTGATTAAATGCACAGCCTAAGGACACTGGTAAAATACTTCTGAAGACGCTTCCCTTTCTTTTTAGAAAAAAAAGTTGTTGTGTTGGGGTGTGTACATGTTAACACTGGTTTTATTCGTCAGACATGAGGAACGGACATGGAGCCTGGAACATTCTGACAGCATCCTTTCTGACTCTCCGGGAATGATGTCATCCTCCGTGGGGACCAGTAAATGCAGCAGTCCTGCGTGCATGGAGGCACGGGCTCGCCGCGCTGCTCACTGTGGTTACTCTGACCCCCATCGGCCAGGCCTGCAGTACGGAGACTCCTTCGACTCGCTGGGAGACTCTCCGCACAGCGACAGGTGAGAAACAGCCCTGCGTGAACAACATGGCTTTCAGTTTAGAGGGAACAATTTGGACGTTTGCTCTCTCTGCTGGATCTCTCTCAGTTCCAAGTGGCCAGTCAGAGAGACTTAGTGGAAACTAACATACAGCAGGCATGATGATGAAATCCACCAATGTAGCCAAAAGTCAGAACAGTGCTTATTTCTAAAGGAACACTAGGCTACAGTTACATTACTCCCTGGCCTGTATTTAACTCTGATTGGCTTAAGTTTTCCATTTAATTTTGGTTTAGAAAGCATGTGACCTTTAGAAAATAGACTCATTTGCTGTTTTGCCCCATGACACAGGGGTGGATGTATTTAATCTTTGTGTCACAGAGAAAGGTCCTGTGTGGGATTAGCCTAGCTTAGCACAAAGAGGAGAGGAGGGAAGAAAAAGTTATCTCTCTCTTTCAGAAGTAAGAAAATAATCCTTTCAACTACTCTAAAATGATCCATATTTATCCTGCTACTATTTCTGGACTAAAATCACAGAAATATCAATCTTCTTATGTAACTCTGAAAAATGGCAAAGAGATGTGTACAAAAAAAATGTTGGACAGTTCCTTCAAAATGAACTAGTTCATGCCAGCTCAGTCACAGTCAGATCCACTCCTGATGACAGTCTTTCAGGTTTTTAACATTTTACCTATTTCAGACATTGTCACCGTTGGTTGAACTTCCGTTTTAAATGCTGTAGAAACACTCCCCAGTTTTGTGGTGGTGACATCTCAAATTCCAAAATGTCCGCCCAGCTACGTGCTGATGTTTTAAATTACAATACATTTCACGGCTAAGTATTTGTCACTCAACAAGCCGGAATTGGAGCTGAGCAGGGAGGAAATGTGGGAGAAGGATTCCTAAAAATGATGTGCTGTGTGTTCAAGCATCAACACAGACATAAAAGCAGCTGGTTAAGGAAGGGAATGATACCCCACTTAGGTGGAGATGACCATGTTGACTCTATAATTGAGATGTCTGCGTTTAAGTTTTAAAAAAACATGCTAAAATTTGCTAACAGGGGTGCCTTTTTTGTTCATATTGCTTCCTGTTTACACAGGTCATCCATTACCTCGCAAAACTGGATAATCACCGTTGACCTAGATTTCTATCCCCATGACCTATTTTCTTTGCATTTACCTTGAATTCTAAACAGATCAAAAAATTTTTTTTTTTTTAAATGTACACATGTTTTATTAAAGCCTTCCAAAACTTTAGAAATAAACTTTAAGGAAGAATTACCATAAACTACAGGGTGAAGTTGATTGAACAGTAAGAAATCTGGCATCATCACGAAGGCTGGGCAATTATTCGCAAATTAGACTAGATCGCAATATGGTCTGTTGCAATGCTCTAATCGCGGACAGTACAATATTTTTTAAAGTTCATGTTCTACACCAGTGCTACTCCATCCTGTACAAACAAAAACTAACTGTTAAAAACTACCTTTGCAAGAGCAACAAAGTAAGTGGTCAATAGTGGCAAAATGGCAAGAAGTACCATGAATACTACATTTAAGGTGGCAAAATGGTCAAAAATTGGCTGAAAACTTGAAAAAAAGTCAGAGAGTAGCAAAAACAATGTCCAGACGTAGCAAAAAGGAGTGAAAAGTTACTAAAATAGTCCAAAAACACTATAAAATGATCATGGGTTGTTGTCATGCTGTAATTAATGTCAATGTCGATTTCCAAAAATGTTTTTATTTGACAGCACATAAGATTTGGAGCCAAAAAATAATTGCACCATATATCGTAAATGCGAAAAAAAAGAGGGGGGGGATCACAGTTAGATTAATTTTGCAAATCGTTCAGCCCAGTTCATCACAAACATGAAGCAAAAGTGGCCACAAAACCAAACCAAAAAATGCTCCCGTGTCCAGACGAGTGAAACATTTTAACTCATTTAGAAGTGCAAAGCAAACAAAGGTTTTATTTTCTTAAACAAAAAGTGGATTTAAAATCACAAAAATCCCAAAGCCTATTGTTAAGTTCCTTGAAAAGTAGTTTAGACACATTTAGATCACTGAGCAAAGTGATTGTTAGCAGCCAATGAGCTTACTGGTGCCTGCCTGCCTGCCTGCCTTTTGGATGACTAAGCTTCCATAAGCTTTGCAAATCAGGTGCACATTACTGTCAAAGACACACCGAAGGAACATTCATGGATAGATTTGCGCCTTTATAAGATGATTTCTAGATCTGTAGACATGTTTGGTGCCACATGGCCTTCCATTCCTGCTAAGTGTAAACTCAAGGTGTTAAATATGCAAATCAGCAAATGTCAAGCTTGAGTCATGCTTCAACATTGGAACCAAAAATCTAAGTAATGGAGCTATGATGCATGCCTCAGTTAAGTATTTCGAAAATGTCTTTCCTGCAAAAACTGAAATATGATACAATCAGAACTCAACACTGGAACATGCAGCGACCAGCAATTGTCAGCTTAGTAAACAATATACAGAGAAACTGACCAGTGTTGTGCATCAGAAACTAACCAGATAAGATGTTTGGCTCCTGATTGTGTGATAGTAATGATTCTCGCATGCAATAAGCATGGGTGCGTAAACAGACCATGGCCACTGAGTTGTTGTGCAGACACAGATTGCATAACCAACATCCCCTCAGAGTCATTTCAGGTAACAGGCGCCTCTTCCATCATGGGGAGAGCGTCTGCATCAGCTGAGTCAGCAGTGTGGTAGGAATATCTCAGGCTGGTGTCTCACACCGCCCTTTGTATCCTCGAGGCAACACAGAGACGATTCAAAGACTCCAATACACAGTGATGCACTGTCAGTGATATGTTCATTCCAAGCTGTGAGTTATTATGCAGGTTATTTGGTTTACAAAAACTATATTCAGCCACAGGACTTGAAGGAGACACCTCATGTTTCTGATGTGGCCAAATATATCTGACTACATGAGGTTAGCGCAGAAATGGAGACAGAGGAGAGGCAGAAACGACAACAGATTATAAAAACTTCTGTTGTTTAAGTTAATTACTTCAACATTCAGCGGTTGTGTCCATATTGTGCTTGAACATGTTTTCTGGTTTTTACAAATCTTCCCAAGATAATAACTTTGAGATATGATAAAATCATAAAGCTGAAACATGTATATGTAAGGATGGAGAGAGTATTCATCAGACTTCACCACAATATTACTCAATATCTGACTGTTCAGTGTGCCAAAGCAATGAGCCAGGTGAGCAAACATATTGTACAAAATTATGTCAGGTCGCTAAGCAACCACTCTCCAAAAAGCACCTCACACAAATGCTGGACTGGTGATGTAATTTGACTTAAATTAATCAAAATATAATGGATGTTTCATTTCAAAGTATTTCAGAGCAGGTCTCTTAGTTTACTGGAAAAACTTGTTGGGCACATTGGGCTGCAGCCCAGGGCTGAAGTGGAAGGCAGTTAAGTCACCATCAGTCCTCAATTCAGACTGAAGGGCAGCCAAAACTGCTGCTTCTGCCTGCTGACCTCAAGCTGGGCCTTGGCTTTAGCAGCTTTTACACAGCCAAGGAAATGATGTAAAGTGTGAAAGACTGTCTACACCTGTGTGCTGAAACCTCAGATTGAGTCAGTTTCACACAAATATTCTTTAAAAGAGTTTTCAAAAAGTATGAAAAGTTTCACTTTTTGAGGTCTACAGCACCAAGCAAGTTAGTTTGGATTGTTCTTTCATCAGCGTAGTTCAACAAAAGAAGTGGACCCAATAATGTTCCCTGAGGGACTCCACATGAAGCTTGTCCGCTCTATAAAAGTTACAGAAAATCGCCCGGGTTGTTACCAGGATATGAATTATACTGACCCAGAAAGGATTTTGGTTAATACAAAATTAGTGACCCATGATAAAGAAGTCTTGAAAACAACTTAGATCAATTTTTCAATTAAGTGAAAATAATATTAATGACTGTATATAGTTATATGAAATGCATCAGTCAGCAGTTTAACCCTTATAAAAAACAATAAATCTTCAAAGTTTTGTAAGATTCCTGGGGTCATTTGTAGACTCGGTTGGTGAGGAGGGCACCCTGAGTTATGGGTTCCTCCTCAAGATGCCAGTCTACTCCTCTCCCCAGTGTTTCCTGTCTCTCTATCACTGTTCTTTTTCTAACAAAGGTGAATGAACCCAGGGATTATCTGAAGAATGAAAAAAAAGATACACCTGTACAGTTTCCTCATGGCATGTGACTGAAGATGAAATGAGTGTTTAGTCTGCAGAATACTTGTGAATCACGAAAGCCTTCTCTCCATGCAGTGTGTCTCTTTCTTGCCTCTGGTTATTGCGTTTCTTAAATTAACTTTTCCCCCTCTCTACTCCTACGACAGGTATGTGTCAGCTTTGACGACACCAGCCCGCCTTTCGCCAGTGGATTTCCATTACTCATTGCCATCGCAGGTGCCTACCCTTCAAATCACATCCCCAAATGCCAGCCATGCCATGTCTCTGCCTCCTGCTGTCCACAACCCCTACCCACTGGAGGATGACCAGCCTCTGCTGCGCCGTTACCAGGTGCCCCTACATGATGCCCAGTGCCAGGAGCCCTACCGGCAGCAGCGTCGCACCTATCTCAATGACAGCAGAGGCAGCCTGCCCTCCAGCCCCTACCGGCTGGCTGAGGAAGAAGACTATGAGACCACCCAGGAGTATCTCTCCTCTCGGGAGCAACCAAAGAGAAGTGGGTCCGGTGGAAGCGGGAGCCGGCGCTGGCGAAGATCCAGACTGAATGGCCACGTGGCCCCACGTGGATACGAGGCATCTCGGGAATATGGATCCCGAAGCTGCCTAACAGATAGTGAGTCCGAGGAGGACGGTGAGAGCACGCCCTTCCTCAGTATGCAGAACATGAATGCCGAGCCGTCCACCATCTACAGGCCGGCGGACAGTCGGACTTCTCACTCATCGGGGCGGCACAGTGGGCATGGAAACATGCACACAAGACTTACACATTCACGCTCCAAACCGGACAATACACCCCATTAAAGAGTGAAATGAACCAACGAAAATCAATATAGTATAGACCTGCATCTATAAGAAATATTTTTATTTTATATAACTGACAGATATTCTAAACAAATGAAATATTTATTTTCATTTTAGCAAAAGTTGTCTACTAGTTAACAGCAAAGACTTTTTTATAGGGAAAACTCTATTTATATGTACATTTTGATTTACAGCATAAAAGATGTGCCAGTTTTTTCACAACGTAAAAAAAATAGAGTAATATTGTGGTGCCTTTTGCTGTATGCCGATGCCAGAGGGCCAGTGGAGGTTTTTGTAGCCTTTCTTATATGGACGCCTCATTTTTTATACACGTTTGTTTTGTTTTTTTCCTCTCTGGTTTCCTATTTTAACTTTTGTTTTCTTTCCAAGTCGCATTCTTTGAGGAGTCTAGCCCCACTGAAACATAACCCTTCCATGTCACGCAATATAAACCACTTCAACATAAAGTGTATGTTTACATTAATATGATTCGCCTGTAGGGTTTTTGATTTGGGATCTAGAGCGCCTGATAAATACAGTGTAGATCCTTTTTTCCCTCTGACTAATGTCTACAAAGAGAGAGAGAAAGGGAGAGAGACTGAGTAGTTGTGTGTGCACAAATGACTGTGTGTGTGTGGGTGCGTGCGTGTGTGAGTGTGAGCATGTCAGTTTGCTTGCATGTATTTGTGATTGTTAGATGAATTTCATAGTTTGTTGTGGAAACGTCAAACATGTGGGTCTCCTGGTGTCTCAGCAGTGCTGACAGAGTGTCTCAGAGGACCACAGAATAGTGCTTTATCAGAACAGTGACCCCATGTGTAGGTGCACAGGTAAGGCTGCTGTAGGCTTCTATGTTATGCAGGTCATTGCTTGATGTGTTTACAGCTATTCTGCCCCCTTTTCCCAGCCTGCCCCAATTAGGTCCCTTTTATTTCCCAGCAGGTTGTCGTCATGTCAGCTTGTTATGAGGCCGACAAACACTGAGCCGCTCACACAGGCACAGGGTGACCCCTGCCATCAGAGGCGATGGCAAAACAAAAAGATTGCATCTGTTTCCACTCAACTCAGCCCCCAACCCCATGCCTCATCATCCTTCTGTGTCCATTCTGTTTTTGTGGCTCGTGTAAAAAGGCCACACAGCGTCTCAGGATTTCCACATACCCTCCCTCTCTCCACCTTCCATCCCCTTAAGGTCTACCTAAGACTTAGGTTCTCAGATAACGAAGGCCTAAAAGTTCACATACACCCTAGCAGTTCCCCAAGCACTCCCATACAGAGAGCAAAGGAAAGCCAAGTGGAAGCAGAACAGTGCAGAACTAACTCGACAATATAAATGAAATAGCTGTGAATCTTTGGAGGATCATACAATGCAAAAATATGCAAACTTTCTATTTTGCTGTTTGATTACATCATTTTCTAAGAGGTGACTGTAGTGTGCTGTGTGTGTAAAAAAGCTATGTGATGCCTATAGTGTAGAATGAACTATCATGATATAAATGCATATTTACATGAGTTAGTTTTTAAAGCCATTATGCAGCCGTCTATCAAGCTGTCAGCCTTTCTTGTTCACATATCCACGTTCATTGAATGACTGTGTTTATGACTTATGTTATCACTTGGTTTTGAGCGCTACACTCAACATGTACACTTCCAAGTTATGTCAGATAGTGTCTCCTGTAAGTCCCCTGTCCTCCAGGAAGTGAAGGAAAAAATATCTGGAAAATTCACCAAATTGATGATAACTGACTTGGTGACAAAGGGCAGTTGATGATGTTTCATCACTGTGGTATGTTAAAAAACTAAATGCTGAATTATCCAATAATTATTGGTGTAAAACTCTTAAAAAAGATTGCTCTGCTATTGTATCTGCTGTATGGTAAATGCACGGTGGTATTACAGAGAAAGGTCTTTGGTCACACCTCACCTGCAGATATTTCATTGAGTTTCTCACCTCTGAGTCAAACGTCAGAAAAAGGAGCTCCTCTACTTTAAATGTAATACTCCCTTCACTTTGCCCACCCTCTCATTTAATCAACATGCAACCGGGCACGTCCTGCCACTCCCACCTTTTAATTTTACGACCCCTACCCCTCACCAACACCACCACCACCACCACTACCACTCCTGACCCCACCCTCGCTTGAAATGTTTGAACACCTCTCTTCTGCATGTCCTTGTGGTCACGGTTAGATGGGTGCATGGTAAAAAAGCAGCAGACAATTCTTTTTCCAGTCAGTGAAAGTGTATTTCATTTAACATTCAGCAATAAAAAAGAACCTTTCCCCCATGTCATTCCTGAAATATGCTAGAAAAAAAGAAGAAAAAAATGCGAGATTGTCATAGATTGTAAAATAAAATGAAAAATGAATCCACCTGTTCATATGAGAAAATAAATCTTTATTCATATCATTTTACGATGTAGTTATTTCTGCAGACAGCTTTGCTTTGAATTTTGATATGTCTCTGATCTTGACTTGAGGTTTCACTCTCCTCCAACACACACATAAAGTCTGGTTTTGATATATGTTTAACATGGTGCTTTTAAGTTTATAGGTAATAAAAAACTTTTTTAGAAAATACTTTTGTTCTCTGAAATGATCGCTTATAAAGCAGGTGCCTGGTTTAAAAGCACATAAAAAACACACACCTGCATGAGCTCTAAACATAAATAACATGATTTGACTCTTGTAGAGTGATAAGAAATGGGGCTTTCCTCAGGTTTAAAAACAGTCCAATATGATATGCTTTGAAATATTTATTTTCCAAACCAATCAAAATTAAATTTGCCCTAGTCAGGTCTCATTGTAATGTAATGTAATGTAATAATAACTCTGTGAAGAATTTCTTGTTTTACTGAAGAGAAAAGTAAGTTGGCAGAGTATGCAGAACTTCATGTCTTTGAGTATGATGAACTACAGATCTGATATAGAGCATATCTTTTGAGAAATACAACTTATGTTCTCAATCAGACTGAAACAGGGTTTTTTAGGACACAACTCCATAGTCTAAACATTTTTCAATGCAGTTTCACCTTTGCATTGGCATAAATTCACCACTAGATGGTGATATAACAGCAAGGTTCATAAGACACACCAGAGGAGAAAAGTGATCTTATTCAAATCTTATTCTGTCCTTGTTTATTTGAAACACATCTTCAAACAGCGTGACAGTCAAGTAGAAACACGCTGAAAGGCTGTGAGTTGGCTGTATTTCTGAACTATAATACTGATAATGAATTAACTTCTGGTCGCAGTGGGAGGTCCAACATTTACTATTCGAAATGTAGAGTAGTTACCAAGTACTTAAATCCCTTCAGTCTAAAAAAGCACATTGGCGATATGATCTGGTATTTATTTACACTTCTTTGGAAACCCCTGTGTGGACTTTTAGCTAGATGTGAAACAGACTGATACTTACAGTGATTGCTCTCCCTGACCTAAAAAGCAAACACAACCATCCACAACAAGATTAACAAACCCCAGTTATGCCTGTGAGGAGGTAGGTGTCGGACCAGAGAATTGGCAGCAAGCTGAAGAAACAGCCTTTTTTTAACTGCTCTACCGCACTGTGATAAATATTGCATTAAGAAAAAAAAAGACTTAAACATTTCCCATTAGTATACTGTATATTTATTTTGAATTCACTGAAACTAAAATGCATCTGGTGTCTTTCTTAGAATTTGATACTCATGGCCTACAGTTTAAAGGTACATTAATATGAGGAAATACAAGAATTAATTTTCAAGTTTTTGTTGTGAAAAACATTATAAAAACCTGATTTGTTGTCTGGTGATGTATTCATATGTTTGACTATTAAAAAAAACAAAACAGATGTGGCTTTTCACCAGAAAACATTTCATGAGCAGCTCCAAGCTAAAATAACGTACATCAAGTGTTATGGGCCAATAAAACTTTCTCAAAGGAACCCAAAGTGTTAATTTGACCTGAGTTGTGACATAACGTTACTACACTTTCATTAAAACAGCCTAATGTAAAGCATTGATAGTCAGAATACTGTCATATTTAGCTTTACCTGTTGTGTAACTCTCCTCCACTGAGTGGTGCTGTTTTCTGCCTTTGGATTCAAATCATCTATCTCCTCAGACATTTAACACTGTCTGCTGGCAAGAAACGAGACGTACAAGAATTGTCTGGATATGATTTTCTTTAAACTTACACAGTTGTATTCAAAGTCATAAAAGTTTGGCCTATAGTAAAATACAGGAGAGCACAGAACAGCCTTTGACCTATAAAAAGCTTTTATTAAGAATTACATCTTCTCTTCAACATAGATATATGAATATAAAACATCATTGGTTCAAAGACTTTAGCTACAGTATATGTAAAATAAACCACATTTGATTGCTTCTGGCCAGTCACTTTGCTGTATGACCTGTCAACAATAACATTCAAACTCCATTTTTCCGGTGTTCACAACAAATAATGCACTCAGACTGAAAATCAAACAAATAACCAGGGGAGAGAAAAAGCAGAACCCACTCTACTTTCATTAACATGTCAGTAAAAACGTCAGGAGAAGAGCAGATATGCCCTCAGGCAACCTGCTTTAGGAGATTTGACTGGGTGTCTTGCAAGATTATAGCTTCCTTCTGTGTCTTTTTGGAGCTTTTCCCAGATCCCCTGTTTGGAAAAAAAAAAAAAAAAAGCAAAAATGGATTAACATGTTTTTTTTTTTCTCACTCTCCTTTTGAACAGGTGTTTCATGAGTAAATTGGATTGGTGGACTACTTCCAAACCAAGATCTCTGACTGAGAGTCCATGTTGATGTAAAATCATTTTTCAGATTTTAGAACCTGTAGGATTACCAAAAGAGGTCAAATTGCCTTTTACACATCATTTTAATAAACTGACTGTTGCCAGTTCAACCAGCTATGTAATATTACAGTCCATGACACTGACTATTTGCCTTTGCTGCTTGTTAAACCTGTTGATGCTTATCATTGAGGCCTATGGTGTGCTCCATCAGTGGTCTCACTTAAGGAGGTTAATGGTCCAAAATATGTAAAAAATAAAATAAAATAATTTAAAAAAAAAAAAACTTTTTTATACAAATTTAAATAAAATGTTGTGTCCTCGCATTCACATTACTATGTCAGTACTGACAAATACTTTTGCAGTTGCCATGACTGCATGGTTGGGAAGGCAACCTGTGATTTTTTGTACTTGTCTGATCACACGCTTTGTGGGGAGCCTGTTTATTTCACTTTTTTCTTAATTGATGGTGGTGTGTCCTTAAATGTACACTTGGTAGTTTCATTGTTTTAGCATGAGTTTCCATTCAAGGTTGAGATTAGAACTGGTTTTACTTTTTACTGAGGTGGACCGGTGTTAGGTCTGTTTTGGCTGGAAACTGTCAGATCTGGCAACACTGTAGGAATTTCAACCATTGACAAATAGACTCCGTGAAAAATACAACCACACTTTTTTTGCTTTCATAAATCAAACATAAGCTCCTCCAAAAAAAAAAAAAAAAAAAAAAAAAAAAAAAAAAAAAAAAAAAAAAAAAAAAAAAAAAAAAAAAAAAAAAAAAAAAAAAAAAAAAAAAAAAAAAAAAAAAAAAAAAAAAAAAAAAAAAAAAAAAAAAGTCAGGAAAAACATAAACTGTCATCAAGAGACAAAATGGTGTTTTCTTTTCCCCACAACAGTGGTGCCACAGCCCACAACAATTCCACAGACAAAACATGTAAAGAGACTAAGGAGATAAAATCCAACCAAAACACCACAATAAATGAAAATGTGTTTCACAAGGACAATCCTATTTATGTGCAAATAATGTGCGATTTGCAAAGGAAATGCTTCTCTTTCCTTTGAGCATTAAACACATTTGTCAACAACAACAACAAAAAATTTTACAAATAAAATACTTTTGTGTGACTCTTTATCTAAAAATACATCAACATATTATATAAATAATATATAATAATAGTACTATATAATTAAACCACGTGACTTTTTTTACACAAATTTCCGCGTGTGATGAAACTGAAGATTTTCGCACAGATTTGGTGAGGAATTTGCCAATCAGCAGATGATGCTGTGGCTAAGTTTGCCGGTGGCATTTCGGCAGGATTTTATCGCCACAGCTACAGTCCGCGAGTATTTTGCTGTTAGAAGAGCAGGACGCAGTTCTCCACAGTGGCTGGAAGTAGATCATTGCCCCCATTAACTTCACCTGGAGCTCTGCACACAGAGCCCCGACAATGGCTGATAATTCCCAAGTTTGTTTACCACATATGGAGAATACCGAAGAGGAAAAGCAGGATCAAGAAGAAGACTGTTTAGCAGTTTTCCCCAAGCTGTAAGTAGTCTCAAAGCAAGCTGCTGCTGCTGTATGTTGTGTGCACTTGTAGTCACCAGGGCTTAGTATTAACATTTTTGCGCATCAGCCACTGTGGCTCGTGGTTGGTGCACAAAGTAACCAGCCACTCAGCATTTTCACAAGCCACACTTTTTTGTTGGGTGATTATGTTTCATATGATTAAAGCTGATTATGGGGTACTATAGTCTACTTTAACTAGATTTACATCTTTTTTTTTTTTTTTTTTAATGTAAATGACACTTGTGCACTCTCAAATCATGACTACGCATGTTAAATGCTGTAGGTCATTATTAAGTATTCAGCACTGGAAAAGTCATGGGTTAGATTGTGCTCCTTTTATTTGAAAACATGGAGTCTATTGTGACAAAGTAATACAAGGAGTGGTTTATTATTGCATTTAATAGATCCCGTGTTTTCCAGACTATAAATTGCTCCAGAGTATAGGTTGCATCAGCCAAAAAAAAAAGCATAATGAAGAGGGAAAAGACATATATAAGGCGCCCTGGACTTTAAGTTGCATTTGTTCAGAATTATTAGATTCTTATGCTGTATTTCCAGAGAGAATTATTTATAAATAAATTTGATAGATATGTATTTATATTAGGAGGTTTAAATCTGTTTCCTACAGTACCTCCTGTCTGTAACCATAGTTACAGTTTCTCTTCTGGGTGTGTGCTCCTCTCACTCACTTTGCTCATGCACACTCCACCCCTCCTTCTCTACTGTGAGTGTCAGAGTGTGCAGCATGAGCTTATATGAGCGCCTTTGTATAAACATCTTCAGTAATAAAACTCAACCCGCCAAAGTGGCTAATGGGAGTGGTGATGTTACCTTCATTTGGTGGGTTGGTAGGTAATAACGTCAAACCCTGGTAGTGACAGTGCGTTCTCTTAAGATTTGTTACCAGTGCTTTAGTTCTTTTTAAATTTTAGAGATGCAAAGATGGTTTTTGAGTTCACTTTTATTTGAACTACAGCTGAGTTGTTGGTTATGGATTATACAATGCATATTTTTTGTGCAATACTGATGTAGCTTAAGTTATTTTGCGATGTATTTTTAGCATGCATTTCACTCATTTCATTCATCTTCACTTATTGAGCATTGTGATTCGGTGGTATGGTTGTGTGTTATTGTTTGTGTTATTCTAAATTATTCTCACCGGCTTCATATAATCAGGACCCTCCATAGCTCTTTAACTTACACTACCCTTGTACTGCTGCTGCAGTTGGCTAGAGCTCAGTCTTACCTGTCCTCCACGTCCTGTATTGTATCAGGGAGAGGTGATCCAAGTGTTTCAGGGAGAAATATCGCAGCCACTCCACTGAGAATTAGTGATCCCCCGTAGATCAAACCTGGTATCCAAGGCAGGTAGTCCCCCATGAGAAGCACCAACGGGGCCACCATGGATCCTATACGAGCCGTCATAGACACCCAGCCCATACCATTCTGACTGAGAGTGAAAACAAAGCTTCAAGATGTGCTTAAGGCCCATGTTTCTCTTTCAAACAGTGATCATAAGGTGCAACAATGATATCAAAATATCAGAGGGATAACTTCATGTTTCAGGCTTTCCTTTTTTTTTTTTTTTAACCATTTCTTGAATTTGAACCAAAATAAGGGACATGCCACAATCTGAAACCACCTAAAAGAAGCATGCTTGCTGAGCCCTCCAAGCTGGGCTAAGCCACTCAGGCGAAAACTCTGTCGGTATGTGTGTTTTACAGAGCTACAGTTTTCTGAGGGACACTGACATTGAATTCAACTGAACAACAAAACAAACCCACTAATTCTCTGAACAAAGTTTAAAGTTCCAGATGCTCGTTTCACCAGTTATTAAGCACCTTCACTTGAAAACATAGTAACATTTAATTGGGTCAGGGGGCTCATGGTTACTATTTAACTAGGAAGTGTGTTCTGAATATGGTTTGTTGATGTCACGTGCAGTGAACAGCACAGCACAGCTAGAAGGACACATACAGCAAATAAGTCCTAAAACAGTAGACTTAGAAGATCAATGAGTGGGTTTATAAATAACAGCTATGGGCAAAGTTGCAGTGCATGGGTAAGTTGGACCGTGTTGTTATGCTGCTGCTACTCTACATGAGGAGTTTGCAATGGAATAATATTGGATTGTGAAGGATTGGAATTTTTCTATGATCTGCAAATCCAAAGGGATGAATGTTTTGGCCAATTCTCTCTACCTTTATCCATTTAGATAGGCAACGTATGGAAATCAGAGATGTTCTTTGCGGTCTCATAGGGTTTAGTTTGTAGTTTATCTTGGAATAAAAATGTGATTTGAGGGTTTTTTTTATGCTGTAGCCAGTATGTTGTGCTATTTTTGTATTTAAGATCTGTATTCTGTATAAAGAAGACTAGTTTAGTTGTCCTCATCCACAAAATCTCTTAAATGGCTGGAAGTCTTAATGTTGTTGAGTCTATTGTCTTTGATGGTAAAATATGTCTCAGTGTTACATTAAAGTAATATGTGACTGAGTGGTCACTCAGTTTATGATCATCCCTGTGGCCCTGGTGTCATCTTAGCGACTCTGTTTCACACTGTTAATATATAACTGCCCGAATCCTCCCTGACCTTTGGTTGTTGCTCACCTGCAACAGAATGTCTGCAGAGCAATAACTCTCGTTGTTGCAGAAATAAGCTTCTATTTTTTGTACATTTTAGGAGATGTTTCGGGTAAAAAAAATTTTCTTTGCAGAAATGATACTCACCGAATGATAGTTGGGTATAGCTCTCCAGTGTAAAGGTAGCAGCATGTGAAGGAAGCAGCAAGGCACCCTTTACCCACAACAGCCAGACTGGTGCGCAAAGTCTGCTGATCTGCACGGGAGCAAAACATGGGTTAGTTCACTGTGCTGTTTCTGGGCTGGAATATTCTTCCTTTCTTTGTGTTGTAAATACCATAGGGCACCAGTAGGTTTCCCAGAATCATCAATCCACCAATGATGACGGCACCACATTGTGACGGACGTCTTCCACAAAAACTCATTGCCACAGTAATGACAACTTTGGCAGGGAAGTCAACAGCTCCAAAGATCACCTGAATTAGGTAGATATCCACTCCAAACTTTTGCAGATCCATTGCAAGACCATAGTAGGCAAAGCTAGTGGAGAACCTGGATTTAAAAACACACTGTTTTGTTGAAATTTCTTATTGCAAAAGCTTTTCCTATGTTTTTGTGGAGTATTAAGAGAACAAGTACCAGACAACACTGAGGCAGATTGTCATCTTCCTCATTGTGGCAGTGCGGAACAGATCCAGGACAGTGTAGGTGCCTTGCGTACAGGATAGTTCTTTCTTCATAGACTCCTGAACCATCTAACCATGAGGAGAGAGAAGTCCCAGTTTAGATTTATTTTGTGCATAAACATAGATACACACTGTTGTAGTAATACAAAAATTTCCTCACTTGAAGGTCAATTTTTTCTCCCTCTTCATGACGTCCGTTGAATCTGGCCACACTCTTGAGGTTCTTGATTGCTTTCTCAGGGTTATTACTCAACACCAACCATCTTGACGACTCATGAAACCACCTGTTGGGCATATTTGTTACAGTCATTTGTTATCAGTGCAACAGCTCTTTGTTTGTGCCCCAAACTTCTGAAACTTTCAGCATCAACAGTTGAGCCTAACTTTTATTTGAGGTTTTGTTTGTGGCACTGACCAAGCGTAGAGGAAGAAGACATAGAAGGGCAAAGAAACAGCCAGGGTCAACCACCTCCAGTCTCGAATAAAGTAGGCGATGGCTGCGAGGATGAGCTGTCCCACGGTGTAACAGTAACCTGTTAATGTCCCCACTACAGTCCGCACCCGGGTGGGGATCCACTCCACGACTGTGAAATAAGGGATTACAGAAAAGATGTTTGAGAGTCATTGCAATTCGACAATGCCCCATCCAGTTACCTTTGTTTACTCTGCTCAATCGTACTGAGTGAGAAGGTGTTGAGTCCCAAGCCGGATAAAGCCATGCCACAAAAAAAGCGAGACAAGCTGAAGAGGGAGAAGGAGGTGGAGAATGCAGCACATGTTCCTCCCACAGCCATCAGCAGGTTAGAGAAAAGCAGCAGGATGCGCCGACCATATCTAGGAGTCAGAATGATTTCCAAACAGTGAGACAATATTTGACTTATAATTAAAACTGCATTTGATTTTACACAATCTATGAATTTAAAATGATGACAATTTTATTTTGTGGTTTTTGCAAATAATTCAACTTAAACTAAAACAAGCAGTGGATAAGTTACATCTGCGCTAAAGTAAAAAAGAAATAAATGCTTGATAACTAAGTGCACCATATGCATGTAAAGATACCTGTCTGACAGGCCTCCAAAGATGAAAGCTCCCACAAGCACCCCTCCCATGTAGATGGTTTGACTCATTTGTTTCAAAGAGCGCAAGTCACACACCAAGTGAAACTGGAAAAGTGTTAAACATTTTTTTTTTTAAGTGAGAAGAAAACATTCTTGCAAAAAAATGATTTAATAAGAGATCTGCAATCCTACATCAGATATGATGGTGGTTCCTATCTCACTCATATTGTAAGACCATCCCTCGGTGCATTCCTGCAGGTCGACATCCTCCACATCATACAGATCCTGCTCATCAAAACTGGAGGTGCCATTATTAGCTATGAGGTGCCACTGAGGGCGTACGTAACGCTGACACCTCTCCGGTCTCCCTGTCTGATCCAGCGGCACAGTGATGAGCAGAGTCTGCTCAGGGCTCAGCCGGGACTGAGAGAGATTTGTGTGAGCGCTGCAGTAGTGAGCGGGGACGGCAGCCACAAAGTTCTGTAGCAGGTTGTGACTGGCCATCATCAAGACGGGGATGACAAGGAGGGTTACATGTAGGACCTGGAAGCGCCCTGTGCTTCCTACCTGCTCCAGAAGGTCACCAAATGCCATTATTTATCTAAGTTGAACTTTGCAAGGTGACTGAAATGTTTATAGCTCCAGAATCTGCTGGGTCCCCTGAGAAAATTAGGAAATTCGAAAAACAAAAAGAAAACATTTTGTTCCATCAAAACAGTGAGAAGAAAAAACAGCTCTATGAACAAACATGTTAAAAAAAGACTTATTTGAAGACTTACCTGAAAAGTTACTCGTCTCTTGTGAGGCAAATCATCTTAAAATTGTAACAAAAGGTGAAAACACCCATGACATTACAGCTTCAGATAGGATCCTTGCATTTCAAACAGTCCTCAAAAGTAGAGAAAAAAAAATCAGAAGTTGTAAAAGTTGCAGTGCTGCAGCAGGGTGTTGGAGTTGGTAATCGGCTCTTAAATTCCAACTGCTTGTCTGAACTTTGGATTATTAGGAGTGCAACGACAAAAAAAAATCCTGGAGGTATTAGCAGCTTGTTTGTTGAACACGTCGGTGGAATGCTGAGTCCTGGCTGTGCGGGAACAATGTTGCGTTGAAGTGTTTAAATGTGACTAAGCTCTAGCATCAAGAGTGAGCACATAACTGAGCTCAGCTCTTTTCCCCTCTCTATGAAGGGAAGGGTGATGGGGTCCATGTGTGTGTTTGACTCTGACCATGTGTGTGTGTTTTTCTGTGAATGAGTGCGTGAACCAGTGTGTACACATGTGAGGTCAAGCAAACTAATATGGCTTTACTGGTATTTCTCTTGAATGTTTCCTGTAATTATTCCCTGTTACCCTAAATTAATGTTTGAGGATTTTTTGTTCTCTAGACTGAAGGTAGAGGGATATGGGAAAATGTGTGACATTTATACAAGCATGCTGATAAATATTCAACTGAGTGACACTAAAGTTACAGTAATTTAAAGTTGATTAAAAAATGACGTTTTAAACCCAATAAGTTTTCACACGCGGAAAAAAAGTGAATAAGTTACTAAATGACGTTTGCAGAGTCCCTGCAGACTAACTTTGAGATATTTCTGTCTCGTTTGAGCCCTGGTGATAAGTTGTTGAGGAATGTGTACACTTGTGTAATGACCAGCATGAGATGTCAAAATGGATGAAGCTGCAGGTGCATCAAAGCACAACAATAAACTCTCAGTTTTTTCAGCTGTGAGTTTATAACCCGGGAGGACTTTTTTCCTTTTCAGTCATTCTTTCTACAGCACCACAGCTAGAGCAACAACAAGTTTGTCTTACAGTTTACATGAAAAAGTGAAGATTTCAGGCTTTTTGAGAGATTTGGGCAACAGCACATTAGAGGCTCAAGACCAGCACAAACGGTGAATCTTTGAAATCAGTTGTAAAAGGAAAAACAGAACTGTTTTCAACTGTTTGTGTGTGTGAGAGGTTTGATGACTCTTCTTGAGATATGAGTAATTCTGATGTATGTGCTTTCGGGGTATTAGTCAGGGTTAACTATCAAAGAGAACACAGAGCACTGGCAGAATAAACATAAACGCAATCAGAGAATTTTTCATCAAATTATTTGTCTTCTCAGGAAACTAAATCTAACAGTGTATAGATAAATGGCTAGTTTCATGTCATTTCCTTTGTATGTTTTCGAGTCTCAGCTCAAGGAAATGTGAACAAATTATGTAAGGAGGGATTAAAACTGATACCTAGGTAAATGGTTATTTTGTACCAGTTCAACTTGATGGCTTAAAGTCTTACATGGCACATTTTAACCATTCAACTCTGAAAGAGGTCAGAGATCACTGCAGCAGGATAAGAAGCTCAGTTAAAGCTGATAGTCTGCCCAGGCCTGATATTAAGGTGCCAAGATACTTTTCCACCAAAGCCAAAAAAAGAGAAAATAACAATAATCTTAAAATTGTTTTTCAGAGCATTACCACAGGATTGATAATTGATTTTTACATTACATAACAGAATCACAAGGATTTTTTTCCTTTGATAATCAGGTTTCGAATGGTGCCTGGTCGGTACCATTGGTATCAGCCGAAAAAGGGTGCACAGGTGAGCTGAAAGTTGAATCTGAATACCATTTTCAAATGGCAGAGAGCGCTATTTAACTATAACTTTACCAGATAGATAGATGTATATAACAATGATTGCAGAAGGTTGAGATTTTGTAGTGATAGATACACCACTACTGTTTCCTGCATTAAGATCATCCCTGCATGGCTTGGCAAAGTATATTTATCAACAATTCTATATTAAATCCAAAAAAAGATCTTTGTCTGACATCAATCAAATAGTGGATGAATTCTCTCTCTCCTCTTTTGAAACTTGTCCACCGAACTTCTTTGGACTAAACAGAGAGAAAAAAGGTAACGAACCAGACAATGTGAATACGATGAAAAAATGTATGACTAGCCAGGATATTTGAATATAAGTATTAAAACAAACTTTTGGGGGATAAAATTATAAACACTCAAATATGAGAGTATAGATTTTGCTTCCCAAGCTCATTTATGTAAACGTCTGGTAGGACATGACTAGCTGTGACTAGCATACCTTGATGTGCATCAAAGTGTTTCACTGATCAAATATTTTCATCTTAGATCAGGAGTTAAAGTGTCACAATGTCAGCCATGCATACTGACTCAGAACACCTGATTTCAGATAAACAATAAACTGTTAGGTGACCACTTGCTGGTTGTCTTTTGAATTATCAGTTGAGTTGTAAGCCTTAGATGACAGCTTAAGAAAGTTTTGTGGGCATGCAACTGGTCCTGGCCACAATTTTATATATATATATATATATATATATATATATATATATATATATATATATATATATATATATATATATATATATTTTTTTTTTTTTTTTAAAGATATTTTTTGGGCTTTTCTGCCTTTAATTGGATAGTGGAGGACAGTGGATAGAGTATGAAAGGGGGTAGAGAGTGGGGAATGACAAGCGGAAAACAGGCCACAGGTGGGAATTGAACTCGGGCCACCGGCTCGAGGGCGAACCTCATGGTGTGCGGCCATATCCACTAGGCCATCTTTACCCCTGGCCACAAATATTTGAGTAACTTGTCTTGTACTGCCGCTTGCATCCACATTTGTTTTTTTTTTGTTTTTTGTTTTTTTTTTGTAACGAGCACTTTTGAGAGGCAGAATTTAAAGCTAGAGGCCAACGCAAGCATGCTCCGAGGCTCAGAATAAGTTTTGGCAGATCAGTTTGGATAAAAGAGTCCAGCACATTACTCACGACTGCTGACACAGTGGCTTTGTGGTAGGAGCTTGCTCACTCTGTCATGATTCTAATTTGCAGGATAAATGACTTTGCACTTTCCCTACCTTGGACATTGAAATTTTAGCAAGTTTAATGTTGTCCACTGTCTTTGCTCTGTGTGCTTTTTTACTAGCATTAGCATACCAGTACTGAAGTTCTAGCGAGTTAGAGTTTTATGTGTTGATCTGACTTAATGGCTAGATGAAAAGCTAAGTGAAGTTCAGAGCTGAGGCTAATTAGCCAAAAGCTTTTTTGTATGTTTGTCCTGAATTTCCTGTCAATTCATCTCGAAGCCTTTGTGACACTCAAATAGCTGCACCACCTCATGGTGCCCTAGAAAAGTCCTGACACCAGGCCCTTGTTGCAACACATGAAGTATATCTCCTAACTAAGAGGTTAATACGCGTAGTAAAAGGCTTCAGTTTCTTTGACTTTGGCTGAATCATTCAGCAGTTGCATGTTTGATTTAAGTTTGAACTTTACACTTGTGGGATTCGGAGACAGACCCTGAGAAGTTATCTCCTGATTTGTTGCACTTGTAAATCCTCAGTTAAACACTGACATCTTCACAACAGTAACCCATTACATATGTTCCCATTTTCTGTCTCTTGTGCTCTGTTAATAGTTGAAAACAGAAGTGAATATTTACAACTTTAACCTCTTGTGTCTGTGCAAGTCTGGGTCCTGGAAAATGACACCTTTTCTTTTATTCAGTTTACCAAAAGTGAGTTCTCTGTAGCTGCAGTCATTCTGTGACTGTAAGTACTATGTCATAACAAATTTCACTTGTTTTTTTTCCTTAAAAAAACGAAAATAGTGTTGCACACTTGGGTACAATGAGTAAATTTCTAAGCTTGCCATAGACATTTTCTGGTCTTTCTCTCTGTCAGTGGTTCACCTCTTTATGTAGGAATTTCTCTTATCTTTTGGTCTTAATTCCAACCATCCATCTTCCACCGCTTATCCGGGTCTGGGTCATTGGGGCAGCAATGTCATCAGCGGAGACTAGTGACCCATGTCCCCAGCCACATCCACCAGTTCCCTGGGGGGAAACTAAGGCATTTCCAGGCCAGCCAAGAGATTACAACCCCAACTGCTATAAAGTTAGGAGGTTATGTAAGACCATTAATTAAAAAAAAAAAGAACACAATGGTTTTAAAATCCTATTTCCAAAGACAACAAAGATAAGTTTTATTATTCAAATGTTTAGCGGATTAATATTTTTTGCAAATATTGACTCGTTTGGAATTTGGTGCCTACAAAGTGTCATAAAAGCTGGGACATAGGACAGAAAAAAACTCTGTTTAGAACATTCTGCAGGTGAACAGGTTAATTGGAACATGTGTGTGTCATTATTGGGTATAAAAGGAGCATCCCGAAAAGGCTCAGTCATTCACACTCAAGGATGGGGTAAGGTTCACCACTCTGTGAACAACTGCGTGAGCAAATAGTCCAACAGTTTGAGAACAATGTTTCTCAAATTACACTTGCAGGGATGCAAGGAGTTTTGAGATTTAATCATTTACAGTCCATAATGTCAAAATAAATTCAGAGAATCTGGTGGAGTCTCTGTAAATGTGTGGCAAGGCCAAAAACCAACATAGGTTGGTGGCACTGCATTAAAAACTGACATCATTGTGTAAGGGTTATTATCACAACTGATGCAAAGAGGAAAAGTCTACTGTGGTCTGACAAGTCCACAATTTTTTTTGGAAATCAGGGATGCTGCGTCATCCAGGTCTAAGAGGTAAAGGACAATCTGGCCAAGCCACAATCTAAACTTTACAACAGCATGACTTTGTAGTGGAAGGGTGCGGCTACTAGACTGGCCTGTCTGCAGTCCAGACCTGTCTTCCATTGAAAATGTGTGCCATAAACCAATCTAGTCATGTTAGACCCAATCGAGGAGCTGAGAAATAGCATTGAGAAATAACCTATTTCGGTGGTGATAATGTCAATTTAAGTTGTGGATTAACATCAGACACATCTGGAGGTGAGACTTTTTCAAGATCACTTAAAAAGTCCTCACAGCTCCTTCAAGGTGAGAAGTGGTTGATTTTGAAGTTGTCATTTTGTCATTTTAGACATCTTGTCTGACGATTTGAAATTCCCAACATTAAGGAAGTAAATGTAATGCCAACAGAAACAGAGATTGACAATCTACAATCTGCTATAGTTAAACATCATTTTATCTTGTTCTGTTTTGTGGATAAAGCTAAACAAAGAGGTGGAAAGTTAACCACTACTTTTCCTCTTCCCTTTTTGTGTTGTCATGGAGAGAACTGTCAGGCTTGATCTTACACTCTTATCCCACTCTTATTTGTTTGTATACCCCCTCTTTCCTCTGTTCTACATTGTACCCTTGTCTTTATCATGTAATACTTTTGTTAATATGTTACTCTCAGATCTCAGTGGACTTTTGTCACCATTCCCTGAAATGTTCCAGTTGCAACATTTCTCATCTGATATGAATTAAAAGGGTAGAAAAGATGTGCTGTGTTTTTAAAAGAAAAAATGTCGCCACACATGCACTGATTCTTGCATCATCTTTACAGATTGTTACTGCAGTAATTATCTTCCCTGGATCTGCAGTGAAGCTTGCCTCCGTTTGTCATACAGTTAGTGCTTTCAAAAGCAGCACCTTTCTTCCTTGAACTACAACCCACACACGAGCTGAAAATTAGATGTCTATCCTGCACTAATGTTGTGTTTTTCTTGCAAAAAGACTTTTGGGATGGTTTTGTTGCTCAACAGCATCAAATAACAATCTGTACATGTTGTCCAGCAATCTGTGCTCTTGGACTAAACTGATGATGTCATCATGAGGCATTCATGGTCATGATCACCATCCAAAAAGCATTACGGACAAACTTTTCTGTCCTAAATACAATCAGAACATACTTGGACATAGCGGTTGTTCCTGTGAACATGCACAAGTGAGTCAGAGGAAAAGGTGTGAACAGAGATTTGTTATGCAATTAGGGAATAAAAACTGACACCTCTTTGAAATGATGTGGTTGAATATTTGAGAAAGTAGCAGATTACATGGTGTGTGCTTTGAGATGTATTATTCATGTTGCATTGTTTAACTATTTATAATTTTCAGGTTTTAGTTGAGGTTCCAGTTGTTCTTTTACTCTACAGATTTTGATTTTACAGCTGAACTGAACCTGACTGTGAGTTGTTATTTTCTGCAGAGGCTGACCCTGAAGGTTATTTTCCCTCTCCAGTTTATGATTTGGTGTTCAGGTCAGATGTTTCTCATAGGAAGTGCTGAGTGCATCAGCAAAAACCAGGCTGTGGTGGTTTTTAAAACAAGTTTTATTCAGAATGGGTGTGGAAATAGAGAAGTGTGAATAAAAAAATCACCATTTGATTTAAAAAGCCCAACACAAAGCTCTTTAATCCACTTTACAGCTGCTACTATGAACAACGGTTCCTGCATGTGTGATGATAACTGCAGCAGTTTTACTTCACCACTCAGTAACTTAACAGTAATGTAAGGATGCAGGTCAGGACACTTTCCTCTTTGTTTGTCCAAGAGGCTGAGACACAACATGCAGGGAGCATTTGATGCTAGTCCCTATGGATGCAGGTTTGTGGGGGCTTTTAGCAGGCGCCGTATCAAACATGTTTGTAAGGTGTTCATGAAGAGAGGAGCTACTCTGCAGGGAATTTATGGCTTGTCATCAGGGGCGGGGAGTTTCTCCAGTGTGGGCTCCACACCCCAGATCTCACGAGCGTACTGGGAGATGGTGCGATCACTGGAGAACTTGCCACATCCGGCAATGTTGTAGATCACCTTCTTGGTCCATTCCTTAGGATTCTGGTTGGGAAGTGATTGACAGGCAAGTTACGAGATATTAATTCTCAGGATTATTGGCTTTGGGCCTCCTTTAATGAATAGCAATAAAGCTTCAAAAAAAGTCATGGAACCGTCCCTTTAATAAACATACCTTGTAAAGAGCATTTACTTTTTCCTGACATTTAATGTAATCTTCGTAGTCAGCAAAGACCTTAAACCTGTGCAGAGGAAAGGAAGTTAATTCAGGTAGAAAAACACCGTCAACAAATGCATTGTTGTGTGCTGACTACTGCAGATCCATGCGCATGCAAATCTAAGTTATGTTTCATCTTTTCTTTCGTAGCACCAGGGTTCAAGTTTGCACATGTTTTTCTTCGTATGTGTTTTCCTGCATGTGCCTCAGGCTGCAAAGTAAGATGTGTCTTTACCTGTCGTGATGCATCAGCATGTTGACAATTTCTTTAAACAGGTCAGGCTGCTTTGGGCTAAAGAAGCCTCCGGCAATCTGGTCAATAGCCTGTTTCAGCTCAGGTAGGCGGTTATAGTACTCTTCAGCGTGGTATCTAAGCAAGGCCAGAAATAAATAATACACAGATTCAGGAATAAAACGGAGGTAGAAACCTTCTGCTGTATCAATGGGCCCCTTAATGAAAGAGACGTAACCAGGGTCTATTCAGAAGTATCAGAAAGGCCGCACCCTCAGCTGAAAACGCGTCAGCATGGGTAGATAAAACACTTGAGTCATAAAGTGTTTGTTAGCTTAGTCTCCTGGGAAAGGTACTGCAAAGCTGCTTGTTTGTTGAAGTGCATGAAGCTAATATTTGAAATACAGTTGGTCGACATCAGAAATGGTAGCAAAAGAATGGAAGCTGTACTGTTGTAAGTATCGAAGGGCAACTCATTTTTGAGCTCCTGGAGAAATATTTGGTGTCTAAAGATTTGCTTTACTTTGTCAAAGGCTCCAGTGTAATAAGATGTAAAGGTCTTAAACACATCTTCGAGTAAATTTCCTATTCAAAAGATACGGCACCACAAACTGGAGGATCTATCCAGAAATAAAATTAAAGATTAGATCCAATTAAACTTAAAGATACTTTGACTGTTATTTTTTTCATAAATGCACAGGTGCACAACATTCAAAATGTTTAAATAATGGCCAAATTGATATTTTTATTTTTAGTAATTTCAAAATGGCCTTTTCAAAAGTCTTATCTGTCAATGACCCTGATGCAAGGCTGGAGTGGAAGGACACATATGGACCGTTGGCATCTCCAAATCCCGATTAATATTTGGGACAATTCCCTCTCATGTCACAGAGAACAAATTCTAATGTTTGGAAATGGCTTGTCCTTTTGTTGAAACAGAAATTGTGACAAGATGTTGTAACGAGGCAGATGTCAAGGTGAAGTAATACATAATACAACATTTGGACATATAAAGGCCTAATTTTTCTTACCCTTTCATGTCAAGAGCATCAACCTCCTCCACCCTCATGCCGAAGATGAAGAGGTTGCCCTCACCAGCCTCCTCAGCCATCTCCACGTTGGCCCCGTCCATGGTACCAATGGTGAGAGCGCCGTTCAGCATGAACTTCATGTTGCCGGTGCCAGAGGCCTCAGTGCCGGCTGTGGAGATCTGCTCTGACAGATCTGCTGCAGGGATTGCTGAAGGATGACAGAAAGAGAGGCTTGATGGCTCTAATAAGCATTTTGTGCTGTGCATAAAAAAATCATGAGAGGAGACATCTGCAGCAGAGGGAACAAGCAGGAAGACAGTGGAAATAAAAGCCTGGGAATAGGTCAGTGATTTAGTGCCTACCTCTCTCTGCCAGAGTCACTCTGTAGTTCTCCAAGAAGATGACTTTGAGGCGGTCTCCAACCACAGGATCGTTGTTCACCACCTCGCCAATGGCTGTGATCAGACGGATGATCATCTTGGCGGTGTGGTACCCAGGAGCAGCCTGTGTGAAACAAAGGGAGTTAGAGTTAGAGCTGTAAGGTTGAGTTTACAAAACCTAGCTTTGTGCTCTTAAAATACAAACCTTTCCACCAATCATGACAGTTCTTGGAGTCCACTGCTTGTTGGGATCCTTCTTGATGCCTGGAGGGAGAAATGAAGAGATTTTTGGATTACAGTTTCTGTTTGTGATGCACACAAAGCTCCTTTCATATACGAAGATTTGAATTAGAACAGAAGATGTGCAGACGTCTGAAGTGTATGCTCACGGTTGTAGTAGGTGATGATGTGCAGACAGTTGAGCAGCTGCCTCTTGTACTCGTGGATTCTCTTGACTTGAATGTCAAACATGGAGTTGGGGTTGATTCTCACTTTATAGTGCTCCTCCAAGTGCACGGCAAACTTCAGCTTATTTTCCTACATCATCAACACATCAGCTTTATTACAAAGGAGGAACAACTGCAGCTATCATGCAAAAAATAAAACAAAGCAAGAAACATTAAGAGAGAAACAGCATGTGCCAAGTGTCAAAGAAAACAATTTCCTTGACTTAAATGGTGCTGACTGCTGGTGCAGAGGCTGCAGGGAAAGCTGTTAGTGGAGGTTTTGACATTGATCACAGGGGAACAAACAGCTCTGCAGGTTTGTTCTTTGTAAAGAGCTGCTGCCTGATTGTGTACACACTTTACTTTTAAGTGGTATTGTTAAAGGGTACAGATTGCTGAAAACTAAATATGAGAACATCTTTCCTTCTGGGTTTTGAGCTAGCAGCATCTGCATGGACAAATCTACAAACAGGTCAAACCTCCAGGTACATATGTTTATTCAAATCTGCACAAGCTATAACTTGACAATACTGTATTATTACTACACCTGTTTCACTTTGGCGACATCACGAATGAAAGCCTCGTCGTTCACAAACTGGGTGAGATCTCGCAGCTGGTCCAGGTCACGAATGAAGTCTTCACCAATTCTCTATAAACAGGAATGAGCAATTGTCAGAAGGATTTTTAGCTTTCAATTTTATTGGTTTGACTTGTGTATGTGTTTGCGTGTGTGGGTTGAAGCGGGACTGACCTCGGCGATGACCTCAGCCAGCCCAGGGTTGCACATAACCAGCCAGCGGCGTGGAGTGATGCCGTTTGTCTTGTTTTGGAATTTGTGGGGCTCCATTTCATAGAAGTCCTTGAAACTACCATCAGAGAACATCACAAAAAATGAAAAACCATGGAGGCTGGATTTTCAGAACCTAAAAACAACACAAACATGGTGAATAATGAAGTCAACTATAATAAATTTCTCTCATTGTGGGTCCAAAACTAGAAGTATATGCTGTGTCTAACTCTACAAGCACTGGCTGTTGCACCTGTTAGTGGATACTTCCTTCATGCTATAATGCTCCACAACTCACATCCCAACAAAAATAGATGACAGATGGTGTCTTGTGGTGTTGTGTGATGTGGTGCAGTTTGACAGTATATAGATTTTGCAAATGGAGATAGCGTTTTTTCATAGCTGTGTCTGGTAAAACTAGCATGCTTCCACATGAACACCTCAATGTGCGACCAGCACCAGCTGTAGAAGAGGACTGAAGACTGATGGTAGCTACACTGATGTAAGTCACTGTGCGACCCTCTACCCATCTGTGATCCTGCCACATTAAATGAATTGTGCAGTATTTTGACTGTTTTATTTTACAGTTAGCCGATTCAGCTGTTTGAGTTTTCCATTTATGCTTCACCAACTAGGAATCAAGTTGTTTCAGAACATCACCTATTTAGTGCACCATTCCAAGCTAATGAGTGTGTATTTTAGGCACGTACACAGTGGCTTTGAGGATGTCAGAGTGGATCTGGGCCACACCGTTGACAGCATGAGAACCCACAATGCACAAATGAGCCATGTTGATCCTCTTCTGTCCGCCCTCCTCAATGAGAGACATGCGGCACAGACGATCATTATCGCCAGGATACTTCGCAGCAACTCTCTGCAAAGATAACACAAACAGACACAGGGATGTTTTAAAATATAATGTTACTAGACTTGTTCGAGTTGTCTGTGATTCTTGAGACAGTTGATGTTTTTACAAAGTCAAAAAAACACTTAGAAGCTGAATTTGAACAAATATTGGTACAAGGTCTGAATGAAGAAAAACATGGAGCCATAGCTACATGACTAACATGAACATGAATTGGCTCTGTGTCCGTAAACATTAAGTTGTGTAGTTCACATCAAGCCTGTACCTGTAAACCAGCATCGGAATTAAGGATGGATATTGATAAGATTTGATCAATACCAAAACCATTGTCAATTTGATTCTTTATCGATCTCCTTATCTAATCCTTGTGTGAATTTTCTGTGCTTTGGAGGTTTTGTCAACAATTTATTGAGTTTTAAGTGAATTAATATGAAAGTCACTGGATCCTAGATCTCTGAACATACGTCAGCAGTAAAAACTCAACAGCCATTTTTTCAAAAGATATATGACATATCTGCTAACAGTATCTCAGGCCATTGATAGAATTGATAAGGGTATCGTTAAGCAAAAAGACTATTGATATCGACGGACTGAACCATGTGTTGTCAGGAACAGGAACCAGTTCTCGATACCCATTCCTAATAGGAATACCAACAGGCTTTAAGGCAAGCTTCACCGAGAGGATTTCCTTAAATTGTCATTACAAACACTAAGATAAATGAATCTAGTTTCAAGCCAGCCATGCTGATCATTTGTATTTGAGATATTTGAAGCAGAATTTTTATTTTAACGAGCTTCCTCAGGTTTGTTTTTCGTACTAGGATATTATCTTGAGAAAGATGATCAGGGATCAGGACGTCTCAAAAGCCATCACAAAGGGCAACAAAGCTTGCTCCTGTTTGACATCAGCTGCTTTCAGTATCAATAAACAGGCGCAAATATACTCCCACATGAATTTGTTTTCTTTCAGTGGGCACACACCAGCACTCTACCAGCCTGTGGTTTTGTCCCGCTGTTTGTTTTACAGATAATGGAAAGCTGTTGGTGAGTGGCCCGAGGAGAGTCATTTGCTTATACCTGCCAATTTGAGTTGGGCCTCAAAAAGTAATAGAAGCTTTTCTCTACCCAGTCTTTCCTGGTCTTGGACATTGTATTTCCCTCATCCACCTCAGCCTTTATTCTTTATTTTGGATTTCATACCCACCAGCATGCATCACACTATATCTTTTGTAGCAATACAGTGTGATGCATGCTGATTTCTCTGCAATTCAAATATCATTTTGGTAAGGAGTACACACTTCCACCACTTCCACATTATTATTCAATGCCAGAAATAATCCAAGACCATTTGTTCATCGCTTGGTCCCTTGTTTAGTTTTCCCCTCTCAAGTCCGGGGGATTTTTAATTGTTGTTCCACCATCTATAAAAGAGATGATGAGAGGGGTGAATCAGTTATGTCAGTATTCTAGTAAAGGTACCTATTATGTGCTACAAAGATGTTGGAACGTGCACATCGACAATTGCCGAGGTAAATGTTGTCACTGCAAAAACTGAAATCTAAGAAAGCATTTATGTCTTATTATTCGTCAGAATTGTCTTTTTAGTCTTTATATGAGCCACATTTAAATGACAAGTCTCAAAACATGTTGTATTTTATAATATTTCAAGAAAAATGGTGTCTGAATTGCTTGTAACAAAAAAAATCTGCCAGTAGGGTAAGAAAAGTTTTCTTGTCAGGGTTTTTGAAATTAGAATAATGTTCAGATATGAGGAAGTTAAATAACTTGAAAAAGGACATTTTCTGGACTGGTGTGGTAAATGTTGCTCATTTAAGACTAAAAAGACTACTTTTTTTGCAGTGCTTGCAAAGGATTACACTGTGGACTTTTTGTTATACACCAGTGGAGGCTGTATCCCTACAGTGGCATCATTTAAATGTTCACCTTTAGAGCTGTATGTTTTTCAAATTTTTATAAGTCAGCTTGAACATGGTCCAGTTTGCCTGCTTTTATCCACATTAGTGGTCATCAAACATTCGAAAGGGTTCTTAGTTGCGCAGATCTCCAGATATTTCATGGTATAGACTGAAGGCAGTCTTACAGTTTATCTTCTCTTACAGCTTTACTTACATCCTCTCAACCTCTCAACCCCTCTGGCTTCACTGACAAAATCCACTCTTCAGATCTGGTTACATTTTAGGCGGCAATTCAAATTCCTGTCAGCTTCCTTTAAAACATCCTCAGTGAAGACCCGTTTATTCCCACCATCGCATTCAGATACTTCTAGGCAATAGGACATCAAAGGCATGAAGTGCTCTTAAAGATGATTTCTTTTACAGATATGCAAAGTTTTTCAGGGAATTTGAGCTGCCAGAAACACACTTATTCTGTTATTTTTAAATCCAACAGTTTCCCTCTTTCTAAATAACCCTTCATGCCTCTGAAGCAACCCTGAAAGAACTTGTCGAGTTAAAACCAGGATAGAGGCTGCTAATCTTTAAGACCTATGGTTAGCTATTGTCACTTAATAGATGGCTCAAGACAAAAAAACAAGAGGGGTCTGGAAGCAAGTGTGGGGCATAAAATTTAGAAGAGGAGGTTGGCAAATGGCTAAAAACGGAGTTACACAGGCTCTCTCTGTTCTCCACTTTGACTCGCACAGTTACAAGTCCTGAACTCTGCTAATTTTATGGAGCCCGGTTGTGGGAAATTTTTCCTAGAGTGGAGGACAGGTGTGTCAGATGCAATACATGCCAATGTAAATTAAATCACACTGTTTGTCTGTGTTTAAAGTTATGCAACCCCTAGCAGAAATCACTGAGAGTTTGTCCAAAATGTTAAGGCTTGAAGCTCGTTTTACCACAGCATTTAGCGACTCTAAGAAATATTGTCGACTCATTTCACCTCTTAACAGTGAGACTTTGCAGTTTTCACTCTCTTGTTAGCAGGCATCGGCTCCTTTAGAAATCTAATGAAGCACTTACTATCTTTTACTGATTTTAAAATGTCATTTTATTTCTTTAACTAAGAAAGATAAAGAGGAGCTCAGGGGCAATAGAGGTTTTTTAATAAGTTTAACCCTTTACAGCATACTTCAAATCATTGCAATCCTTAAACAAGCAACAAAGCTTCTGTGAGCGTTTCTTTCCTACTTTCTTTATCTCTGACTATGACCTAGTACTACTGTCAAATGTATTTTTGCGCATTCAATTATTAATTTTTGTACATACTGTTCTTTCATGTGTTCTCAGTGAGAAGGCAGAATGAGAACAGAAAATGATAAAAATTAATAATGTGGGGGTACTATGTTTGGCATTGCACCAGCCATGTATAGGAGAATGTCAAAAACATAGTAGATAGCAAAATCTTCATAAAACATTCCCGTATTAATCAGTATGAAAGTGATAATTTAAAGTTCAGAAGTGCTGAAAATGTATCAGTATTATGCTACTCTTATCTCAGAGAGCTGTGAATGTTGTGTAGAGCTGTTTGAAAGATTTACACCAATATGGCATGGAGATGTTGCAATGTGCAGTACTGACCTCCAGGTGGCGACGGTTGATCTCATAGACAATTTCCAGGTGGCGAGGGAGCAGATGAGCAAACAGGTCGACTGGCCAGCGCTCCAGAGCTTCAGGAAGGACGGTGTGGTTTGTGTAGGCACAGGTGCGCACACAGATGTCCCAGGCCTCAAAAACAGCGAGGCAGAAAACAAAACAAGAATATTTTATTGAGCTGCACAGCAGTTAATAAGCAGTTCATTTCAACTCTTGTTTCATAAATTTGTTTTAAATTTCTCCACTGAATTAATTATTTTGTAAAGTCAGAGTATAAAAAGTGTTCCAACTCCATAAATTTCCAGACTTGAAAAACATTAGTTGCCACTTTTTTACACTCACATTGTCCCAGGGAAGCTTCTCCTCATCAACCAGGACCCTCATCAGCTCAGGAATAGCCATGGCTGGGTGAGTGTCATTCAGCTGGATGGCAACCTGAACATGAAGAACAATATTAAGTGTCACTACAGAATTAGAACACGCCATAAAGTGCTCTGTGGAGTCTGTTCATTTCCACTATTATCATACAATACACCACAGCCACCCACAACCTGTTCAACACAATGACTGAGGCAATTTAACCACAGTACCGGGAGAACATCAGGGGAAAGTCTTTTCATTTTGACAGAAACTGTTTTGTTGAGTTTTTCGCTTCACCTTGTCAGGCAGTTTGCTGAAGTCTGTGCGAGCAATCTCCCTGGAGCCAAACTTAGAGACCTTGAAGCGGCGGATGATGTCTTGCAGGGTGGCAGATACCACAAAGTATTCCTGCTTCAGACGGAGCTCCTTTCCTTCAAAGAACTGAAAAGAGAGACACATATTTGACTGATTGTGATCTGGTGCCACACATTTATCACTTTTTTTAATCCTTGAAACACAGCCTTTTGCATTGTGGGGCTGATATCCACTCAAAGAGGTATACCTTTTCAATAGTAACAAAACAAAAGACAAAATGAGCACATTTCCTGTACATCTATGTAAACTATAACAAAGAATTCTAATAGTAGCATTTAGCTGCACACCCATCTCTAATTCTGATAAATTCAACTTAACTACAGCCGAAACATTTGAGATACCCTTTAAAGTATTTAAGACTGAAGCTTGATTTATTCTTTTCACCAAAGCGCCTGCAGATTTCATAACTGTGAGACTCATTCAGCTTCTGGATAGAAATTCGATTTATTCATGTTTTAACATTGCTCTGGTCCTTAACCTCTACTTTGTGTTGTACAAGTCTTGTGAAAAAACACAAACACATGTAACATTGCCTATTTCTTTGTTACTGTTTGGTTTGCATTTCAGAGTTAGAACTAGCTTCTCTGATCAACGAGAGAGAATTGAGTAAGTTTGTAGACTTCAGCTATTTATGGATGACTTAACTTTTGTTTTTGATAAGAAACATGGTCGTGATCACACAGTGCTGTAGTTCTAAAGTCTGGGTCTGTGGATCCCACTGCAGCAGAATTGATAACTACATCCCATCTTTCAGTGAAGTGTCGTACACATGAAACGTAATATCCCACAGCGATTTGTGAGATTCATTAGATTCTTAAGTTTTGAAGCCAAAGAATGGAGAAAGCCATGCTGGAAATGTTGACTTAACCCAGAATCAGACAAATAGTTAGGGCTGAGCTAGGCTTTTAGCCTTGTGACAAACAACTACATTTACTGTCCTGCAGGTCAGCTCTGCTCTGATCCTTGTCAGGAGTCCTTGGCTTTTTTCACCAGCCTCAAGTGATTAGTCGTGAGTCAGTTGTATGTTACTTCTGTTGTGTGTAGTTGTCTCTGTAATACTGCCATAAAACAAGTTGGTTTTAGCAAGAGCGAAATACTTTTCTGGTAGATATTATCTGGACTGATCTTCTTTACCGGCAGACGGAAGAGTCCATTCAAAAACAAACAAGCAACAAAAATAAAAAACAAATCAAACAGGGTAAAAACAGATTCAGAGAGACAAAACATCACCGATATCATGGATGACAATTGCACCAGTGTCCCCGTGAGGATGACTGGTATCGCACAGAATGATGACTGGGATTTATCAGCAGCACAATTAGGAAATTCTGAGAATCCCTCAATCACCAGGTGCATTTATTGTGTAATCATTGTTTTTGAATTTACACTTTTTTGCTGTCGCAATTTTATAGCACTTCACCGTTAATTTCAAGAACATTTTCATTTTGAATCCGATATAACTGAACTTTAAAAGCCACCAGAGAACAAAAACAAATAGATAATAAATTATAGTGCTACTGAGTGTCTCTATTTCTTAGCTACGCCATCAAGATCTCCAACTCCATAGCTTCAAACTGAATTTTTTGTTTACAGCCTTTTGGCCCTCCCAAACTCTCCATAGAGACAGCTGGTAGCATGTGCAAAATTCTCATTTGAATAAGGTGGTTATCACTTTTGTAGCTGTT